>CM032452.1:32050451-32052951 GCA_019049505.1 Pachyrhynchus sulphureomaculatus
CATAGCAAGAAGAGCTTCTCAAAAGTTGGGAATATTGTTTCGAACCAGAAAGCTTTACACTCCACAACAACTGTTAATTCTTTACAAAGCTCAAATTCGACCAACTATGGAATACTGCTCCCATGTTTGGAGCTCCGCTCCCAAACATACGCTGCATTTGTTGGATTCTATCCAGAGAAAAGCTGTTCGTCTGATTGGACACCCGGAACTGACCGACGGCCTTGATTCGCTGGAACATCGAAGAACGGTTGGCGACTTGAGCCTATTCTACAAGTACTTTCATGGAAAGTGTTCGAAGGATGTGGCCCGTTTAATTCCTCCCAGAGCGGTGCATATTAGAAGTACACGTCGCGCTAATGCTTCACATCCGTATGAGGTTCAGCTTGTTACTCCTCGTACAACGCTTTTCAAACAGTCTTTTATATGGAGAACATCATACCTTTGGAATGGTTTGCCCAGGACTGTGTTTCCCATCGAGTACAATCTACAGCGATTCAAGAACAACGTGAATCGCTTTTTTTTCCGCACACGTGTCGCTCCTGTAGCGCTTTAGGGACTTCCCTGTAGCACGTGTGCTAGACCCATAAAAAAAAAAAAAAAAAAAAAAAATGGTTTCAGGAACTGAAAAAGTGCGAGGTTAGAAAATTCCCGGCATTCTTTGACATTTAGCAGACAGTTCGCGTCTGCGTATTGTACCAAAAGGGGGCTCAACCCTGAACTTTACGGGGGAGCAATCATAATTATAATTTTTTTTTTATTTTTATTGAAAATTTTAAAAGGAACTTGTTTAATAATTATCTATTTTGAAAGACTAGTGGTCGACAAGGGGGGAATCTGGAGAGGTAGATAGCTGTAGTAAGTAAGAGTACACGACGACAGTTTTGATGTTCATATTACCAGGTGTGTTGTGGATGGCCACCATCTCCAAAAACCTCCTCTTGTAGTGGTTAGTCTCTGAGTACAGTATTTCAGCTTCCCCGAAATTAATATATATATATATATATATATATATATATATATATATATATATATATATATATATATATATATACATATATATATATATATATATATATATATATATATATATATATATATATATATGTAAATAATAATACGAGGATGGATTGAAAAGTTCGCCGCCTGGTCAAGAAAACAAAATAAAATACGTACAAAAATATTTTATTTTTCAATGTAAACTCCACCTAGCTTTATGCACTTCTTCCACCTGCTTTCCAAAGTTTTCACACCTGTTTAAAAAAAAGATTCTTCAAGGTCTTCAAAATACTGGTTAACTGCAGTTTCGACTTCTTCATTTGATGAAAAGTTCTGGCCACCGAAGTGTTTTTTTAGGTTTAGAAACAGATGAAAGTTCGAAGGTGCCAATTCTGGAGAATAAACCAGGTGAGGCAGCAATTCGAAACCATAATCACGAGTTTGAGCCATAGACTCAACAGACGAGTGAACGCGAGCGTTGTCCTGATGGAACAAAACTTTCTTTCTCAGTAATCTTGGGCGTTTCTCTTTAATTTCTTGACGTAAACGAAGCAAAAGGCTGCAATAGTAAGTCGATTTTATTGTTTCGACTTTCAAAGGGTAGTACACCGTAATAATATCTTTAGCAAAAAAGCTGACGCCATCACTTTTCAAACCGACAGAATTGTCTTCGCTTTCTTTGAGGTCGATTTTTTCCATTGCTTGGATTGTTGTTTTGACTCTGGAGTATAGTGGTGAACCCAGGTTTCGTCCATTGTAACAAACCTGTTAAGAAAATCTTGCGGATTAGCCTCAAACATCTATAAACAGTCGCGAGAAACCGTGTGTTGAATTCTTTTTTGTTGAACTGAAAGCAATCTAGGAACCCACCTAGCGGAAACCTTAGAAAATTCGAGTTCGTTGGCAATGATGTTTTGTGTTCGTTCATACGAGATGCCTATAGTATTTACAATCTCCCTGATAATTAATCTACAGTCTTCCAATATGAGACCACACACTTTACAGATGACATCGTGGGCCGGCTCGGCTGGAGCTAGGGTTATCTTCGGTGCTCTCTCGTCCACGTTTAAATTTTGCAACCCATTTTTGCACAGTGATATATGACGGAGCAGATTCCTCTAGTGTTGTTTTCATATCATTGTGGATCTCCTTTGATGTTAATCTTTTCTTAAACAAGTACTTGATGACCGCACGTTGCCCAATTTTTTCCGTTTTTTCAAATATGCTGCACTTCGTTTCACTAAATTCGTTCTAACCTAAAAACCACAAATTCTACAGCAACAAAATTTTACTCTGTGACAACCAAAGAAAGTACTATAATAAAAAATATTCCAATAATTTTTTGGTGAGGCCGCTAACTTTTCAATCCATCCTTGGTACATATATATATATATATATATATATATATATATATATATATATATATATATATATATATATATAAATATATATATATATATATATATATATATATATATATATATATATATATATATATATATAT
>CM032452.1:32055451-32072951 GCA_019049505.1 Pachyrhynchus sulphureomaculatus
TTAAAGTCGGTTATTAATTTAACACCACGCTCAGCCATATCATTACCTACTTTTAATGTTTTGACAATTTTCAATCCTTCTTGGAAGTCATTATTTTGAGGCCAGGTGTTTGGATGTTGTCTTAGGAAATCTGTTTTTTATATTAAATTGGTCAAAGAATGTAAACGTTTCTTTGGTAAGTAAATTTACCAATCCTCCATCAACTACCTCTTTTAAGTTTTCTTTCCTAACTTTTGGATTTACAACCCTAGCGTGCTGTGATGGTTCATCTGTGCTACTGAGCAATTTATTAGCCATTAACAACTTTTCATCGTCTGTAATGGTGGGATCAAAAAACGATAATCCCACCAACTTTGCATTCAAATACCACAAATGGTTCGAAAATTTGGTCAGGGCTATTTCTGCAATGTCGTTGTCACATTCTTTATAGTCTAACAGACTATGCAAAATACCTAAATCTTGCTTTGGTGCAAGATGAGCTTTTGGAGCATTGAACCAAGCTTTACAATAAATTTTAACTAGGAAAACAGAAATGGCACGCACAGAACTTTCTTCTTCTTTAGATATCTTAAATTGACGACGAAAAATGAACATTTTTAAGCAGTAAAATAGCCTTTGCCATCCACCTAGCGTGATGAATGGCTCCTGGAGTTCTAAAACCCACAACATTGCCGTCTAGTGATCCAACAAATACGAGAACCAACTGCAATAGCTCCTTGTAGTCATCTCTGAGGTGGCTCTCAGTTAATTTGGTCTCGAATTCAGCAGTAACATTTGCAATTACTTCTGGAGTTAGCTGCTTTTGTATTAGATTGTCACTGATACCTGTGTCGTATTTTCCTTTGTCTATCTTGGGCCACGCAGTGAGGAATCTCTTGAAAATGTCTGGATGAGGTCCAGTGGTTGATCCCATTTTTGTGTCGAATACGCCTCTTAACAGAATTTCCAAGATATGGTGACAGCAAGCTAGGTATAACAATTCTCTTCCTAACATTTGCTCCAATATGACGCATGCTCCTTTGAGTCTTCCCGTGTTGGATGCTGTAGTGTCGAAGCACATCGCCTTGACGGTGTTGAGAAGACCCCATTCATGTAGGCATTCATATACGGCTACGGCTTGCTCCTCTCCAGAGCTGTTTGCTGTTACAGGAACTCCCAGCAGCTGTTCCTTTTCGCCATATGAAATAGCTATAGCTATTCGCTCACATTGTTCATTTTTTAAAATACCCGGTAAAAGTTTACCGTCCCAATGGACAACCACGGGCTCTTTTTCAGGAATGTTTACTTCATCAAAAATTTTTTTATTATATTGTTCTCTGAACATTTGCCTCCAATCATTTAATAAAGTTTTCGAGACTTTGTACTCAAGAGGGTCAAGGTTTAGTGCTTCTAGAGTAGCTATTAAAATTCTCGTGGCATTTCTGTCGGATACCTTACATCGATCTAATAAAATGGACAATTTCATGTTTAAAATCTCTTTAACGCCCCTTGCAAATCAAACTTTCACCCTCTTGCTCTCAGATGGTCCTGGATCTTCTGCAGCTTCTTCAGGGATGTCCATTTCCTCCAAGCTCTCAAGTTCCTGGTAGATGCTGTCCTCTTCAGTGTCTTCTTCTCCTTCTTCGAACTTGTCTTCATCATCCGTCTCTAAGAAGCAACAAAAGAAAGAGAAAAAAAAAGACTATAAAAACTTGTCGTTTTAGCAGAATAGTAATAATACATAGGTACTAAATTACCTACTTCTAATTATCAAAAGGTATTATTTAAAAAATATAAACTCAATCATAAAGATGCCAAATCATGCTCTCATGTACAATTTTCTTTCAATTATAATGAAACTATTTACTTATTTGTTTATCTATTTTTTAGAATACTAATAATAAAAAAAACTCACCAATATCAAAAGTTGCTTCTTGGATTTGTCGGTTCATTTTTGCAAGTTCCTTTTGCACCTTGATTTCTTCAGCTCGAGACAACTTGAGATCCACTCCAGTCATGGAACCTGGGCGGCCCTTCTGCCTCTGTTTCACGAGAAACGCCTTTTCTTCTTCCGATTCCATCGGAGCCAAGGCATCTTGTTGAGCAATATCAACGAGATCATCCAACTGTTCAACAAAATGTTTAAATTTGTTCTTGGCCGTTTTCGATGTTTTCTTTCGGTCTTTTTGAAGAGTTCTCCACTCGGCGTGAAGTTTTTCCAGCTTAGTAATTGTATCTTGCTCATGTTTAGTCGGGATTCGAGCTTTCTCCCAAAAAACGAACATTTCTCGTATTGTAAGTTTTGCTGATTCTCTTACAGTTAATTTCACAGTACGTAAATTTTAAAATAAAGCACACAAAACTTAACGATTTGAGGGCAGTTTACAACCGGTGATCTGGTGAATGGGATAGCTCACAAGAAATATTTTATCCTTGGTCCGGGTTTGTACACTTGATGTGGATGCCATTTCAGAGGCCAATAGGTAAATAACAGTTAACTTGGAAAATGAAACAAAATATATTGCAAACTTTAATTTCAATAAAATGTTTTCAAATGTCTTTTAAAATAATACTATAATAGTTATAAAAACAATAACACACACACTTGAAAAATTAAAAAAAAAAACGTTAAAATATCTTCACTAGATAATTGTTCGATCTAACCAGCTCAAAGGCACTTTAGAAACTAAACTGAATAAATAAAAGGTCGGTTGTACGCTGAAGTAAAATCACCATACCTAAAATAGAAATTAGATTCACTCTCCTTTTTACCTGTCAAACGGGTCTTTCTTTGGTAAACTAGTCAGGTAATCCCCATATAATAAAAGATTAAATTTGAACAAAAGGCTCTTTATGTTTGAAAATTGAGTTCCAAAATACTTTTTAACAAAAAAATGTTAATTCCGAGACACATTATGTAAAAACCCGTGAAATTCTTAGAATACTCCCAAACTGGCTCCTACTGGTACCAGGTCACGTTTTTTGGGGCTAAAGGCTGTTGTAACTCGGTTTGACTTAAAATAACAACAATTATGTATAGAATATAAATTTTGAAGAACAACATTAGCTTTCTTTTGAGATATTAAGCCTGTTTCTATTATTTACCGTTCTGGAGTTATGGCTCCATATGTCAGCTTTTTGGCCAAAAATTTGGATTTTTTCAAACTTTGAGCGACGAGCGGCACGGGTTAACGTCGCTTAATCGTGCTCAAATTTCGGCTATCTCAATATCTGGAAAGGGGAATCGTTTTGTGGGGTCCAGACGAACAAAATGCCGACATCGATTTTTTGCGGTCACCCTAATATATATATATATATATATATATATATATATATATATATATATATATATATATATATATATATATATATATATATATATGTATATATGTACATATATATATATATATATATATATATATATATATATATATATATATATATATATATATACGAGGCTAGTTTAGAAAGTCCGTGCAAAGTCCGAGAGATGGCACCACCGACGCGTATCGAGGTCATGTTTAGTTAGTAGCATCTCTTGAATGAACGCACACCAAGTTTCAGCCATATTGGTCTATTTCTTTGTGTTTGGCAGTCGAGCGATTTTCAAGAAATGGACGAAAAAGAATTTCGTGTGATGATTAAACATTACTTTATGAAAGGCAAAACGCCTCAGGAGAATAAAGAGAAGTTTGATAAACATTATGGTGACTCTGCACCTTCGATTAGAATAGTTTATAAGTGGTTATATGGGCACAAGTGACGCTGAACGTTCTGGACGGCCTGTGGAGGTTACGACTACAGAAATCATTGATCAAATCCATGATATGGTGATGGATGACAGAAGAGTTAAGGTGCGTGAGATTGCTAGTGCTGTGGGCATCTCGACTGAACGGGTACATAATATTTTGCATAAACATTTGGTCATGAGAAAGCTATCCGCAAGATGGGTGCCGCGATTGCTCACGCTTGACCAAAAACGGAATCGTGTGAAGTGTTGCAAGGATGGTTTGCAGCTGTTCCAGAAGAATCCGGAAGACTTTAAGCGTCGTTTCGTCACTGTGGATGAAACATGGATACATTACTATACTCCTGAGACCAAACAACAATCTAAACAATGGGTTACCAAGGGGGAATCTGCACCAAAAAAGGCGAAGACCGTTCCTTCGGCCGGAAAGGTTATGGCGACTGTCTTTTGGGATTCGCAAGGGATAATCCTCATCGACTATCTGGAAAAGGGTAAAACTATTACAGGTGAATATTATTCATCGTTATTGGACCGTTTGAAAACCGAGCTGCAAGAAAAACGCCCGCGATTGGCCCACAAGAAAGTCCTTTTCCATCACGACAACGCACCAGCACACACCTCAGCAGTTGTGGTCGCAAAATTAATGGAAATAGGATTCCAACTCGTTTCACATCCCCCTATTCTCCAGACTTGGCTCCCTCGGACTACTATTTGTTCCCCAATTTGAAGAAATGGCTGGCGGGACAAAGATTTTATTCAAACGAGGAGGTGATTGCAGACACTAATGGATATTTTGCAGACTTGGACAAATCCTATTATTCGGAAGGGATCAACAAACTAGAACATCGTTGGACGAAGTGTATAAGCCTAAAAGGAGACTATGTCGAAAAATAAAAAAGGTTTACCCCATACACATAAGTAGTTTTTATTTTTGCAGGGACTTTTTAAAGCAGCCTCGTATATATATATATATATATATATATATATATATATATATATATATATATGTATATCTATATATATATATATATATATATATATATATATATATATATATATATATATATGTATATCTATATATATATATATATATATATATATATATATATATATATATATATATATATATATATATATATAAATTAAATTTTACTTACCTGGTTGGATTTATCATAGCTTAAAAGCTAGATTAAAATTATTTAAAATATTTAAAACAATACATCTCAGAAATTATTCACATGCAGGACGGACAATTAAATAACGTGTATATATATTAAACGGAAACATTACAATGCATCCACATATTTAAATATTTTTTTCCGTTTTGCTATATAGATAGTGGAAATCAATATACAACTTATTTGCTGTGTATACGAGGATCATGAGAAAGTGTATGGTTCCGTTTAATTTCAACTGTCAGCTTTTAAACTATAATTATTAAAACAATTAAAAAAAAAATTACTTAAATTTCTTATATCGAATTTCTCGTTCACAGATTCTCTGTTTTTTTGTATAAAAACATTTCTAGTATTTCTCTTTTGTTTTTATTAGGTTCGATTCCTAAAATTTTTGTGCCATTGAAATCAAATTTGTGAGCTGTTTGTTCCTCATGTTTGCTTAATGCTGTTACATTTTTTTAGTGTTCCGTACGGATTACTTATAAGATCACTTCGGTGTCTGTCCGTCTGTCTGTCCGTCTCTCACACCCAATTTTCTCCGAAACTATTTGTCATAGAAAGTTGAAATTTGGTAATAATATAGGAATTGATGACCTCATCAGAGCCATGTAGTTTTGAAAGTTAAATTTTGACTTAATGGGTTAGTTTTGGGGGGTGAAATCGGTAGTGAAAAAAAAAATTTTTTACTAGGTAATCGAGTGTGGTGTCAAATGAAAGCTTGTGAAAACACGAGTAAAATATATATATATATATATATATATATATATATATATATATATATATATATATATACATATATATATATATATATATATATATATATATATATATATATATATATATATATATATATATATATATATCTATATATAATGTAATACTTGCGCGCACTTTCCTTTGTATTATTTTTAAAAAAAATCGCAAAAAAAATCGCTGTCCACCCGCCTTATCTCGAAAAGTACTTATCAAAAAATATTGAAAAAATTTTGGAATATTCTCCTCGGGGTGTAGATTGAATGAAAATTATCACGAGTGCATTATCTTTAATAATTTATCTGGTATATAAAAAAAAAAAAAAATTTCAAGGTTATCAGATTTCAGTAAAGATTGGAAACAAACTTTGTTGAAAACTCATTTAGGGTGTGTTTTGTGAAGTCACTAATCATTTTATACTTCTGTAACAAAATTTTTTATTTGAAAAGCAATCAACATACGGAACACTAATTGCGCAAGTTCAACTTGCACTTGACCGGTTATTTATCATAACGGTGTCCATTTAAACGGATTTTTAGATATTGTGTACTTTGTCCTATGTATACTCCATTACAATTGCTACAGGGAATTTAATATATTATGTGTGTTTGCAAATCTTTAGGAATTTTAGTTTTTTAGTCTGCTGAAATGTTTTTTTCCTAGGTTGTGTCCTTTGTGGCAAACAGAGATGTCTTGTTTACTGAAAACTGCTTTTAATTTCTCAGACAGTCTTGGTATATATGGTATTGATAGATATTTTCTGTCTTTTTTATTATTATGTTCTTCTGTGCTGATATTTATATTACTGAGTTTATTCCTTCGTGACTAAAATAATGTGTTTATTAGATTTCGTGGGTAGCTGTTATTAATTAATATATTTTTTGCTTTATGTATAGCATTTTTTCTATATGAAGGATCACTCAATATTAAGGCTCTGTCTGCTAAACCTAGAATAAACGATTTTTTTGGGATAGTGGATGTTTTGAATGGTAGTTCAAAAAACGTCCAGAAAATGTTTTTTGGTATACCATTCTGTGATTATAAGATTGCTTTGTCGGTGTAATGTTAAATTTTAAATTCTTCCTCTATTTCTACTATGAATTAAAGTTTTTCATGAAAGGAATTAAAAGTTTTAAGAACAACATTTCCTTTATTTTTGGGAACTGCTGTTAGACAATCGTCTACATATCTGAGGAAAAATAGAATTTGAAAATCAAGGTTGGAGATGACCGAGGTTTCCCTAATGCTATTTGTACAACCACACTGAAAATTGCAGAGCCCATAACACATCCTTCAATTTGTTTATAAAACTTATCTTTGTATTGGAAAAAGGTTGAATTCAAAGTTAAGTCTATGCCTTGTAAGAAATCCTCTATAGGAACGTCGGTCTATTTTTTTATTTCATTCCACTTTTTCCTTATAATTTCTTGAATGAATTGGATAGGGACATTCGTATATAAAGAAATTACATCAAGCGATATTATAATGTAGTTATCAGTTATCATTGATTTCCACTATCCATATAGCAAAATGTAAAAAAAATATTTAAATATGTTTATTGTTCCTTGTTATAACGAAATAGTTCAGATGCATTGTAATGTTTCTGTTTAATATATATTGTATACACTTTGTTTAATTGTCCGTCCTGCATGTGAATAATTTCTGAGATGTATTGTTTTAAATATTATAAATAATTTTAATCCACCTTTTAAACTATGGTAACTCCAACCAAAAAAATTTAATTTTTCTATATATTGTTTATTCTTTTTTTCATTTTTTAATTCTTGTTTCTTTTGTTTTAAAAATATATTAAGGTTACTTTATGTCAATGTATAATTTTAAAAGATACTGACATTGGTTTTAGACAATCAGTTTTGACGCTGAAGAAGGTTTTTTTAAAGACCGAAACGTATATCAAGGAAAAATATGTTAACAATAAATTGAAAGCTGCACAGCCAAGTTACTGTTTTCATAGAACCTTTATACTCAAGAATTTCTACTAATCTAGCCTAAGGTTCAAGAAAAGTCCCGTAGTAAATATTTATATACATATATATATATATATATATATATATATATATATATATATATATATATATATATATATATATATATATATTATATATATATATATGGAGGAGACGGATAGTTTTGACCGATTAGTTAAACACCAGTAATTTATTTCTTGGGTAAGCGTTCTTTAGAAAAGAACTAAGAAATTTTTGACACCTTTTTAGCTCCGTCAAGCTTTCGAAAATATTTCATTTTCTTCATCAGCACTACAATTATAGTAGATGATCAGTATTTTTGACATTAAAAGTGAAGAACAACCCTAATTTTATTCATAACATTAAAGTACTTACTGCTAAATGGTGTGTTCACAATTTACTCTTTGTGGTATATATACATACGTACATATATATATATATATATATATATATATATATATATATATATATATATATATATATATATATATATATATATACCAGTTATTTGCTCTTGGGGTAAAAGATCTTTGGAAAAGAATTAAAAAGTTTTTTACACCTTTTTAACTACGCCAAGCTTTCGAAATATTTCATTTTCTTCATCAGGGCTACAATTATAGTAGATTATTAGCATTTTTGAGATTCAAAGCAAAGAAAAACCCGAATTTTATTCATAATATCAAGATACTTACTGCTAAGTGGTGTGTTCAGGTATTACTATTTGTGGGGACACTTTATTACACCTATTAATCAAAAAAAAACATGAGGAAACCTCGACACAATCCTCTCTGGGAAATGTAATATTTGTATGCTTATTCTGAAGTTGGGTCTGAAAACCGAATCAAATGTTATTTTTCCTCTCCTTAAATAAAAAAAAATTCCTACCAAAGCAACCAAATTCTTCAACAAACTACCCAATTTAAAATATGCTTTCAAACACAAAAAAAAAACATCAATAATATTTTCACTTATCTAAAAGACAAAGATGAAATCACAAAAGTTTCAAAAGTACTTTACAACAGGCTTTCAATGTGAAAAAATCTATATAGGACAAATATCAAGGATCCTAAAAAACAGAATCATTTCCCATAAAAGTGACTGCAGCTTAAAAAAACTCTTGCTCGCTTGCCCAGCACAGTAGCCAATTTGATTTTGCTGAAACCAAAATCCTGTGTAGAGAGAGTAACCTCGGCAGGAGAATCTTTAGGGAGATGGTGGAGATCCACCTTGAACCTAACTCGATCAAGAAAAAAACTGACATTGAAGATCTGATTTAATTTTCTCCAATCTATTAGAAATGGACAGTCAAAACGAGAACTCATGCAACATATCTGACATATCTCTGTAATAATAATCACACTGATTTCTACTAACTCTCCAATCTTGTAAGAATCAAACAAAATGTCAACGTCATTCTACTCTCAAATATAAATTAACTACAACCTAAGCAAGAGATAAAAGAACGCTGCCTTTAGCAAAATGACAAGAAAACATAATAAAATAATCCTTTATAAATTAAAATCACCTTAGAATCACATATTTCTTTTATACCATACTAACAAAATGAAGTAAAAGTATACTATATTTCCCAGAGAGGATTAGGTCGAGGTTTTCTCATGTTTTTTCTGATAAATAAGTGCCCCCTCAAATAGCAATTCCTGAACACACCACTTAGCAGTAAGCACTTTCATGTTATAAATAAAATTCAGGTTGTTCTTTGCTTTGAATCTCAAAAATATTGATAAACTACTATAATTGTGGCCTTGATGAAGAAAATAAAATATTTTCGAAAGCTTGGTGTAACGAAAAAGTGTCAAAAACTTTTTAGTTCTTTTCCAAAGACCGCTTACCCTAAGAACAAAAAACTGTTGTTTAACTAGTCGGTCAAAACTACCCTTCTCCTCTTTATATATATATATATATATATATATATATATATATATATATATATATATATATATATATGTATATGTATATATATATATATATATATATATATATATATATATATATATATATATGTATATGTATATATATATATATATATATATATATATATATATATATATATATATATATATATGTATATATACATATATATATGTATATATATATATATATATATATATATATATATATATATATATATATATATATATATATATATATATATATATATATATATATATATATATACATATATATATGTATATATATATATATATATATATATATATATATATATATATATATGTATGTATGTATATATGTATATATATATATATATATATATATATATACGAGTATATATATTCCTGATGTTGCTAACATGGTAACATGGTTATCGAACCACGTGTCGATTGCAAAAATAAAGTGTAAAAGATTCCTAAATTACAACCTGATATATATAACTAGAATATATTAATATAAGTATTTTTTACTATACAGGGTGGTCCAAATTGGACATTTTTAAAGGTAAACCCCTTTATCTAAAGGAGATAGACGAAAACTGATGTCGGGAACTGAGTCTCAATTTTTATGATAAACTTAACGGTGAAAACCGCATATCGATATCTAGTACCGTTTCAGATATACAGGGTGTTTTTCAAAAATCTGCATTTTGGAAAAATGTTTGTAATTCTTTTCCTATTAAAAATTGTTGATTTCTGTAAAAACATTCTTAACTCCCTTTTTCTCGTGGGTTTCAACAGTATAAGTTACATTTTTTTACAACTAATATTTTAATAGTTAGGGGAGGGATATCCTGTATATTTTTCCTTATCCGAATTACCATTCTAAAAATATAGCACACTTTATATTTTGCTCAAATCTACTTTAAAATATAAAAGTTTTTAGTTTTTACGCGAGTTTTAAAGGCACATTTTGTGAAGTAGGCTTTGGACGGAGCGGCCATATAGTTTAATTCAATTGTTTACTCGTAGTTGTCAAATTTTACAGGATCAGTTATTCAATTGTCAAATAAATCGCATTGAAGTTTGAAAATTACGAAAAATCTCTCACTTCGATCTTACAGTTAAAAGAATCCACTGGACTACCAAGAACTAACGTAAGTCGTACTTTGAAGAAGCCCAAATTCAGGCCATATAGGACAACAAAACTTTATCACCTTAGAGACGGAGATTTTCAACGGCGTATGGATTTTTGCCAATGGTTTCTGGAGAATTGTAACCACGTTCCGAATTTTTTGTTAAGTTGCATTTGGACAGACAAAGCTTATGTAAGCAATGCGGGTATTTTTAACCATTACAATTCTTATACATGAGCACAAGAAAATCCTTATTTAGTTGTGGATCAAAGAAATCAAGGCAGATTTACATTTAATGTGTGGACAGGAATTTTTAGAGACAGGGTTATAGGTCCATTTATTTACGAAGGAACACTCACCTCATCGAGATATTTAGAAATTTTAAGGCAGCAAATAGAATCTCCTGTTGATGAACTGCCGTTAATGAAACTTAGAAATATATTTTTCAACACGGTGTGGAACCCCCTCATAACGCTGCAGTTATCAGTAATTTTTTATCGGCCAATTTCGACAATTACTTGATAGTCAACCAAGGTACGAACCGTTGGCCGGCAAGGTCACCGGATTTAACACCCATGGACTTCTATTTCTGGGGAAGATTGAAAGTCCTAATTTTTAAATTGCCGACAAACCCCAGGCAAGAGTTAGAAGTCTCAATGATACAAAGTTTTGCAGCTCTCACTCCTCTTGAACTCATCAACTCGGTAAGAACTGTCCAGAAAAGGAGCCGCCTAGGTGTAAATGAAACTAGTCGACATTTCGAACATCACTTGTAGAAAATTGTTTTGTTTTAGTTTGCTCTACTCGAAATAAATTGTTTTATTGTTGTTTTGTTTTATTTTCTACATAGTTTAAAGTACTATAGCATTTAGTAAATTTCATTGTAGTTAAGACTCCTAGAGTTATTTCTGGGAATTTTTTTTACGATTTGGCTGCTGTGGGTAAACAATTGATATTGCCACTCCGTCCAAAGCCTACTTCACAAAATGTGCATTTAAAACTCGCGTGAAAACATCATAAAATTGTGCAAAATTGTACTCAGTCTGTCCGAGATTAATTGTTTGAAAACATCATCTTTTACTCAATACGCTTAGGATCTGGGTACAACGATATCATTGCTGCATTCTTTTGACAGAATTCTGATTGCTCCAAATAACTTTATGAGCATACACAGTAGTTCATTTCTGTTGCCTTTTTTCTTTAACATGCTTATGTCGGCACAAAATGATAAAGTCGTCCAAATAGGGCCAATTTAATATTATACTTAGGAACTTTTATTCAGTGGTAACTAAATTGAGTCTGAAAATTCAGGGATTGGTCATACTAGTAGCTAAAGTAATATATATGCCATACTTGGCGACATGACTTATTCTAGTGAAGATGTGTTATAACAAATATTTCAAGGAGAACTGTAGGTTGAAATGAGACTAAATTATTTTTATAAAGAAATATTTACAAATGTAATAAAGTATGTTGCACAACAACTAAATAGCGTAATTAATGTTGCTCGCTCGATTACAAAAAATCCAGCAGCAGTATATTCATTTTTCAGTAAACCGATTTTGAAGCACAGACAATCCATTGCGCGATAATACTCAGATTTTTCAGCAAATGAGTTTTTAACTTTGAGACACATGACAGTAAGCCTATCCTTTTCCCTTTTAGTGATGTCGCAGATAAATATGCAAAGTGATGTTGCTACCTAAAATAAATGAAAAAATATTAACCTCTATAGTCTTAAATATGTTTTTTTTTATTGAAAATTAAGTGAAATGAAAAAAACTTGTTAAGTGATTTACCCAGTACTTTCTTTGTAAATATTTACTTCAAAAATGAGTACTGATTTTAACTTTCTCACTCTAAAGAATAACTTAATGGAAGAAATAAAAATTGATGTTTTAAATCGTAGGTATCTAATGGTAAAAGATTATACTCAAAAAACTTGAATATAGGACGTGCTCAGAGATATTTACAACTAAAATTGTTTTCATATTATTTCTATTAAAATTAAAAATAAAAAAAATAACAGAGTTTTCAAAATCCTCGACCCGAGATTTCTACAAAGGCTATGTAATACTAACATATATATATATATATATATATATATATATATATATATATATATATATATATATATATATATATATGTTAGTATTAACTAATATATATATATATATATATATATATATATATATATATATACGAAGCAACCCTTGTAATCGTTTCTTCCACCTCCATAAACTCTTATATGCTTGACCATAGATAATAGAAAATAAAAAAATAATAATATAAATTTTAGATTTCTTGACTCTAAGATATCTGAAAGGTATGTATAACACAATATGTACAAAACAGCCTCTCTGACCCCCTCGCCCAATAACAGAGTCTGAAAATTCTGAAAATGATGTATAAACCTACGTGCTTTAAAAGAAGCGAGTTTCCTTGAATGCCATGTCCCTCCACTCCTACTTCAAAAATTATGTGTAGATTACATCTAACATCGATATGTTATTTCATTTAAGAGTTACCAGGGCATCAGACCCATAAGCAAACCAACAGACAAAAAGAAAGATAGACAGATGAAAATGAGAAACTTTATTTTTATGAATATAGGGACACTAAAAAGTAAGTATTAACCTTGTGGGGTAATATTCTTATGAACTTCCTTTAGCAAAAGAATTAAAGGTTTGAATATTACTCACCACATCTGTATATGCTGCCATAATTAAAACAAATTTGAAACACAATAACTAAGAACGTCAAAATTGTTCCATATTATATCGCTATTAACCTATTTGTTTCTAGTGCATACTGACTGTTTATTTTAGTTCTATGATACTGGCGTAGGTTGTTACCTCAATTTTTTTGATATTCATAGGTCGATTATCTTGAGTATTCAAGTTAGATTTTTACTCCATTAGACATAATACGTTCTTTATCACCTGCCAAATGTACAACTTAAAATTTCAAAAATACGAGTTAACAGGTATTATATATGTTAGAAAGGGCCTATTCCGATCGTCAATCGATCTCTTGGGTCAAAAGTCGTGGTTGCTTTTTACTTAATGCCCAAATAGAAATTTTGACGAGTGCCTACAAATCCTATTAAAAGGGAAATATTTTTAAAATTATCTCAGCTAAAAACGTAGCTGGAACCTTCAAGTAAATAAGTTCCTTATCGCTGTTAAATCTGTAGTGTCGATATTCGATTTTTTTTTAAATTGACTGATATATAGGATCTTACTTACTTACAATTTGGGAACTAATCTAAAAAACTAAATCTTATGACCCATCGTTTTCAATCATGTTGTATTATAACTTCCTGTTATCTGATAGATACTTAAAATCTATTCTATTTTTAACATTTGGCAGATGATAAATAGCATGTGACATTTTATAAATACCTAATATTGTTAAGTCTGGTAACGTAGGCTTCAATGGCGTAACTTTAAGGTCACGATCCTGGTGACATAAAAAAAATTAACAATATCCACCGGTATAAATTTAATTTTAGAGTTCAATAACTCATTAATGTAGATAGCATAGTGAAATTTTACGGAATTCTAATTTATAATTATTTCAATAGGCTTTAGTATAAATTTTTATCTATCAGATATTTACAAAAATTAGTTATTGCAGAGAATTTACAATCTTAGAAGAAGATATTTCAATTTAGAATACACTGTTTAAATAAATACCGAGTGCTCATGAAGTTGTAATCTACATTTGGTATCGTAATATAGTTAGTGCATTTAAACCTGGTCGCTCGTCTCAAAGCTTTCAATCAATTCAATCCAAATTATAGTTTAAAATGGAAAAACGACTCACAGCGACATCGCGGCCCCTCTTAGTGGTCCGTACGCAAGTCAACTTGATTGTTACTTCTGGTTTAAATAGGAATATGCTTTCATATTTTCAATTAAACGCTCAATACATTTTGAATTTCCTGATATTCTACATATAAAATCTCATTCTTTATGTGAAGTATCAACAATTTTTGAGGAAATGGCCCTTAGAAACCAGGAAAGTTTTTGCTTTCATACGCCTGATTTGATCGAAACCCTTCCAATTATGAAACAAACCCAACCACCAAAGCTAAACCTCACTAGAGAAGAAAGAAATGCTTTAAAAGGCTTAACAACACCGAGTCAATACTCGTTATTTCAGCTAGTAAATGAAAAACAACAACAGACAAAGACAAAACTGGGGAGCAGAGGACGAACTATGATGTGACAACACCTATGGGCTTTCGTAATTTACCAAAATACCATTTTGCAATATTGTCAATAAAAGACGCAGCGAACATATTCATAAATGCTAAAATTTGGAGTGATTATCGATACAAAACATCTTCCTAGATCCTTTTGTTTATAAAGTTGTAAAGTGTAAAGCTCCTTTAATTACAAGCGATGGGTCAAATCAATCCCACTAGTAAAATCAAAAGACAAATTGTCAACTTAATTAACACTTTCTAATTCAACTTCTGAAGAAAAGAAATTGCAGCAGATCTTTCAAATTTTAGAAATTCCAAAAATTCATAAAGGCAATATACACTCTGTCCAAGCGTCAGTGGTGAAGATTCTCCAATATACAAACAGGGTTAAAATTTTACTAAACGTCCGAAAGCCTTTTACAGGAAACACTGGTCCATTCGTTAAAAGTTCAAAACATTTTATTGTGAGGTATAAAACTATTAACCATGGAGATATTCTGGTCATTTTTAATGTTGAATACAAAAATTCTAATTACTGATTTAATTTTTACAATATTAGATATATTTTGACATAGCGACCTAATCTATGGTAAACTAAATAGAAACATGTGGCCTGCATAAATAATGTTTTAATGGCCATTTAATTAACAAACTTCAGGAGTAGCTAAGGGTTCTTCACTATCTCAGTAGTGGTGAATATTTTCAAGAGTACCTATGAAGGAAGCGCCTTTGCTTTAGCCCTTCTAAAATTTAAATTTTTGTGAAGATATATTCACGTATATTTTTTATATGGTCACATGGTAAAGAAAACTGGAATGCCATTTTGAATCTCCCAGTCAATAATACTCAAATATAAAATTTACAATGGTACTGTTATTTTTTTAGATGCACTGGTATAACGAGACAGCTTACAGAAAGTTAACTCATACCAATAGATATCTATCTGAATGCTGATTCATACCGTCGTTCTTCTTAAGAACTATCTGTTATAAGTTCGTCATTATTTAGAACTTTATCGAAAAAATACTGGGTATGAAACCAAAGTTCTTGGTTTTGTCGTGAATTTCTATAAACGAAAGTTTAAGGAACAAATTCAACTTTACAACACCTTCATAATATGAACAGAGGACGTCTACATTACAAGTGGTTACACCGTAATTGAACTGTGTTGCTTCGTGGTCTTTCAGAATTCTAATCTTGAAGAATTAAGATCCCTGGAGATGCTTTTTACCATCATAGGAGAAACATCACAAAATTACTCCAAATTGACACGGTCTAATCTCAATAACCACGATTTTTCAGTTTAATACTTATTCAAAGTTTGAAATTCGAACAGCTCAAATTTGTAAAATTGGAAAATAGCTGCTCAAATTAATTTGATTATTTCGCTAGATCGCATATCAGACCAACCTAAAGAGTCGTCTGGTAAAATTCAGTAAAGGTATAAAATTAACTGATTTTCAGGGGCCATAAATTTATAAATTATTGACATTCTATGTAGAATATCGTACATAATAATTACCTATAATACTCTGCTATATACAGGGTGACAGATATTTTTAAGTTGGGAAATTTTTCTGTAATACCTGATAGGACTCAATAAGTTACTTCACTAACTATAATCTACAGGATATTTGAATATGAATACTTTTTGAAATAAATTAAAATTTTTGTTGCAGTCTTGAAATAACATCAATATGTGAACTATTTTAATATATTAATTCTGAAGTTGTCGACACCCTTAAAATGGTTGCTTATATGATTTGTTCAAATTTCTTCTTAGAACCAAGTGTTAAATTAAGACTGTTTATATCGATATAGATCACTTTATGATATTGTGAAGGTGGCGAAAGAGACTAATGATTCTGTCAGGTCGTAAAGTGGTATGGATTGATCCGATTCTTATCAATCGGCAATGGTATCAAGGCGCTAAGATCCTTGAATGATGTTTCTTTCAGTAGGACAAAGTACATTTTCCATTTTTCTTTTTAAATACTAATAATATAAAGCAAATAAGAAAACTTAAAATGATAAAATAAAAAAGAAAATTTTTGGAAATACTGGAACGGTATATAATAATAATAAAAAAGTTGACTTACCATATAGCCAGTTAACAAAAAAATGTAAGTAGGAGGTAACAGTAATTTATTCGTAGATAGACTAACGACTAGAAAATGTTGAAAACTGTTAACGACCATTATTAAAAATTGAATTTCGAACAGATTCTTAAAATGGGTTACTATTTCATAGAGATATAAAGACAAAATTTCCACCTTTTCAATTGTTTGCATTATTTCTTCTTTAATATCGGAATATTTTAAATGACTAACCATTTCTTTAACTATTTGGTATCTAATTCTTATACATATTAACAAAGCTGCCATGATGATGCATTGCAATATAGAATAGCCATATATTAAAACGCTAGATAAGCCTATCAGAACGAAATGTAATATTTCATTCCATTCATTTTCTAATCTGTCTATGAAAACGCTAATTTGCATTGAAAGAATTAATATATTGGCAAAAATCAAGTAATATTTACCATTTTTAAATACATTTTCCTCAAATTTTGATCTTTCAGTGGACAATATT
>CM032452.1:32077951-32100451 GCA_019049505.1 Pachyrhynchus sulphureomaculatus
TAAAATACAGACAATAATCACAGAACATCACTACTCCCTCCGTTAAACGACGATGCTCAAAAACTATTACATAAATTGTATTTAAAAGATTGACTAAAAGAATATAGTGAGCTCGTTAAAATTATATCTTACTATTTTAACACTATGTTAGCCGGTTCCGAGATATTTCTTTACAATTTAACATTCACTGTGGAGTTTGACGATAGTCCTAATAAAGTTAGCCAAAATTAACCGATGGACCTCGTTTGCACGAAAACTGGTTTCTGCTTATGGGAAGGAACATTGATGGTTTCAGTAAATAGAGAAAGATATTCTAAATTATAAGATACTCCCCAAATGTCAACAATAAATTTCTTGCCGATCTGACTATCAAGTTACAGGAGTAGGCAAACCCAAATGGCCTTTCTTGATTAAATTTCAGCATATGCGGACTCCATACTGTTTAAGCACCTTTCGAGACTGGAAAAAACTCCAGCGGGAACACAGTTAATTTTTCCCGAGCTCTGTAAAATCTTTTCGAGTAGACGTACGCATAAAGAGCCAATTTTACTAACACCACCGAGTCATCATCGTTCTCTTAAAAATTCTGTGCTACCAGATCGGAAAACAAAGAAGAAATGTCCAAAGCTATAAAGATTCTTCCTAATACTATCACACTTAAGGAGAGCCAAGGATATTATTTTATGTAATGCTATCTTGAGGGCCAATAGTGGCAAAAATATTAGGATCTTTGATAAAGATGCATTACAGATTCATCTGGTGATTGCCTCCAGTTCATGAAATGTTTTGGCTAGAAGCAGCTAAGGAAGAAAGGTAAAGATAGAAGAGCAGGATGAGAAGAAACAAAAGTGCAAAGCAGCAGCTAAATTGAAGGAGTTGGTTATCAGAAAATTGTTTGAAAAAAGCTGGCCTAAAGAACTCTGAAACCAATAAACAGGTGATAACCTTACACATTTAACTTGCAGAATAAAGTATCTATGTCTATTTGATTGGCTGCTACCTAGTAGTAATTATAAGATCCATTTGTGTTAGGTTTCGCATTGGGCCTGTGCAGCGGCTTTGGAAGGACTGATTCTCGTATATGTAGTGTATAAAGTTAATGTAGTATTACTGTTCTTTGGTACTACTTTGCAGTTTACGTTTCTTTTTAATTTAAAAGTGAAACGTTGGATATTTTCTAGCAAGCTTCATATCTATCTATATCCACGCTTGCCAGCTCCATAAGGATGATATTAGGGTTTAATTGAATTATTGTAATCTCCAAGTTTTCGATGAAACGCTTAACAATAATATACGTTATCAGTAATAATTACAGACAGATCAAGGAAAAATAAGTTTTTGGACCTAGAAAAACCTGGTAGAGGGAATAGAGAGAAAGAGTAGATCAGTTATAACCATGAAATGAATAAGAAAATATTGAGAACGTTTTCCAAATGACGATACAGATAATAATGACTACATTAAAAAAATACTTACCACATATTAAGTTAAACGAAGTGAGCCAAATTTAAGCTTAAACAGACTAGTTGCAGGAAAATATTGAAAACTGTTAACGATCATAATTAAAAATTGAATTTCGAGAGATGCTCAAAATGGATTAGTAATTCGCAGAGATAAAGTGATAATATTTCTATCTTTCCGATTGTTTGTATTATTTTTTATTTCAGAATGTCTTAATTTAACAGTGAGTTCTTTAACTTTTTAGTATCTAATTCCTATACATATTAGTGAAATGATACATTGCAATATACAGTAGATGTAGATTACAAATTCAACTAATGCTAACAACGAGAATCAAAATATTTTATTCTGTTCTATTCCTGAAGGTAGCAAGATAATATTAAACACCGCTAAAAATATAATAAGTCAACAAAAATATTTGACATAGAAAGAATTTTATTAAAGATTGAAATTTTTCAAAAATCATGCACCACATTTTTTTACTTTTTTTACTAACGTAGTTAATAGCAGTAAGCAGAGACATACAGTTGCTGAAAATATCGCGATAATAACAAAAGCTATGATATGTTTTTTATAGCCTTGTTCCTGCACTAATATTTTATTATTAAAAGGAAAATAAGGAACATTACCGAGAAAATTTAAATATTTTGAGATTCAAATAAAAAAATGTTGTTACTGGATACTGAAATATATTTAATAGAGAGATTTTGCAACGCTTATTTCGGTAGGTCACTGTCTTTATCTTTATTTGAAGCATGCGCTCACCATTTGGAGCTTGCGCGGTAGTAAAGGGAAGAAATTAAATATAAGGACTTAGCTGCTATCATTATTTGAAGTATGCGCTCACCATTTGGAGTTTGCGCAGTATTGAAAAAAAATCAGAGAAACCTTTATTAAGGATAACGATTTCTTTTATTTAGGAACTTATAAGAGAGGTTATTTGAAATTCGTTATTCTTATTGCTATTATGATAGGGCCTGTTTTTTTTTTTCTACTTAGGTATGCAAACCACTAAGAAAATAGAGTAAAATTGAAATGATAATCTTTTATTGCAAATAACACTGACAACAGTTAACTAGTGTTCAGATTATGTTGGCATTTTACAATCTTAGTCACATTGGCATTACAGTGGGTGTAGTGCTTATTTCAAGTGAAATTTTATTTATCACACATTCATATTATCTTGGAAACTTTGAAGGAAATGATAGAAAACTGCTTGACATATCTTTAATTTAGAAACTTGTGTTGACCCATCTAATTCTAATAACCGGTGTGCTTAACCATAAAATGAGTAAAATAAATCCCCTAAGGTTATAAAAGTTGAATACCTTGAAATTCATTCGGGTTAATACTGCTCATGCTTGAGATAACTATAAGGACAACGGCATGTGAAAAATAAGTATTGCAAAATCTCTCTAATATTAAAACTACTTTCACTCGATAAACAATATTTATTCCTATTTATATTACAGGATCAATAAAAAGCAAGTTATGACAAACATTTATATTTATGAAATGACTTATAGGGAAATATTAAAGAGAATTTTATACAAATTGATTAAAAAACTGTAAAAATGTATATACTTAGTAAGTATATAATATCTAGATTAAAAGCTTTTATAGCATTATTAAAGGCACAATATAAAATTATTCTTAAACATGCAGTGTTACCTAAGACACTGTGACAAAGTATGTGTATTTTAATAAATATCATATATAATATATCATTTATATTCCATGCATATTTCATAGAACATTTTTTAAATATTTGTTTTTTAAATACTCATTTGCGACTAGCTAGGCACCATTTTGAGTGCTTCTGTATATTTAAAAGTAGTGCCTAATAGTACAGTATTTCAATCCAACATTTTTTTGTTATTTTTAGCACGGTTACCTCTATGTTTATAAATAAAAAATTGAGGGAACTAATTAAATAACACGTAGGCTGAAAAGTTTTTGGTCTAACACATAGATGTCGCCCTTTTCAAAAAATCCATATGATTTGAAATGATACGTATCAAGATTTCATGACATTTCGACAATTAACCTACAAGTTATAGTAGTTTTAGTGACGACACTTTTGATATTTTCAAAACAATGGAAAAAATCGTATTTCATGTGTCGATTAAACACTTTTTTGATGGGAAAAAATATGACTTGCTAAGTGTTACGGGAACTTTGCCACTGGAAAATCACTCATCCTTTACCGGTATGCCGAATTTAAACGCGATCGTACAGATACAAATGTTGCTGAACGTTCTGGGCGCCCAAATGATGTGGCTACACCGGAAAATATTTAAAAAATCCATACAATTGTTCTGGATGACCATAATGTGAAATTGCCCTAGACAGCTGTCCCCCTAAAGATATCAAAAGAACGTCTTAGTCATATTTTGAATGAACATTTGGGCATGAGAAAGCTCTATTCGAAATGGGTACCGCGTTCGCACATAGTGTACCAAAAACAACAACGTGTTGATGATTCTGAGCACTGTTTGGACCTATTTAAGCGCAATAAAAGGATTTTTTCATAGGATATGTGACAATGGATGAAACATGGATCCACCATTACACACCGGAATCAAATCAGCAGCCAGTGAAAGTCGCCCGAAGCGACCAAAAACACAACAGTCGGCTGGGAAGATTTTGACTTCTGTAATTTGGGATGCGCATGGAATAATTTTCATCGATTATACTAAGAAGGGAAAAACCATTAATAGCGAAAATAATGTAAAGTTATTGGTACGTTTGAAAGCAGAAATCGGTTACGATGGCAAAATTGCATGAATCAAAGTTCGAATTGCTTCTTATCCACCGTATTTTCCAGATTTTTCCCCAAGCGACTATTAATTCTTCACAAACCTTAAAAAAATGCTCGCGGGAAAGACATTTGGTTCCAGTGAAGAAGTTATCGCCGAAACTGTGGCCTGTTTTGAAGGCAAAGACAAATTCTTCTACAAAAAAAGGTATAGAAATGTCAGAAAAGCGTTGGACTGATTGTATCGTTCTTGAAGGAGATTATATTGATGAATAAAGTCAAGTTTTGCAAAAAAAATGTTTTAAGTAGCTAGACCAAAAACTACCTACGTGTTAAGATACAAGTTATTAATTTATTTAACCAAATCTACTTGATTTCCGTTAAAATATTCTCGTTCCGCTGCAATACACTAATGCCACCATTTTTTCCAATCTTCAAAACACCGCTATATTTGATTTCCGGTAACGCTTTTACAGCTGTCACAGATTTCTCTTATATCGTTTGAATACGCTCAAACCGGTACCCAAGGAGTAATAATTTCAGTTTACAAAACCGAAAGAAGTCCCAGTACCATATCTAGTAAGTATGATGCTGGTGAAACGGTGTGTGAATGTGAGTGTTTTGGCACTGACTATAACCAACTCTGGTGAAATGGTCTTTGATTCATTTTTACATAAAAAGTTGTTAAAATAACTGTATTATGATATTATAATGGTCCGTCATCGTGATGCCAATTCCATGAATTGATCTACTACGATTACCACTTTTTTTTGTCAAATTGGCCCATGTAAACAAGTTATAATGCTTAAATAATACTGCCTATTAACTTTTACCTAATTAAAACCAACTTTATTTGAAAAATATCACGATAATCCAAGAATATCGCTAACTTGACCTTTATTTTTGACTTATTTTAACGTGGTTTATTAGATTTAGGTTTACCTTTTGAACGATTTTCACTTAATTTTTTGCGCTCTTTTTAGGTCATATAAATGGATTCACATATAGTTATCTGGCATTTTAAAATAGAGTCTTCCAAATAAGTGACATTGACACGACTATATTTTTCAAGATAATGCAGTTGTTTTGGTAAGTCTAGAGAGGTAACATACGAACAGAATCGATTGCATAATTCTAGTTGATATTTTAGTAAGGTTCGTGAGATATCTAATTCATAAATGGATTACTTAGTATAAGATTCTTGATTTTGTTGATCCGCTCGTCTGTAGTTAGGGTGAATGGTCTTCCAAAACATTGTTCGTCTTCAAGTGCTTCTCTACCCTCTTTAAGCGATTTGTACCACTTAAAAATTTTGATCTTGCTGAACTTTCATAACCCTAATACTTTTATATGTTTAACGTCATGAAAAGAAAAAATTAAAACCAAATTTAATGCAATTTTTTTTTCATTATAAATTTAACCATTTTAAAAATCTCCGAGAGATTTTTATAAACCAAAAAAACGAGCTTTTATTTCAAACCTTAATAGGCAAAATTTTTGTTTGATGTTAGCAACAGTTCTATTAACTTAAAAGTTAAACACCTAAAGTGATAGCAATAGTCGTGTATTTTAAAAAATTAAACTCTTTTATTTTTGAATGGCATACTAATTAACATGTTTTATATGAAACGTGAAGCTGAGAAATTCTTCTGCGAATGAGCTTTGATTTTAATTTTACTTTTTCACGTTCATATATATTCGCAGTGTTTACTTTCCTTGCTAAAGGAAATTATTGTATTCGTGAAACAATCAGACTTCAAGATTTTTGCTTTTCTTCACGTCCCTATATCACGAAAATCATAGTAGTAGAACAAGCGGGGTTCTGGGACACCTCCATGGCCACATTTTTACCCGACCTTGACCACTAGCCGAAGAAGTGAATTCAGGAGGTTTCAGTCATTTGGCTGAAATCTTCTGGAAGTTGTGTCTTGGAAGGTCGTTCTTCGTCAGCATAAGTGTGTTAGTTACGTTTTTCCTTGACCTTTGACCTTTCTACCTTTCTACCTGAAAATCCGAAGAGATGATCGTCAATGACGTCACAGTCCAGTGGTTTGTTGATCAGTGCCCTTTTGGCATATTTCCTGAACCTCTTGAAGAAGTGTTTACCTGTGTCACCTGTTTACCTGTTTACCTGTACCTGTGTCACCTGTTTACCTGTACCTGTTGACACCTAATTACCTGTAATTACCTATCTGAAGAAGTCTTCAATGACGTCACAAGTCCAGTGGATGTTGCTCAGTGCATTTTTTGTCACTTTTGACCTTGAGGAATGAATTTGTCTTTAGAATGTAATATATATATATATATGTGTGTTAACTGTTGTGTATTAAATTAAATGAGTTAAAAAAAGTGATGTCTGTAGTACGATTAGAACCTGCATATGTTGTGTGTAGAACTGCAAAACTGGGGACTTAACCTACTTAGCCAAATAGGATTCGTAATAGAGAATGCAATAATTGGGATGACATAAAAAAGGATTGGTGAATAATATGTGAAAAGTCTGCAAAGTTGAAATTCTTACAAGAAGTGGTCGTCAATGACGTAATATGTCCAGTGGATGTTGAATCAGTGTCTCTTTGGCAATATAAGTTGTCGAAAAGGTGTAAAAGTAGAGGTAAATAGGTGTAAGATAGGTGTAAATAGATGTGAATAGGTGTAAGTGTGTATGAGAAGAAGCGTGCAAGAAGTAGTCGTCAATGAGGTAATATGTCCAGTGGTTGTTGAACAGTGCCTTTTTGTCAGGTTTAGATGTTGAAAATGTCTTCAGAATCGGTGTAAATAGGTGTAAAATAGGTGTAAATAGGTGTGAATAGATGTCTTAAGAGCCGAAGAAGTGGTCGTCAATGACGTCACAAGTCCAGTAGATGTGGAAACAGGGTATCTTAACTTCATTAAAACTTTAATAAACTTCTGTTAGAGGAGAAGTTGCATTGCTGTTATTGGTCTCGTTGTACGAAAGTAGGCGTAACCTGATAAGAAAGGTGTTATTTTGATAGGTTGAATGTGTATGTAGTGTAAAAGGAACATAAGAAAATAGTTGTTGGTTGGTTGACTAGGTAAAATGGCTTCCATAAGGCATGTATTTGATTGGTTTGTAGTGTACAGGTGTGATAAGAAACTTGTAATTGGTTGGTTGATTAGATGGAATGTGTGTTGATAGCACTTGTTTGTTATTTTGACTAGTAAAAGCTATGGTGTAAAAGTATATGAAAAAGTAATATATTAGTTGGAAATTGTGTGCAAAAAGGCTTTATTAGGTAGTATATTTGATGTAAAATTTGTTAAATGTTCCCCTATAATGTTGTTTGGCGTCTAAAAGTCGGTAAAAAAGCTTGAAAATGTAAACAAGTGGCGCCGTAAGTCTGTAAAAATGTGTGAGATAAGGCAAAATGTAAACAAAATGTATGAATAATGTGTGATTCATGGTACTTTTTGTAAGTAAAATTGAGTAAACAAGTGACTCGTTAGGTCATCAAAGTAGATAAGAAAGGTCAAAAATAGTTGATAAGAGATGAGTGAATGTATGTGAGAATGTAAAGAAATAGCAAAAACTTGTATTAATAGGAAAATTCCATGCAAATAATTGAAAGAGCAAGAAATTTTAGTTGGTTGTAGTTGAATGTAAACGCAAAAGTTGTTGTTTGTCCTCAAGTTATGATATGAAATGAGCTTAATCTAGATGAGGCTCGTTGAAATTTTGTGTGAACTCGTTGTGGAAATTTTGTTAGAAAGCAAAAGTAAAACACATATTTGTCAAGAATAGTAAAATAATGAGCTTAAATAAGTCTCAAACGAGTTTGTCGGAATGTTTTTTGAATTAGTTTTGTCTTGTAATAATAGTAAAATTTTAAATGAGCCTAGCCTTTTACCGTATAAGAGTAAAAGTTGTTGTTTGTTTTTCACAAAGAGTTAGTTTTGTTGAGCGCTTAGTTTTTTTGTGTTGTAATAAAAGTAAAATAGAGCCTAGCCTAGCCTAGCCTGTACTCGTTGTTATTATTATGAGAGGAGAATAAAACACAAGTATGAGCACACAGATTTAATAAATATATTAATACCAATGAACAAAAGAACCTCGTCTAATTTGATTAAAAATCTTTACAACTATTCTTATATACCTTGGAGAAAAATTTGAAAAACTACTTACTAAAATAATTAAAAGTACAAAAATCTATAAAACAATAAAACTAACTAAATGATGTAAATAATATTTTGCCTGGTACGAAATGATATAAAAAACCATTTGTATTAGTAAAAATAAGAAGTAGATTCGAAATACATTCATTTCAATAAATTTACTCTACTAAAAAGCAAACAGCAGGAAAAATTGAAAACTATGAATTGTTATTGGCTCTATAAAACAATAAAACTAATTAAAATCTTAAGATGTAAGTAATATGTTGCCTGGTACGAACTGATACCAACAAAAACCAGTTGTTAAAATGAGAGAGAGTTCAACAAATTTGATAAGAAAGATCAAATATTTGTCGATAAGAGGATGTAAAATGTATTGGATAAAATATAAATTGCAATGTTATGCTTTACTAATAACTATATATATATATATATATATATATATATATATATATATATATATATATATATATATATATATATATATATATATTTGATTAGAAATATTAAATAAATGCGAGAGAGTTCAACAAAAACAGATAAGAAAGGTTAAAATTTGTTGATAAGAAGTAGATTCGAATACATTGAGAATGCAAAATAATTGAAAGACCAATAAATTTACGATATTTCGTTGTAGTTAAATGTAAACAAGTAAAGGTTGTTTTGTTTGTTTTAAAGTTACTATCACTACTTAGTAATTCTGATATTTGTATAAATCAAAATTTGTTTCCAAAAGAACAAAGATTTGACTAATAATAAACTAAGAAATATGTTGTAAATATAATATCAATATTATTTGTCTACTAAAAAGCAAATTGGTTTAAATTATTGACTTACTTAAATACTTAAAAAATATAAAATCTCTATATAAAATTAACTAAAATCTTACTACAAAAATTATTATAATACATTAATCATCCTGGTGGGAACGTTTACGTATAGTGGAGGCTGCCATCTTCAGTTTAGCTGAATACGGGCCGCTCATTCCTGCTATTACATTAAATCTATTCGTATATCGAAGACATTTGCGACCCATATGAAGTAGTGTGTTCCTGAGCCATTCATATTGTTCCTTGCCCATGATCAGATTTTCGTGTAATGGTCTGACCAATGCACAAGGCTTGTTTTTATAATAAGTTTGCATAATTAAAGGTTGTAGACAATTTTTACACTTTGTTTTACTTAATTGAGTTAACATCAGGGACCAGCTCTTCATTTGTACCATTTCAGCACTCCAACAAAATTTTAACGTTGCACCACTTCGTGAACATTTTATTACTACACTATATAATGTACATTGAGAACTTGTCATCGTGTATGATTTGACAATTTATTAAATCTTAACTGAAAATATTTTTAAAATTTCCAAAGAGATTTTAATGACACTAAAATTGTAAATGACTCGACATAAAGACTTGGGTGTGTTTATATATTAATTTGGAAAATTACCACTTAACTAAATAATGATGTATGGAGTCGACTAGTCGCTACCAACAAAAATAACAAAAAAACAAATGGATTAATTTGGTTTATAAAATGATAAAAGATAAATGTCGAAAACATGTTTATAATAACAAATATCTGGTGATTGGAAAAATTTGGTATGACTTAATTAGCGCTATTACTTAAAAACAAATTGCAATATATAAAAATAATAACAAAATCTGGTGATTGGAAAAACAGTAAAAGTATCAGAGAAGTCAATTTTAGTTCTATAAATATATATTTAGATGGCAATTTATCATTTATTTAACATTGTAATAAAATTTATTTTTTAAAACAGCTCGATAGATTTATAACTAGTTTAGATAATTGTTCAATTAACTTATTATTCTTATTATGATTGGAATAAAATACTTCATTGGATGCATTTGTTTGATGTCGACAACGCTGACAATTCTTCATTGACACGTCTTAGTACCATACGAATGTGGAAACATTCACATGTATCGGGTCCTTCTCGAACTCCAGGATGTGCCCATACACATGATACGTAATGTGTTCTAAATTATTCGTAACTTGTTTGCGATCGATAAAAGGTGTTAAATATTCTCGATAAGATATTAGTCGAATCCTTGTTTCATAACAACATGATAATTTCTTGACAAAATCATCAATTTTTCTACAAGTTTTATATACTAAATCATCTTGACTGAATAAATTCATTTTGCAAATAAGATGAAATCTCTGACAATTTAATAAATGTGTTATACTGAGATGCTTCTATGATCAAACTGAGAAGGGATAGGTATATTTAAATTGATATGTTGTGTCTGGTGTTAGTAGTAGTAGTAGTCAGTATTTGATAAACATAAAATTAAATAAACAATGAGTGAAGATCGTCAACGAGAACAAGTATATGTAGTAACAAAAAGAAATGGACTTTGGATTAATCGTAATGCTGTCGAATTAACACCTGGTAAATTGTTAAGTGGAGTCGGTTTATATCAAAATGGAGGATGTACAGCATGTGGTGTTCGTGATAACGATCTGTTTTCAGGGGGACAACAAGGAATGCATTCGAAATGTCAGGATATCTGGAAGACTGGTACACATGATCTTATAGATAAACATGTACAATCAATAATTCCAAGACCGATTGGTGAACGAGAATACCAACAACAACAACAACAACGAGAACAAAGAGGTAACCATTAGAAACTCCTTGTTAATTCTTATTACTTTTTATATAATTTATTTTTTAAGTAATAGATATATGTATATTTGTCTTAATAAAGTCCTTATATCCTTAAATATTTAATGTTTTGTTTTTCTAGTATAATAATAAAGTCCTCATATTCTTACTAAATAAAACACACAGGTTTGAATTGAAAATATTTATTAAGCTCGCTCTTTCAATAATTTTTCTACAAATTATTCATTATTTTTTACGAAAAAAATTCAAAGTTTATTATGGGATGAATATTGATAGCCATGCCAATAGTGTCATACAATTTGTAGTACTACATTGAACTTTAGCATTGTATATTAGATTATGATCTAAATAGGAAGGTTTTGTAGGTTTAAATGTTGGCATATTCCATACATTTAAAGTATCTATATCAATCATCTTGAAATTGGGATTAGTATGCAAATTAGTAGTAGAAGCAGCAATGTTGTCTTGAACGAATCGAAAAACATGTTTTCCTTTTACATACAATACATCAATATTGTCCAGTACTCTATCTAAAATTTCTCCAACTTGCTTGTAATCTACATAGCCGGAAGAATATCGTAAACCAAGTTCCTTTTCAGCCTTACAAACAGCTCTTTTATTGAGTCGAGATAATTGAGCAAAGGGTATTTTCGGTTTCAATACATAATGACTTGTCTGTAAACCATTTGATATCATAATTTCTTTAGCATGGAATTCTTCCACATACACATCATGATTATCATCATCGGCAGCAAATAAAAAGTTAAATCCCTGAATATCGAGAACAGCCAACTTCATCGTGTCACAGTTACTTTACAACTAATACAACGTTTACAAAGCACACATACATATTATAACATATGACTTTGTCTCTCCACAAAACACAAGTCAGAATTGACTCACTATAGAGAAAAATGTATTTGTTTACCTGAATTGATTTCAATCTTACTCTTGTTTTTTAATAGTATTTGTAGTGAATAGAATAAGGTCTCTAGAGATTTTAATGTTAAAATATTAAACAAAAGTTTTATACGAGAGAAATATTTATTTTCTTCCAAAAAAAAAAACATTTATGTTAAAAAATATCTAAAATCTAAACTATAATATCTGATATCCTAATTTAATTATATCCTCCCAACTTAAATATTCATTATCATCATCCACATCCATTTCACTCTCTGATTGTTCAATCAACTCTTCCTCTTCCTCCTCATCCTTTGTCTCCTTTAACCATCTTTGTTTTAAGACACTCAGCGGGATTTCATCATCATCATTTTTCATCATCATCATTTTCAACTTGAACAGTTTGTTGTAATTTTTTCTTTTAATATGTATAAAGGTAAATTTTCTTCTTCCTCTTCAGCAATTTCCATTTCCCTTAATTCCAATAGTCTTAGTAACTCTATATTTCGTTTAATAACGTTGTTTGCATAATCTTCTTCTTCTTCATTAAAAAGCGACATTATTAAGTATTATTTTATCAAGTAAATATTAGACGAATGAATTTTGTATTGATTCTAATATCATTCTATACACCTATTATATAGGGGATTTAATCACATCATACATAGTCGTCATGAGAGTCAATTAGTCTATTAAAAATTCCAAAAGATAAGCAAATATGTAAACTAGTGGAGTCGTTTTGTCTGTAAAAATGTTGTCTGATAAGGTTTTAAGTAAACAAGATATTATTAATAATTTATTGCTCAAACTAGTCACATAAATTTTCCAAATATCAAATGACGTGATTTATTTTTTTTCCTGTATTTACTATATAAGCATTAACATTCTTACTCAGAGTCAAATTATATCTGTGTAGTGAAATAAATAGTTACTTTCAAAAAATGTTGTTGATATTTGAATCGGAAGATATTAAAGTGCTGCCTATCAAAACGTTATATATTTTAATAAAAAACTTATTCGTGTGAGTATTGTTTCATATAATTTACTACTTATATATTTAGCTTTGATTTTAATGATTGACTTAATTAGTATATAGATTATTATATTCTGGTGTTAACTATTTAATAAAATCTCTTTTATTTCTTTCACAGACGTGGTGTGCATAAAATGGAAATAGTTAATAATACTAATCAAATTAATGTATACTTGGAAGGGGATGAAGCACCAACGACTAAATTAGAGGAAATTACGTGGATATTACCCATAAGATATCTACACGTAGAGGCAGAGAGTGCAGAGGAGGAAAAAACATTTTTGGATGCAATCCAAAAGTATCCAGGGATAAAATCGTATATATTAAATAATAAATATACTTTATAGTTAATAAACTGTGAACAAAACATTTACTTTGTTTTATTTGATATTTCCTTTTATATAGTTAGATATAGGATACATGTGAAAACAAGTATTTAGTTATTCATCTGATATTGGTTAGATCTCTTAGGATATCATTTTATGTAGATACTGAAAATGAATTAGTAAAATAATCTTGATTTGATTCGTTATATCAAAAAAGAGTGAATAATGTGTGTTTAGTAGAAAACGAGATAGAAATCGATAAAGAATGGATTCCTCATCATCAACAAGTTGTCCTTCATGTCAAAGTAAAATAACATATTTGGGTCATAAATCTTATAATCAGAATACTTATTGTTCCAATTGTAATCGATATTACAAAAAAGCTTCATGGCAAACTGTACGTAGTCTAGGCTATATATACCAAAAGATACTTTGGAAAGACAAAAGAACAAATTGGAAAATGAAACCAAGAATCAAGAATCATCATAAAATGTGATAGATGTGTTTTATTTATTTGTACTATTTAGTAAACTTAATAAAAAACATGTTATTACTTAAACATATCGTCTATTTTATAACTGAATACAATGTTAAATACACAAGTATTAACTAATTACATACTAAGAAATTTTTAGCCGAGTTTATTCTTCGATAAGATACCAAATAGTCGTGTGTTTGCATTTATAACAATAATCTCGTAATCTGAGTCGAGGTCGAAGTTGTGTAACAGAATTGTTACGTCTAAAGGTATACTTTTCGATTCTCTCCAACAACCACTACATAAATAAGTAAAGTTCATGGTAGCAGCAGTTTGTTGTTATTTCTCTGACTATTTCCAAGATACTGATTTGTTAAATTATTCCTCCAAAAGATACCACATAGTTATACGAGCACATTGATTATAATAAATCCGTATTCGAGTTCGAGTTCTTTGATGATTTGCATATGGAACTCTGTGTGTTTCTCTCCAACAACTACTACATAAATAAGTAAAAAACTCCATGCAGACTAGTAAGATGTCAATAGTATCACACAAAAATGTTGTTTCTATTACAAATAAATTGTATTACTATGCAATGAGTAGTTCAAATGCACCAATATGATTTATGTGTGGTCTTTTTAACTTTCTCCTCCTCCTCGTTCTCGCAATTTTCTATTATTTTTTCTACATGTAGACAATCGAATAATATATTTGTCTTTCGATTCCAAAAGTACTTCTTCTCGTTCTAAACAGTCTTTTAGATTTACGAAAATTTTCGTTTCATCTTTCCTCTGTTGTTTTAAATTCTTTTGACATTTGGACAAATCGTTATCTAACTGATAGATTTCACGAGTCAGATCGGTCAAATTACTTTTAAAATTTTCAATTTCCTCCTTTAAATCGGCAATTACGATATATGCTACTTTGCTTTTTTCTTGACAAATTTGCAATGTTTCCGTTAGATTGGTTCTCAATAAATACAAATCCGATTCCAATTTGATATTTTCCTTGAGCAGAGCAATATGTTTCGTATAATTTAACGACATTGTTAAATTCACAGCCAGGTATTCGTATTCTAGAATTTGTCCCATACAAATATCAATAACAGCTTGTTCATTATCGTATAAATCCATATAATTGTCCAGTGATTTAATACATTCCTGATACAAGTTTAAACTGGTATTATAAAGTGAATGATAATCCTCTAATAAATATTCGTAATTTTGATTACAAGAATTATTGACATCTGCATCGTAGTTGTTTGTACTTTGAACAACAACAACGAGAACAAACAATAGATAGAACGTTGTTTTGGTTGACATTATGAGCGAATGATTTAAAATGAACCAAAAATTTATTTAGCGTCTGTTTTATAGAGATCGTTTTTCCTCCCGAAAAGACTATTGTTGTTTGAAATACGGAAAATGTAACCTTTAACTGTTTAAAATGTGGATGTAAAGTTAACAAACTTATAAATAGTTACTATCGAGATCGAGTTAGAATACGCAAATATTGTACATATTGTTTAATTAATTATGTATATAGGAAAAATAGCCTAATTTCCATGATTCTATCAATTACGATGAAGACGGAGTAGTAGGGAGAGATAAGGATACTTGTAGAAAACATTTTTTTATACATCATATCAGTCATTCAAAAATGCCAGTTATTGTACGAGTAAAATGTCCTCAATGTAAAGGTGAAAGTGAAATACGAAATCAAAAATGTTTGTCGTGTGTGGTCAAAGATCGAATCAAAACGAGAGATGGAGCAAAACACGTACCTGCTGAATTTCTTTCCTTTGGCAAAGAAGAACGAGGAATCGAGAGAGAAAAAACTGCTGCTGCTGCAAGACAAGGAAACAGATAAATCCCATCATATATAAAAACATACATCAACAATACAATCATATTATTTGTATACTTGCTATTGACTCATAGATATATTATAAAATGGTTTGTCTAAGAGCTTGGTGGAATGAAATATCCAATTTTCCCGATTTACCAGCGAAATTTATCATTTATTTTCAAGATTTTGTCAATTGGAACATCATATCACGAAATCAACATTTAGACGAAGATCTAATACGAACTTGCATCAATAAAGTCAATTGGCAACTCGTTTCCCAATATCAGCAATTAAACGAACGATTTATGGAGGAATTTGCCGGAATGTTGGATTGGAATGCAATTAGTATCCATCAAAACTTGACTGAAGATTTTATCCGTCGACATAGAGAACGAGTTAATTAGACATTTATTCAAAAATTTCAACGAGGAATCAGTCCCGCCTTTTTACACGAAATGAAACCCTACATTGATCAACTTGAAAATTGTTGTTGTTAAATCATTATAGTTTTCTCTTTTATACTTAATAAAACCTTTTTCAGTACAAGTTGTTTTTTGTTATTTTTAACTACATACTGCTAATAACTTTATCATTGCATAAAACACGAGTTATGTTAATTATATTGTACATTCAATGTATTTGAATTTATTCCTTATCTGCTAAATTTTAACCTTCTATCTGTTTTGAACTCTCTTTTATGGGATTTTGTTGTTATAAAAAGATTGATTTGGTTGGTGAACAAGCAATACAGTTGTTTGCGCTTTCCTCTCTCACAACATATATATATTTTGTTTTGTGTGTGTAATTACTTAATCAGGTGAGTTTAACAGGAAAAATTTTTATACAACATCATATCTAATTTGAAGTATTGTTTGCAGTATGTCCTCTTCAAACGTTGAATCTACCATACCTACAACATCATCATCTAATGATATGGATACAACAATTGCTACTACTACTAGTAATACTACTAAAGAAAAATTTCCACTTGCTAAAAATATATTTTTGGATGGTCTTACACATATGGGACTACTCAAATTTCTCAAGAGATATTCAAACGTACACCTAATGATGTTAAACATGAAAATAGTAGGGAATCATTAAAGACTTTTAGACAAAACCTGCACACATTAACAATTGTGTATAAAATGCAACAACTACAAAATGAAAAATCTCTATTTGAACGTTCACCACTATCTCAACTGTATTTTTCTTTAATATTTGACTCGATTGAAAATTTTGATGAAAAGAATATCATTGCCTGTATAAAGGAAATTCCCACAGAAATATTTGAACAATTTCCATCGGTAATTGTTATCCCTAATAAGTACAATCTTAAGGACATTATTTGGAAAATTATGCAACTACAAGAGATAGATTTAAGTTCAACCATAAAGTATGTAAAGACTCAATTTAAATTTTTCACCTTATTGTCCAAATACAACCTTTTCAACCAATATGTCTTTTTACCCCATTATTCACAAATGTATGATAAAGTTTACTTTTCCGACTTGTATGTACGTATAGAAAGAGCAATTCAAATAATTAATGACGACGATGATGACAACTCGAAAATAATTATTCCGGGAAATAATTCTTGTTGGAAAGCATACAAATCAGATGCAGGTTTCGATCTTTGTCTTAAACACGATACATTTTGTCCCGCAGGGAAAGCCACAAAGATTGAACTGATTGAAAAAGTAAATATTCTTATAGGATTCTATGGACAAATTGTTGCAAGATCCTCTACGAATGCTATAGGAACTATACGAACAGGTATCGTAGATGCAACCTATAACGGTCCTCTAATTATTTATTTTATATCGGATGAAAATATCTTATTGGAAAAGTATAGAAAAATTGCTCAATTACTTATATGTCTTTGGTAAATGCATCGATCGAAAGAAATACTGCAAGTCTAAAGAGGAGTTTTTATCAGAAAAGACAACAATTTTGGTTCTTCGGGAAAATATAAGATTCCCGCTGCTCAATTTTTAAGTAGACGACAATACTGTGCACAACCGCAAACAGATATTGACATTGCAGAATTTAATCAATGTTTTAAAAATTTAGTTTATTCAGATTCTTCCGATTCTGAATAAATTTACCTATATGTTTGTTGTACCTCTAAGAGTCTTTTTTACCTATTGTAGTACAAACTGTTTTAGATTTATCTATTATTAGTTTTTTAATCTATTAGTATATAAAAGTTTAACCTAGGAATAATTTGGTTATAAAATAAAACAATGTTTATAAGGTATTTTGGATTTTATTAAAGACTACATCTTTTTCATACAAAAAACTTTTTTAACAGGAAGCCTCGCAATTTCATCCCATACTTTTTGTGTCGGTTCCTTCTCCAAACGCACATGAATACGTCTCCTTTGCCTTTTTTTATTTCCAACAAAATATCTCTGAAAATAAATATATTGCTAGTAAGATGATATATGAATTTTACTATTCATACTCACTTGAATAACTCTTGGAGTAATAACGTATTTGTCGATAAGGCATTCAAATCTTCAGATTCAAATATTAAAATCATATTTTTGCTTTCAAACTAACTAGAATCTTTACACACAACAAACAAAAGATTCTTTTTCTCGAAAAAACTGCTACTTTGATCAGACTTTCCTCTTCTGCTTTTTGCGTTATAATGTGTTAATATAAAAAATTGAAAATAGTATAATTTTCTCTCTTGAACAATTCTTGAGAATCAATATCAACTTGCCTTTCTTCTCTAATTGTAATTGACTCTACATAAGACTTGTGTATGTTTTATATATTAAATACAGGCTATTAATCATCCGATACGCATTTGACTTTTTAGAAATATATATTTATCTATTATTAGTTTTTTAAGATTTATCTATTAGTATAAGCTAGTAATTTGTTAATTTGGCTATAAAATAAAACAATGTTTATAAGATATTTGTATTATTTTAAGAGACTACCTAAGAATTACATCGTAAAAAACAAATTTCACAGGTAACTTGTAAAATTCCTCCCATTCTTCTCGTGTCGGTTCCTCCTCCAAACACACATGAATCGTGTTCTGTCCTCTTCTTATTTCAAAACAAATTATCTCTGAAAATCAATAATAATAATAATATGTTAGACAAGAAACAAGTAAAATTTTAGAAAGGTGAATAGTATACTCACTTGAAGAACTCTTTTAGTAACACATACAACATGTCTAATGACATATCCTCATCTATTAAGTCGACTGCGAAAAAGATCATTTCGTTCAAAACTAAATAGAATCTTTACACAACAAACAAAAATTGTAATTGACTCTTCATAAGACTTGTGTATATTTATAAATTAAATACAGGCTATTAATCATCCGATATACATTTTTTAGAAATATATACTCAAAACCAGTTTAATTTGGAAAATTTTATCTAATAAACTTGCATCATGCAAAATTTTTGTTATTAAAAACATGTTTTTTTCAATATTTATCTCGTATCATTATATTTTTATATACTAATTAAACTTGTTTTTGTTTTTGCAATAAATCAAAACTAATTAAGTAAGACAAATCTATAAAGTTTAAAATATAAATAGAACGATTTATAGTCGTCAGTTCAAACGTTTAACTTGAACAAAAAAATATCAGTAGTCATTCAATATGATTGAATCAGATGTGTTTATTGACATTCAAGGATATAATTGCTCTTTTGGATATGTAATCAAAGAGTTGGCAATTTATGATGGTCATCGTTGTGCAAATTATTTATTTAAACCACCATTCTCGAGAACTATGATATCTAATGCTAAAGATCAAAAACTGATTGATTGGTCAGAAACATATCATGGCTTATATTGGGAAAATGGATTTGTTGAAATAAACGATATCGAACACATTTTACAAGATGTATTGAAAATTTATCAAACTCCATATCGAATTTACGTCAAAGGAAATGCAAAAGTAAATATTTTATAGAAATTCTTAATGAGGACTATATACACAACATTCACATTGAACAAGAACCTAAATTAAGTCAATTTAAAATGATTCCAGAATGTTATTTTTCATAAGGATATTAATCCATGGCATTGTGCATTATCCAATGTAAAACACTACTATATAATTATCGAAATTGTTGGAAATAAAGAACTCTCTCTCTCTATTTAACTAAATGTCTTCTACCAACAACAGTAGCAACAAAATCAGTTACAAATTCTTCTTTTAGTCTTTTAGTAGACAAATAATATTGATATTATATTTACAACCTATTTCTTAGTTTATTATTACTCAAATCTTTGTTCTTTTGGAAACAAATTTTGATTTATACAAATATCAGAATTACTAAGTAGTGATAGTAACTTTAAAACAAACAAAACAACCTTTACGTGTTTACATTTAACTACAACGAAATATCGTAAATTTATTGGTCTTTCAATTATTTTGAATTCTCAATGTATTCGAATCTACTTCTTATCAACTAATTTTAACCTTTCTTATCTGTTTTTGTTGAACTCTCTCGCATTTATTTAATATTTCTAATCAAATATAAATATATTATATATATATATATATATATATATATATATATATATATATATATATATAGATAGTTATTAGTAAAGCATAACATTGCAATTTATATTTTATCCAATACATTTTACATCCTCTTATCGACAAATATTTGATCTTTCTTATCAAATTTGTTGAACTCTCTCTCATTTTAACAACTGGTTTTTGTTGGTATCAGTTCGTACCAGGCAACATATTACTTACATCTTAAGATTTTAATTAGTTTTATTGTTTTATAGAGATTTTGTATTTTAAGTATTTAAGTAAGCCAATAACAATTCATAGTTTTCAATTTTTCTGCTGTTTGCTTTTTAGTAGAGTAAATTTATTGAAATGAATGTATTCGAATCTACTTCTTATTTTTACTAATACAAATGGTTTTTTATATCATTTCGTACCAGGCCAAAATATTATTTACATCATTTTAGTTAGTTTTATTGTTTTATAGATTTTTGTACTTTTAATTATTTTAGTAAGTAGTTTTTCAAATTTTCTCCAAGGTATATAAGAATAGTTTGTAAAGATTTTTAATCAAATTAGACGAGGCTCTTTTGTTCATTGGTATTAATATATTTATTAAATCTGTGTGCTCATACTTGTGTTTTATTCTCCTCTCATAATAATAACAACGAGTACAGGCTAGGCTAGGCTAGGCTCTATTTTACTTTTATTACAATACAAAAAAACTAAGCGCTCAACAAAACTAACTCTTTGTGAAAAACAAACAACAACTTTTACTCTTATACGGTAAAAGGCTAGGCCTCATTTAAAATTTTACTATTATTACAAGACAAACGAAAACATTCCGACAAAACTAATTCAAAAAACATTCCGACAAACTCGTTTGAGACTCATTTAAGCTCATTATTTTACTATTCTTGACAAATATGTGTTTTACTTGTGCTTTCTAACAAAATTTCCACAACGAGTTCACACAAAATTTCAACGAGCCTCAACTAGATTAAGCTCATTTCATATTCATAACTTGAGGACAAACAACAACTTTTGCGTTTACATTCAACTACAACCAACTAAAATTTCTTGCTCTTTCAATTATTTGCATGGAATTTTCCTATTAATACAAGTTTTTGCTATTTCTTACATTCTCACATACATTCACTCATCTCTTATCAACTATTTTTGACCTTTCTTATCTACTTTGATGACCTAACGAGTCACTTGTTTACTCAATTTTACTTACAAAAAGTACCATGAATCACACATTATTCATACATTTTGTTTACATTTTGCCTTATTTCACACATTTTTACAGACTTACGGCGCCACTTGTTTACATTTTCAAGCTTTTTTACCGACTTTTAGACGCCAAACAACATTATAGGGGAACATTTAACAAATTTTACATCAAATATACTACTTAATAAAGCCTTTTTGCACACAATTTCCTACTAATATATTACTTTTTCATACACTTTTACACCATAGCTTTTACTAGTCAAAATAACAAACAAGTGCTATCAACACATATTCCATCTAATCAACCAACCAATTACAAGTTTCTTATCACACCTATTCACTACAAACCAATCAAATACATGCCTTATGGAAACCATTTTACCTATTCAACCAACCAATTACAAGTTTCTTATCACACCTATACACTACAAAACCAATCAAATACATGCCTTATGGAAGCCATTTTACCTAGTCAACCAACCAACAACTATTTTCTTATCTTCCTTTTTACACTACATACACATTCAACCTATCAAAATAACATCTTTCTTATCAGGTTACGCCTACTTTCGTACAACGAGACCAATAACAGCAATGCAACTTCTCCTCTAACAGAAGTTTATTAAAGTTTTAATGAAGTTAAGATACCCTGTTTCCACATCTACTGGACTTGTGACGTCATTGACGACCACTTCTTCGGCTCTTAAGACATCTATTCACACTATTTACACCTATTTTACACCTATTTACACCGATTCTGAAGACATTTTCAACATCTAAACCTGACAAAAAGGCACTGTTCAACAACCACTGGACATATTACCTCATTGACGACTACTTCTTGCACACTTCTTCTCATACACACTTACACCTATTCACATCTATTTACACCTATCTTACACCTATTTACCTCTAGTTTTACACCTTTTCGACAACTTATATTGCCAAAGAGACACTGATTCAACATCCACTGGACATATTACGTCATTGACGACCACTTCTTGTACGAATTTCAACTTTGCAGACTTTTCACATATTATTCACACCAATCCTTTTTTATGTCATCCCAATTATTGCATTCTCTATTACGAATCCTATTTGGCTAAGTAGGTTAAGTCCCCAGTTTTGCAGTTCTACACACAACATATGCAGGTTCTAATCCT
>CM032452.1:32115451-32126545 GCA_019049505.1 Pachyrhynchus sulphureomaculatus
GGTAAGTTGGTAAAGTTCGTTACATTCTATTCTTATCTCTAATACATAAAAACATGTCCCAAGGAAATTTATTAAAAACTAACATCGACGGTTCCTCAATTAATTGAAAAACTACCTCTTAGCTTTCTTTGTTCCTTAATTTCTAAAACATTTGACGGCAATCAAAATGAGTTACCGGAGTTTATCTTAAATTGCGAAAACGCTTTTAAATTCGCGAAACCCGCTCAAGAAGGCGCTCTTCTAAACCTATGTAATTTCCAGAATTTACCCCCACAGAAGTGTCATATTGAGGTTATATTATCACCAAAAAGGGAATTTTCCCCAATAATAAATAAAATAAAAGCGATATAAGTCTACCCCGTTCCAAAAAATCAGAAACAAATTAAATAGTTCCTTGGCCTTATAGGCTATTACAGAAAATTCATTAAAGATTTTTCAAAAATAGCTAAACCTCCGACATCGTTGTTAAAGAAGGATGTACCTTCCTTATGGACTCCTTTACAAGTCTCTTTTGAACATTTTAAAGATACCTTGACTACGAATCCTATTTTCCAGTATATTCTATTGACTTTATTTTAATTGACGCATCAAATTATGCAATCGGTGCGGTCAAAGCGAGATTGGGAAAGATCTTCCAATATCGTTTGCCTCGCGTACATTAAACAATCCGGAATGTAACTATTCTGTAATAGAAAAAGAGCTTCTAGCAATTTTTTGGGCTGTTAAAACATTTTCGTCCTTATCTTTATGGTAGTAAATTTCTTATTCTAACGGACCACCATCCTTTAACTTGATTCTTAGTGTTCCGTACGGAACACTTATAATATCACTTCGGTGTCTGTCTGTCTGTCCGTCTGTCACAACCGATTTTCTCAGAAACTATTTGACGTAGAAAGTTGAAATTCTGTACTATTATAGAAATTAATGGCCTCATCAGAGCCGTGTAGTCTTAAAAGTGAATTTTTGACTTAAGGGGTTTGTATTGGGGGGTGAAATCGGAAGTGAAAAAAAAATTTTACTAGGTCATCGAGTGGGATGTCAAATGAAAGCTTGTAAAAACACGATTTCAAAAAAATATATAATGTCTTACATGCGCATACTTTTCTTTGTATTATTTTGGAAAAATCGTTGTCCCCCCCTCTACCTCGAAAAGCAGTGGTCCAAAAATTTTGGTAAAAAATTCTGGAATATTCTCCACGGGGTGTAAATTTAACGGAAATGATCAGGAGTGCGTTACCTTTAATAATTTATCTGGTATATAAAAAAAACAACAATTTCATGGTCATTAGTTTTCAGTAACATCGGAAACAAATTTTGTTGAAAACTCATTTGGGGTGTGTTTTGTGAAGTCACTGATCATTTTATACCTCCGTAACAAGAATTTTTATTTCAGAAGCAATCAACGTACGAAACACTATTGCGCTTGACCAGTTATTTAACTGTAAAGATCCTAGCAGCATATTAATTCGCTCACGTTTGAAACTAAAGAAATATACGTATAAACCTGGACGAATAAATTCTAATGTGGACGCACTTCGCGTAATCTATAACAGTTAACCTAATGAAAACTTGTTTCCCCATTTGTACCGAGACATTAAAGATTTTATAGAGTTTCATGATAAAACAAATCATATTCCTGTAATCCTATTATAAAAGAAAACCTATTTTCTAAATCCCCGAATGCACTTGGGTGTTCGAAAGATTTTGAGAAGAAATACCCTTATTCTGAAAACTTCTTATCTATGTTCGATTTAGATAAAATAAACCAAGACGAGGTAAAACTATACGACACTGTACCTCTAACCACCGACGAAAAACAGACATTCTTACTTATGCCAAAACTAAATTATTGCGTCAAAGCAACTTACAACGATCTGTTTTACTCCCTACAGAACTTAAAAATGTTGTCACAAAATAATTAAATTCCTCAAATATTTCTCAAGATTCCTATAGAAGACAACCCTAGTTTAACACAAGATATGTTTAATGAGTTGTTAGATTTTTTGTTTACTAGAAATAATATAAAAATCATTTTAGTGAACAAACCTAAATTTAAATCCCAAACTCATGAAGAAATAAAACACATTTTTCGTGAAAATCATGAATCAGCTATTTCTGGACATTCATGATTTCTTCGTACATATCGCTGAATAAAAGCAAACTATAAATGGTCTAACATGAAAAGCGATATAAAAAGACTAGTACGGTCCTTTGAATCCTGACAACTTAACAAAAAAAACAATAAAACTCTTAAGGCTCCTAAGTAAATAACGACAACAAGTGAACGACCTTTTCAAAGATTAGCCCTTGACATAGTAGGCCCTTTACCTAAAATAGAAAACGAAAATCGTTTCATTATTATAATGCCAAAGGATTTATTTAAGTTTTCTTACGCTGCCCCTATACCAAATCACGAATCTAAAACTAATGCTGATCAAGTCCTAAACTTTATATGCCTTTTTGGCATCACTGAATCAATATTGTCTGATCAAGGCTCCGATTTAACTTCTAATGTTATTAAAGATCTTAACAAACTTTTTATATAAAACACTACAATACTAACAAGTTCTTATCATTACCAAACCAATGATGGAGTGGTTAGAAAGGTCTCATTTAACCCTTAAAGAATATCTTAAATACTACATTAATTCCCAACAAAATAATTGGGACGAATATGTTTCTTTGGCTATGTTCACTTACAATACTCATGTTCATAAAGCTAAAAATTTTACCCCATTTCAGTTAGTCTATGGTAATAATGCCTCTATACCTAACTCATTAATAACCAAGATAGAATTTAGATACACTTACGATGATTTTTACTTAAGCTTGAATTTAAAACTAAACCAAATTTTGGAATTACTTCCGAAAATCTTACTAAAGCCGAACAAACTTCCAAAAAATATTATAATAAAAAATTGTATCATAATCAATTTAAAGAACGCGACCTAGTATATTTATAAAATAAAATAATAAAAACAGGTTTAAGTAAAAAATAACCGGTCAAGGGCAAGTTGAACTTGCACAATTAGTGTTCCGTACGTTAATTGCTTTTAAAATAAAAAATTTTGTTACGGTGATATAAAAATGATCAGTGACTCACAAAACACACCCCAAATGAGTTTTCAACAAAGTTTGTTTCCAATCTTTACTGAAAACTGACGACCTTGAAATTTTTGTTTATTTTATATACCAGATAAATTAGTAAAGGTAATGCCCTCGTGATAATTTTCATTCAATCTATACCCCGTGGAGAATATTCCAGAATTTTTTCAAAATTTTATATATTAATTATATATATATATATATATATATATATATATATATATATATATATATATATATATATATATATATATATATATATATATATATATATATATATATATATATATATATATATATATATATATATATATATATATATATATACACATATATATATATATATATATATATATATATATATATATATATATATATATATATATATATATATGTATATATTTATATATATATATATATATATATATATTTTTACTCGTGTTTTCACAAGCTTTCATTTGAACCACACTCGAAGACCTAGTAAAAAAAATTTTTTTTCATTTCCGATTTCACCCCTCAAAACTAACTCTTTAAGTCAAAATTTAACTTTCAAAACTACCCGGCTCTGATGAGGCCATCAATTCCTATATTAGTCCGAAATTTCAACTTTCTATGTCAAATAGTTTCGGAGAAAATCGGGTGTGACAGACAGACAGACAGACACCGAAGTGATCTTATAAGTGTTCCATATGGAACACTAATTATCTTCTCATTATAAAGTCCAATTCAAAATTTTAAAGACTTATACAAAACAGACGGTTAAGCTATTGTTAAACCATGATTAAAACTGCTACTTATCATCATAATTTATTAAAACCCTTCTTTACAGACGACGGACATTAGGAGTCTGATAACGCTCGAAATCGTAATTCTGAATTCTAAAGCCTTCCGATATCCGAAACCGCCATACCTTAAAAAATAATACAACTAAAAGGTTGTTTCCGAATATTTTATCGAGACTTAGGACCCGCTAGACTTTCGCATGATATGTTTAACTTTCTTTAATATTAATATACGAATAAAAACTAGAATTCATTTATAATGGTCCTTTTACACGGTCATATCAGTTCTCAGTTCCGTCTCAGTTTCAGTTTTCGTTTCATTTCAGTTCGGAAGGAGGTTTGTTTTTACACCGTCCGTTCAGTTCTCAGTCCGAGTTACACTTTCAAAGTGTTATGTGTGTTTCGTGTTCAAACAAGTGTTGTCATATTGTCCCAAAGTATACATGTATAAAATAGCTCATGTATGAAGACTGTCTAACTGCAGTAGCCTTAGCTGTGGCGTTGAAGAAACGGCAGAAGAAAAGAACCCAATACCGTTAGGTGTCAGTCTCCGTTTCAGTTCTGTTTTCAGTTTTTCCTTTTTACACACAGGAAAAACGGACAGTTCGACTGAAACTGAACTGAGAACTGATATGACCGTGTAAAAAGACCTTAAAATGTATGAAAGTTCCAAATCCACTTGCAAAGATTTTAGAAAATCTTTTAATATTAGCGGTAGCAAAAGAAGTGAATATACTTGTAGTGAGACTGTAGAACTAATATAAAACAATTTTGAATGACTCAATAATAAATTCGACTCGATCTGTCATTTAACGGGACATAAGTTTCCAGGTACTCGAAAAAAAACTAGGCCTAATTAGTGGTGGTTCTTATGCTATAAAATGGCTTTTTGGTACCTCTGGTTCAGACGATGCACAGAATTACAGTCAATCGATTCAAAACTTATCTCAAGGTAATACCGAAATGCATCAGTTAGTGAAACGCTAGTGCATATTCTTTTGGATGTTCTCGCAGACTATAATAAAACAACTCGGTCTATTATTGTAAACAAAGAGATCTTAAACAATAATATAAAAAGGTTGAATCGATTTAGCACAACAACCGTTAAAATAAAAAACTCTTTAACTTGACCACCTTAATTTATTAATACAATTTGTGAATGAATTAAATGAGGAATTTGATGTCATCATGTCAGGCATTTTGTTTTCAAAAGAAAATATTCTGCATTCGTCTATGATAACGCTCACTTAAGTCAGGAACTTCTTAAGATAAAATTAAGCTTTAATTATGAATTTCTATTTGAAATGAAAAATCTCGAGAATACGCATAAATATTTCGAAATTTACAAATTTTCTCCTTTTTATGCCAACAAATTTTTAGTCTTTGTTATCAAAATACCAACTGTCACTAAAGACTGTTTCAATCTATTCAACCTAATACCTCTTCTTACCCAATTAATAAATACTTATTTATTATTTACTTATTTATTTATTCCTACATAAACCCTTCCAATCCCTATCTCCTACTGAGTACAACGAAAATCTATTGTAGTAAGCTTAAAAATTTGTCTCACTACATCTACGTTTCATCCGTATCCTTCATCGGCAATCAAATCACCACATGCTTGGTAAAGGAACGGCATACTTGCGAAGTCGAATTGAAGAAGACGCAAAGTCCAAATCTTCCCAAAAGTGGTCATACGTAAGTCATCAAAACCGAGATGGAAATATGGCACCCACTTAGTACCAATCAATGGTTATTCATTGTAACGCATTCAGCTTTAGGTACCACTGACTGTGATCTCACTGATAATTTCGCAGATGCTACCATTTCCAAAAATGGAATCTTTACAGTGGCACCCAGATGTAAATGTTATATCTTATCCACTGTCTTGATTGCCACTGCCAATCAGACAGCCAACTGCTTGATCCTTTGATATCACTGTCGACAACTGTTGCGTGAAACAACAAGACTTCCTCGCAAACGAAGAAATGGAACTCATTAAGTGGTCCGACCTAAATTTAAACAAACTTAACCATGCCAATCAAAAATTACACCAATTCGAAGAAGAGCTACAGACAAGGAGTCATCTACCTTTCACTCGCCTAGTCTAATGGTACAATGTACTCTTAGAAGTTATTATAAAAATGCCGATGGCCATGACTCCATGATTCTTTTTCTGGAGGACTATATCATCACCTTGTGAGCATAAACAGCCACAATAACCTTGGATAGAGCTACCCGACGGGTCTACCATCCATGCTCCAGCTGACGGACCCCGCTCACGAAGTTCCTTCGAGAAGAATGATAAGATCAGCTTCCAAGAAAACATTCAAGATGTAAAATGCAAAAACTTTTAGTGTTATGATCTCACCCGTGTTCTCTATTGTATTTAATTAACAAAAATCATATCTTAAATTTTGCTTGTAAAAAGAAAGAAAATGCCCATGCTATCTTTAATTTCATTATTTCTTGAGCATATATTTATGTATATATATATATATATATATATATATATATATATATATATATATATATATTACTCTCCATTTTAATTATCGTTTTATGTATTTTGTCTCTCGATGGATGTTGTAATAAAATCTCTTATTAAAACATTTATCGAGTGAGGATTGTTAGACCCTGTATAAATGCGTACGTGATTAAACTCGTCTTTCGATTATATCAAAATAATTTATTTAACTCTTATGTCTTTTTAAACAACTTTTATCAGATTTTTAAATAATCAATTTTAACCTTTTTTTTCTCGAAACCAATTAAATTTAATAGCTTCTGTAGCGCATGGATGCTATTTTAACTAAATCAGGAAAGCTCTTATCGCTTAACATGTCAATCCGATCTACATACGTGTTGATTTATGTAACTGCTTTGTTTTCATGTTTATTACAGCAGCCAGAGGCAGTTGTTTTATGGACCTCAAAGAAAAAACGGTTACTCTTGACTTAGCTCGTGACCTCAAGGAAAAACAGTTACTCTTGACTTTGCTTGTAAACTAGAGAAGAATATTTAATCGCGAACACTAAGAAGAATATTTACTAAAGAAACTAGTCATATTACCAACAATCCCTCTCTATTTTCTATTTATTATTGTTTGTTTTATCAAGTATAGTTAAATTACTTTAAATATATCGGTATCAATGGTTAAATTCAAACTCAACGAATCCAAACCGCTTGGGATTCCAAGATTCATTCCAAATCGACGAATCCAAACCGCTCGAAATTCCAACAGTTTGTCACTGTTACAATCTACAATCGCGATATATCTCAAAACATATAGATTCCATTCCTGCTTCAAGAATTATATGTGTATCAAATTTTAAATCGATATCTCATTCCACCTTATCAGCAAAAATATAAACCGTTTTTCATTATCTAGGGGCTAAAGAAATATGAAGTAAATGTTAAAATTATTTTTTTTGTAGCATTTCAAAATTTCTCGAGTTGCAAGTATAAATAAAACCGACCTCATTAAAATAATGATAGCTCTCTATGTACAAGGAATAAAATAGGAAAATAAGTGACCTAAATTTTACAAGTGTATTATAATTTTTCAATAGAAATAACCTAAAACAACATATAGGAAGTACAACAATAATAGGAGTGTGCCAAACAATATAACTAACAAATTTTGGGTGCTTTCGCAGAAATAATTCCCTTTGCTGAAATCAGACACAACAGAGATTTGAAATTAAAAAGTCCATATTTCAGCAAATACTGGCTTGTTATTTGTCAATCTATTTCAAGCCGCGTTTCGCCATATCATGGCTCATCAGTCGCGCTTGGATCGACAAACACGGGAATAAACACCAAAGAACTTGCCGTACTGGCGAATAATTTCGGTAAAATACAATAAATATACTGGCTGGTAAATGGCTAAAAGAAAATAATTTTTGAGTAAAAGGTATTTACTACAATTACAATTTAGCAAAAAATTATTCAATTTAAGAATACACTCTGTATGTTTTACCGTTTATTATTCATTATGTTTCGCATTACTATGAATCATAATGAATAAAAATATATTATATGGATCTTATCTACTGTTTTCTACTTTTTACAATTTATTAGTTTCATTATTGTTTCTAACAAATAAACAATTGTGTGGATATCAACATATGCAGTGCGACAATAAATGTTCTGGCTTGTTGCTCTATGTCAAAAATTATAAACGCCATTTAAAAATCTAACATTTCATTTTAAAGCAGTATCCTTTTCAAGTCATTTTAAATTTTGGAATGAAATGTTACCAGATGACTAAGATACTATAGTTTGTTTGAGAGTAAAGAAATGTCATTGTAAAAATTGCTAGATGGAACAAAGTGGCGTCATAAAATTTTATGCAAAAGTTGCCCCAAATTCCACAGAAACATTCAAGATGATGAAAGACGTGTAGAGTAATCTTTGATTTTATTACCAAGAACACAATTTCTTGCATGTCACTAACTTTTTCTGGACCCAAAACAAACATTCCAGGAAAATCTTATAAACTTATAGAAATAATTCAGACTTCCTGAAATCCATTATTACTAGTGTCCAGAGAGAAAAATTTATTATTATTTTCTATGATAGTATAGATATTATACATCGAATATAATTTGGAAGTATTGAACTAGTTGATAAGTAGAATTTATCAGGATTAACCTAAATATCATAACATACACAACTCGTACTTGGTACACCATAATAAAATTAATCACATCTCATTCACTGTTCGTCAATTTTTTTTTTCAAAATAAAAGCTATATGTTGAACTATTTTCGTTTTTCACCTGATTTAACACCTTATGATTTTCTCACTATTCTCAAAAATTACAATATTGATAAAGTGTAATTTCTCGAGCTTAAAGAAATCATTCAATCATTTTTAAATCGCTTGTGTGCATTTAACTAAGACGTGAATATGAACTTTTGTAATTAATAATACACCATTTTAACACACTGTAAACAAATGAGCAATCAGAACATGGCCGAATTAATAGTACTAATGCGTTCTTTTGTTACAGTGGTATAAAGTAATGTCCACTCCTTTATTACTAACGGGAATATTATATAAAACAAAGATAAAAGAGTAGCAATTTGTTTATTTTAATTCCTACACCTCCAGTCAAAAAACTAATTGCCACACTATATGCTTTAAATACTTAAAATATTTCTAATGATTTTGTTGCCTCATAATTTTTCTCAAGAATGTACTTCAGATTATGAAATGAATCTATATAAATACAGAACTAAAATTTTATTTCTTATTATTCTATTTTTATAATTATTAAAATGAATTTACTGTCAGTATTACTGGCATTTAGCGTGGCAGTTAAAATGGTGGTAAGAAATTATTTACTATTTATGTAATTTAAAACAAAAATACAAGTCATTATATAAATCAAATCATATGAAATTGTAAGACAGAAATCGTTTCCAACAGAGGAAGTTTTTTGGTTTTCGAGCTCTAAGATTTTTTGCATTTGACCACTAGTGTTTCAAAAATTAGAGTTTTTCCCGAGAAAATTTTCTGAAAGTTCGAAAATATTGTTTTCTAATACAGTCATTTTCCAACTGAAACTTTCATTTCGAATGAATTGTTATATTATAATTATTAATTGTCATATTTATTCTCAAAAACTAGAAATACTTAAATAATATTCAAATTTGAATAGAGAACATTAGAGTTATTAGCTTACTCCTAATAGAACCTTTTATTTTTAAAAAATATTCAGGTGTTAGTATTTTAGATGTTTTAATAAATGTTAAATTCTATATGTGTTTGTTTAAACTGTATTTTAAAAAATAATTTCTTATTAGGACTACTCTAAAAATACTATTTACTGGCCATAGGGTCTTATTTCTCTACTTATTACAAATGCCAATTTGACCATTTTTCCTAAAATTACACATCTTGTATTTTCAAATACATAGTTTGGAAAAACTTTCATAGAAATAGAGGGAAATGATTCGAGAGCTATGAGTGAGCTGAGTGAAATTCTTCAGTAGAACTAAAGATCTTTAACCTATAAATCTGTTCTTTTAGTAACTTCTGACTACAATAAAAGGATTTACGTTAGTAAAACAGTGTATGTTGCGACAGCTAAAAAGACCAACAATTCAAATAAAAAGACTGGATTCATTTAAACACACACATATAAAATGGAAAAAGCTTTTACTAAAATCCTAACTAATTTGTTAACTCTTCATATATGTAGATGTAGATTAGCTTATCGTGCTTGTTTCTTATAGTTTCTCTATTTTTGCATAACGCTAGGGGTTTTTTAACAGCACAAAAATTTGGTATTAGTAGGACCACCCTTTATTTGACTAGATTTTCAGAAAAATGTTCCCATATTAAAAGGACTCATTCTTGATACCTTGATTATTTCTTAAAATTTCCTTATACAATATTTCGTAATAGGGCATAATATTTCCTTTTGTAGTCCACTATAATATCAGTACCTCTGTATAGTTATCAATATTTTTCCTTTTCTAGTTTTCTGTTTCTGTGCGATGGCACTAAAGGATGTACCCTCATTCGGCTAAACCCAGCACAATGGGCATTTATGACGTTAACGGCACCGCGAGTTTTCAGTAAAGCGAGTCGGGTGATAGGTATTTTACCTTCATTCTGCTAACCTGTGTTTTTTTAGATGCTGTATCCCAAAATCCAAATTTATTCTGTGTATTTCCTTATATTCTTATCTTTAGGTAAGTTCCTGTTTTATTTTTTGATTACTTTGTTTCCTTTTTGGCTCACTCGGGAATTCGCAGTAAAAGATACTTTTTCTTTTTTACAGAAAGCGGGCTCACGCCATTTTGCAGCACCGCATTCCTCCTAGTTAATTCATATACTCCAAGGTAAAATTATTTGAAAAACCTGAGATTTTTTTTAATGTGGTACAATGTTTTACTGCTGTACATTTTACTACTACACATTTTACTGCTACAATGTTACTAATACACCTTTTACGGTTGCACATTTTACTACTACCATACACGTTTTACTGCTGTTCATGTAGCTCCTACATATTTTAGAGCTGAATATTCCACCGCTGCATATTTTGATACGTTTTCTGTCAGGAGTTTTATAACCCAGATGTGGCAGATCTAGTTTCTTTGGCTTCTTTATACATTTTCTACATGAGTTCTTCTCTGAAGCCTATTACTAAGATCTCATCCACTGGTCTAAGCGCCAGTGCGTTACA
>CM032452.1:32126645-32190103 GCA_019049505.1 Pachyrhynchus sulphureomaculatus
CTAATGAAAAACTTGTTTCCCCATTTGTACCGAGACATTAAACATTTTATAGAGTTTCGTTATAAAACAAATTATATTCCTAAAATCGTATTATAAAAGAAAACCTATTTTCTAAATCCCCGAATGCACTTGGGTGTTCGAAAGATTTTGAGGAGAAATACCCTTATTCTGAAAACTTCTTATCTATGTTCGATTTAGATAAAATAAACCAAGACGAGGTAAAAACTATACGACACTGTACCTCTAACCACCGACGAAAAACAGACATTCTTATGCCAAAAGTAAATTATTGCGTCAAAGCAACTTACAACGATTTGTTCTACTCCCTACAGAACTTAAAAATGTTGTCACAAAATAATTATATTCCTCAAATATTTCTCTAGATTCCTATAGAAGACAAGCCTAGTTTAACACAAAATATGTATAATGAGTTGTTAGATTTCTTGTTTACTAGAAATAATATAAAAATCATTTTAGTGAACAAACCTAAATTTAAATCCCAAACTCATGAAGAAATAAAACACATTTTTTCGTGAAAATCATGACTCAGCTATTTCTTGACATTTATGATTTCTTCGTACATATCGCTGAATAAAAGAAAACTGTAAATGGTCTAACATGAAAAGCGATATATAAAGACTAGTACGGTCCTTTGAATCCTGACAACTTAACAAACAAAACAATAAAACTGTTAAGGCTCCTATGTAAATAACGACAACAAGTGAACGACCTTTTCAAAGATTAGCCCTTGACATAGTAGGCCCTTTGCCTATAATAGAAAACGAAAATCGTTTCATTATTATAATGCCAAAGTTTTCTTATGCTGCCCCTATACCAAATCACGAATCTAAAACTAATGCTGATCAAGTCCTAAACTTTATATGCCTTTTTGGCATCACTGAATCAATATTGTCTGATCAAGGCTCCGATTTAACTTCTAATGTTATTAAAGATCTTAACAAACTTTTTATATAAAACACTACAATACTAACAAGTTCTTATCATTACCAAACCAATGGTGGGGTGGTTAGAAAGGTCTCATTTAACCCTTAAAGAATATCTTAAATACTACATTAATTCCCAACAAAATAATTGGGACGAATATGTTTCTTTAGCTATGTTCACTTACAATACTCATGATCATAAAGCTAAAAATTTTACCCCAATTCAGTTAGTCTATGGTAATAATGCCTCTATACCTAACTCATTAACAGTTGACTGCCGATCTATATTTTTGAGTTTGTGGTTGACGCCGGTAAGATTTTTCCAAATATTTTTATTTTATTGTGGTAAATATGAATTAAAATGAGTCTTGGATGTGTTTTTTTTTTATGTGCCATTCAAAATATTAGAAAAAAAAAATTTCACTCCGATCGGAGTAATCGGCATTGCAAGTGAAAAATTTTTACTAGATGCCGAACACTCTGATCGGAGTGTTCAATTAAATAAGTAAAGAAATAATAAATCGAACTCATGAACTCAAAATATTTATTTCTAAATCATTTTTGTACATTTTTATGGTAATCCTCAAAGCAATTAAAGCAAAAACCTGGTTGTCCAGGGCACATTTTGCATTCATACACTGTTTGCTTTCTTATTTTATTTTTCCTACATTCTTTGCATTCCTTTCTGCTTACCCGTTTTGTTTCTTTAGTTCCTTTTTTTTCACTAACAATTTTTTCTACTTTGCTAATGCTGTGGACATTTATTTGGCCTGGAGGAATTTACGGCAAATTAGTAATTGGTCGTCTGGCTAGTAAATTTCTTATGACATCCAATCGGAAGTCATATAATCGTAACTGGTCAGACCGCGAATATTTATTGTACAAAAAATAGGCGTTTATCATGCTCATTTGCAGCACATGCATGAATAACTTTTTGTACCACCGAATGGTTTTACGGCTGCAAGGATAATATGCCATCATTTGATCCTGTCTATCTATACCGGACATAAAAGCATTATATCCAATGATTGCGGAAGGTTTTTCAGATTCTTGATTTCTTTTGTTTTTAAAAATGCCCATTTCGCTTCCAAATTCTGTTGAATTTGGGAATTGCGTTTATCGCGCCATTTTCCGATATGCACTCCATTGCAAAACATAGATTTATTCTCACCACGTTTTAAGTTTGCACTCATTACCTCTTTCGGATTATCTTTCCTCTCAGCTCTCAGCGTACCAGTGCAGTATGTATTTTGTTGAAGTAATTTCCTAGCTAAATTAACACTATTGTAAAAATTGTCTAGATAAACAGCATGTCCCACACCCAATTTTTCCTCCAATAAATGTAAAAACAATCTTTTCAGTATGTCCGCTTCCACCATAAACATCTGTCGCACCTTCGTAGACACGAAATTTCAAAATAAGTCCATTAGGCTTTGTCAGCATGTATAACTTCATACCATACTTATGACGCTTATTCTTGATATACTGTTTAAACTGGAGACGACCCCGATAAAGTACCATAGCTTTATCCAAAGACAACTCTCTTCCAGGATAGTAAATTTTTCCCATCTTGTTGTTAAAAAAATCTGCCACAAATCTAATCTTTCCTAGCCGATCTGCCGGATCCATATCTAGAGATGTAAAATGCAAACACCTCAAGATAAGCAAAAATCTATTCCTTGACATATATTTTCTAAAAAACAGGTAGATTAAATAGCGGATCAGTTTTCAAATAATCGTTAAGACGGCTCAAGGATATTGTGCCAGTGTGAAGTAACAGGGCCAAAAAATTTTTAGTTCGTCAAGAGTAAGATCTTTAAAAATTAGTAATACGTGATTTTGTACTTGTTTCTGGGCGCAGCAAAACCTCGACTGCGTAAGAGTTCGTTCGTTCTACAATAGTTTGTAAAAAAAATCATCATCAATGATCATTTCGAAAAAATCGATAGGTGCACCCTGTCCTGGAATTTGCACCAATAATTCCTGTGTTTTCTGGAACAAAATTTGTTTTTAACGCACCTCTGTCGTTCCATTTTATCTCATCAAGGCTAGGAAGTGTTTGATGTGGCCGAATAGGGTCTATAAAATTCTCTTCTTCGGACTCGGAGCTTGAATTTACATCACTATCGTCTGTATCTGGTACGTAATGTTCGTCACTACTACCTCCGCTTTCTTCCAATAGCTGCAATAATTCAGTGTCAGTTAGCTTCTTTTTCTTATCATATACCTTTTTTTCATCACTACAATGTCTTTTTTTTAATACCAGAAGGCCCAGGTTGATTGTCCATATTGTACGACAGATTACAACCAAACCAAAAGCAAATCCGCGGAACCACTTAAGCAAATGTTAGAACTTGCATTTTTAAGCAACGCCACCACTAGAAACACGTTTCATATACAACGCCGATGGAATACTAAAACGTTTCGTAAGAACGCATGTCGAACTCCGATCGGAGTAGACGGCGTTGGCGAAGAGACCCGACGCACTCCGATCGGAGTGGTCGGCAGTCAACCTGTTAATAACCAAGATAGAATTTAGATACACTTACGATGATTTTTACTTAAGCTTGAATTTAAAACTAAACCAAATTTTGGAATTACTTCCGAAAATCTTACTAAAGCCGAACAAACTTCCAAAAAATATTATAATAAAAAATTGTATCATAATCAATTTAAAGAACGCGACCTAGTATATTTATAAAATAAAATAATAAAAACAGGTTTAAGTAAAAAATAACCGGTCAGGGCAAGTTGAACTTGCACAATTAGTGTTCCGTACGTTAATTGCTTTTAAAATAAAAAATTTTGTGTTACGGTGATATAAAATGATCAGTGACTCACAAAACACACCCCAAATGAGTTTTCAACAAAGTTTGTTTCCAATCTTTACTAAAAACTGACGACCTTGAAATTTTTGTTTATTTTATATACCAGATAAATTAGTAAAGGTAATGCCCTCGTGATAATTTTTCATTCAATCTATACCCCGTGGAGAATATTCCAGAATTTTTTCAAAATTTTATATATTAATTATATATATATATATATATATATATATATATATATATTATATATATATATATATATATACATATATATATATACATATATATATATATATATATATATATATATATATATATATATATTATATATATATAAATATATATATATATATATATATATATATATATATATATATATATATATATATATATATATATATATTTTACTCGTGTTTTCACAAGCTTTCATTTTGAACCACACTCGAAGACCTAGTAAAAAAATTTTTTTTTCATTTCCGATTTCACCCCTCAAAACTAACTCTCTTTAAGTCAAAATTTAACTTTCAAAACTACACGGCTCTGATGAGGCCATCAATTCCTATATTAGTCCGAAATTTCAACTTTCTATGTTAAATAGTTTCGGAGAAAATCGGGTTTGACAGACAGACAGACACCGAAGTGATCTTATAAGTGTTTCATATGGAACACTAATTATCTTCTCATTATAAAGTCCAATTCAAAATTTTAAAGACTTATACAAAACAGACGGTTAAGCTATTGTTAAACCATGATTAAACTGCTACTTATCATCATAATTTATTAAAACCCTTCTTTACAGACGACGGACATTAGGAGTCTGATAACGCTCGAAATCGTAATTCTGAATTCTAAAGCCTTCCGATATCCGAAACCGCCATACCTTAAAAAATAATACAACTGAAAGGTTGTTTCCGAATATTTTATCGAGACTTAGGACCCGCTAGACTTTCGCATGATATGTTTAACTTTCTTTAATATTAATATACGAATAAAAACTAGAATTCATTTATAATGGTCCTTTTACACGGTCATATCAGTTCTCAGTTCCGTCTCAGTTTCAGTTTTCGTTTCATTTCAGTTCGGAAGGAGGTTTTTTGTTTTTACACCGTCCGTTCAGTTCTCAGTCCGAGTTACACTTTCAAAGTGTTATGTGTGTTTCGTGTTCAAACAAGTGTTGTCATACTGTCCCAAAGTATACATGTATAAAATAGCTCATGTATGAAGACTGTCTAACTGCAGTAGCCTTAGCTGTGGCGTTGAAGAAACGGCAGAAGAAAAGAACCCAATACCGTTAGGTGTCAGTCTCCGTTTCAGTTCTGTTTTCAGTTTTTCCTTTTTACACACAGGAAAAAACGGACAGTTCGACTGAAACTGAACTGAGAACTGATATGACCGTGTAAAAAGGCCTTAAAATGTATGAAAGTTCCAAATCCACTTGCAAAGATTTTAGAAAATCTTTTAATATTAGCCGTAGCAAAAGAAGTGAATATACTTGTAGTGAGACTGTAGAACTAATATAAAAACAATTTTGAATGACTCAATAATAAATTCGACTCGATCTGTCATTTAACGGGACATAAGTTTCCAGGTACTCGAAAAAAAAACTAGGCCTAATTAGTGGTGGTTCTTATGCTATAAAATGGCTTTTTGGTACCTCTGGTTCAGACGATGCACAGAATTACAGTCAATCGATTCAAAACTTATCTCAAGGTAATACCGAAATGCATCAGTTAGTGAAACACAAGTGCATATTCTTTTGGATGTTCTCGCAGACTATAATAAAACAACTCGGTCTATTATTGTAAACAAAGAGATCTTAAACAATAATATAAAAAGGTTGAATCGATTTAGCACAACAACCGTTAAAAATAAAAAACTCTTTAACTTGACCACCTTAATTTATTAATACAATTTGTGAATGAATTAAATGAGGAATTTGATGTCATCATGTCAGGCATTTTGTTTTCAAAAGAAAATATTCTGCATTCGTCTATGATAACGCTCACTTAAGTCAGGAACTTCTCAAGATAAAATTAAGCTTTAATTATGAATTTCTATTTGAAATGAAAAATCTCGACAATACGCATAAATATTTCGAAATTTACAAATTTTCTCCTTTTTATGCCAACAAATTTTTAGTCTTTGTTATCAAAAATACCAACTGTCACTAAAGACTGTTTCAATCTATTCAACCTAATACCTCTTCTTACCCAATTAATAAATACTTATTTATTATTTACCTATTTATTTATTCCTACATAAACCCTTCCAATCCCTATCTCCTACTGAGTACAACGAAAATCTATTGTAGTAAGCTTAAAAATTTGTCTCACTACATCTACGTTTCATCCGTATCCTTCATCGGCAATCAAATCACAACATGCTTGGTAAAGGAACGGCATACTTGCGAAGTCGAATTGAAGAAGACGCAAAGTCCAAATCTTCCCAAAAGTGGTCATACGCAAGTCATCAAAACCGAGATGGAAATATGGCACCCACTTAGTACCAATCAATGGTTATTCATTGTAACGCATTCAGCTTTAGGTACCACTGACTGTGATCTCACTGATAATTTCGCAGATGCTACCATTTCCAAAAATGGAATCTTTACAGTGGCACCCAGATGTAAATGTTATATCTTATCCACTGTCTTGATTGCCACTGCCAATCAGACAGCCAACTGCTTGATCCTTTGATATCACTGTCGACAACTGTTGCGTGAAACAACAAGACTTCCTCGCAAACGAAGAAATGGAACTCATTAAGTGGTCCGACCTAAATTTAAACAAACTTAACCATGCCAATCAAAAATTACACCAATTCGAAGAAGAGCTACAGACAAGGAGTCATCTACCTTTCACTCGCCTAGTCTAATGGTACAATGTACTCTTAGAAGTTATTATAAAAATGCCGATGGCCATGACTCCATGATTCTTTTTCTGGAGGACTATATCATCACCTTGTGAGCATAAACAGCCACAATAACCTTGGATAGAGCTACCCGACAGGTCTACCATCCATGCTCCAGCTGACGGACCCCGCTCACGAAGTTCCTTCGAGAAGAATGATAAGATCAGCTTCCAAGAAAACATTCAAGATGTAAAATGCAAAAACTTTTAGTGTTATGATCTCACCCGTGTTCTCTATTGTATTTAATTAATAAAAATCATATCTTAAATTTTGCTTGTAAAAAGAAAGAAAATGCCCATGCTATCTTTAATTTCATTATTTCTTGAGCATATATTTATGTATATATATATATATATATATATATATATATATATATATATATATATATACATATATATATATATATATATATATATATATATATATATATATATATATATATATATATACATATATATATATATATATATATATATATATTATATATATATATATATATATATAAATATATATATATATATATATATATATATTATATATATATATATATATATATATATATATATATATATATATATTACTCTCCATTTTAATTATCGTTTTATGTATTTTGTCTCACGATGGATGTTGTAATAAAATCTCTTATTAAAACATTTATCGAGTGAGGATTGTTAGACCCTGTATAAATGCGTACGTGATTAAACTCGTCTTTCGATTATATCAAAATAATTTATTTAACTCTTATGTCTTTTTAAACAACTTTTATCAGATTTTTAAATAATCAATTTTAACCTTTTTTTCTCGAAACCAATTAAATTTAATAGCTTCTGTAGCGCATGGATGCTATTTTTAACTAAATCAGGAAAGCTCTTGTCGCTTAACATGTCAATCCGATCTACATTCGTGTTGATTTATGTAACTATTTTGTTTTCATGTTTATTACAGCAGCCAGAGGCAGTTGTTTTATGGACCTCAAAGAAAAACGGTTACTCTTGACTTAGCTCGTGACCTCAAGGAAAAACAGTTACTCTTGACTTTGCTTGTAAACTAGAGAAGAATATTTAATCGCGAACACTAAGAAGAATATTTATTAAAGAAAACTAGTCATATTACCAACAATCTCTCTCTATTTTCTATTTATTATTGTTTGTTTTATCAAGTATAGTTAAATTACTTTAAATATATCGGTATCAATGGTTAAATTCAAAACTCAACGAATCCAAACCGCTCGGGATTCCAAGATTCATTCCAAATCGACGAATCCAAACCGCTCAGGATTCCAGCTTTAATTCCAAATAAATGAATCCAAACCGCTCGAAATTCCAACAGTTTGTCACTGTTACAATCTACAATCGCGATATATCTCAAAACATATAGATTCCATTCCTGCTTCAAGAATTATATGTGTATCAAGTTTTAAATCGATATCTCATTCCACCTTATCAGCAAAAATATAAAACCGTTTTTCATTATCTAGGGGCTAAAGAAATATGAAGTAAATGTTAAAAAATTATTTTTTTGTAGCATTTCAAAATTTCTCGAGTTGCAAGTATAAATAAAACCGACCTCATTAAAATAATGATAGCTCTCTATGTAAAAGGAATAAAATAGGAAAATAAGTGACCTAAATTTTACAAGTGTATTATAATTTTTCAATAGAAATAACCTAAAACAACATATAGGAAGTACAACAATAATAGGAGTGTGCCAAACAATATAACTAACAAATTTTGGGTGCTTTCGCAGAAATAATTCCCTTTGCTGAAATCAGACACAACAGAGATTTGAAATTAAAAAGTCCATATTTCAGCAAATACTGGCTTGTTATTTGTCAATCTATTCCAAGCCGCGTTTCGCCATATAATGGCTCTTCAGTCGCGCTTGGATCGACAAACACGGGAATAAACACCAAAGAACTTGCCGTACTGGCGTATAATTTCGGTAAAATACAATAAATATACTGGCTGGTAAATGGCTAAAATAAAATAATTTTTGAGTAAAAGGTATTTACTACAATTACAATTTAGCAAAAAATTATTCAATTTAAGAATACACTCTGTATGTTTTACCGTTTATTATTCATTATGTTTCGCATAACTATGAATCATAATGAATAAAAATATATTATATGGATCTTATCTACTGTTTTCTACTTTTTACAATTTATTAGTTTCATTATTGTTTCTAACAAATAAAACAATTGTGTGGATATCAACATATGCAGTGCGACAATAAATGTTCTGGCTTGTTGCTCTATGTCAAAAATTATAAACGCCATTTAAAAATCTAACATTTCATTTTAAAGCAGTATCCTTTTCAAGTCATTTTAAATTTTGGAATGAAATGTTACCAGATGACTAAGATACTATAGTTTGTTTGAGAGTAAAGAAATGTCATTGTAAAAATTGCTAGATGGAACAAAGTGTCGTCATAAAATTTTATGCAAAAGTTGCCCAAATTCCACAGAAACATTCAAGATGATGAAAGACGTGTAGAGTAATCTTTGATTTTATTACCAAGAACACAATTTCTTGCATGTCACAACTTTTTCTGGACCCAAAACAAACATTCCAGGGAAAATCTTATAAACTTATAGAAATAACTCAGACTTCCTGAAATCCATTATTACTAGTGTCCAGAGAGAAAAATTTATTATTATTTTCTATGATAGTATAGATATTATACATCGAATATAATTTGGAAGTATTGAACTAGTTGATAAGTAGAATTTATCAGGATTAACCTAAATACCATAACATACACAACTCGTACTTGGTACACCATAATGAAATTAATCACATCTCATTCACTGTTCGTCAATTTTTTTTTTCAAAATAAAAGCTATATGTTGAACTATTTTCGTTTTTCACCTGATTTAACACCTTGTGATTTTCTCACTATTCTCAAAAAATTACAATATTGATAAAGTGTAATTTCTCGAGCTTAAAGAAATCATTCAATCATTTTTAAATCGCTTGTGTGCATTTAACTAAGACGTGAATATGAACTTTTGTAATTAATAATACACCATTTTAACACACTGTAAACAAATGAGCAATCAGAACATGGCCGAATTAATAGTACTAATGCGTTCTTTTGTTACAGTGGTATAAAGTAATGTCCACTCCTTTATTACTAACGGGAATATTATATAAAACAAAGATAAAAGAGTAGCAATTTGTTTATTTTAATTCCTACAGCTCCAGTCAAAAACTAATTGCCACACTATATGCCTTAAATACTTAAAATATTTCTAATGATTTTGTTGCCTGATAATTTTTCTCAAGAATGTACTTCAGATTATGAAATGAATCTATATAAATACAGAACTAAAATTCTATTTCTTATTATTCTATTTTTATAATTATTAAAATGAATTTACTGTCAGTATTACTGGCATTTAGCGTGGCAGTTAAAATGGTGGTAAGAAATTATTTACTATTTATGTAATTTAAAACAAAAATACAAGTCATTATATAAATCAAATCATATGAAATTGTAAGACAGAAATCGTTTCCAACAGAGGAAGTTTTTTGGTTTTCGAGCTCTAAGATTTTTTTGCATTTGACCACTAGTGTTTCAAAAATTAGAGTTTTTCCCGAGAAAATTTTCTGAAAGTTCGAAAATATTGTTTTCTAATACAGTCATTTTCCAACTGAAACTTTCATTTCGAATGAATTGTTATATTATGATTATTAATTGTCATATTTATTCTCAAAAACTAGAAATACTTAAATAATATTCAAATTTGAATAGAGAACATTAGAGTTATTAGCTTACTCCTAATAGAACCTTTTATTTTTAAAAAATATTCAGGTGTTAGTATTTTAGATGTTTTAATAAATGTTAAATTCTATATGTGTTTGTTTAAACTGTATTTTAAAAAATAATTTCTTATTAGGACTACTCTAAAAATACTATTTACTGGCCATAGGATCTTATTTCTCTACTTATTACAAATGCCAATTTGACCATTTTTCCTAAAATTACACATTTTGTATTTTCAAATACATAGTTTGGAAAAACTTTCATAGAAATAGAGGGAAATGATTCGAGAGCTATGAGTGAGCTGAGTGAAATTCTTCAGTGGAACTAAAGATCTTTAACCTATAAATCTGTTCTTTTAGTAACTTCTGACTACAATAAAAGGATTTACGTTAGTAAAAACAGTGTATGTTGCGACATCTAAAAAGACCAACAATTCAAATAAAAAAGACTGGATTCATTTAAACACACACATATAAAATGGAAAAAGCTTTTACTAAAATCCTAACTAATTTGTTAACTCTTCATATATGTAGATGTAGATTAGCTTATCGTGCTTGTTTCTTATAGTTTCTCTATTTTTGCATAACGCTAGGGGTTTTTTAACAGCACAAGAATTTGGTATTAGTAGGACCACCCTTTATTTGACTAGATTTTCAGAAAAATGTTCCCATATTAAAAGGACTCATTCTTGATACCTTGATTATTTCTTAAAATTTCCTTATACAATATTTCGTAATAGGGCATAATATTTCCTTTTGTAGTCCACTATAATATCAGTACCTCTGTATAGTTATCAATATTTTTCCTTTTCTAGTTTTCTGTTTCTGTGCGATGGCACTAAAGGATGTACCCTCATAAACGTATTCGGCTAAACCCAGCACAATGGGCATTTATGACGTTAACGGCACCGCGAGTTTTCAGTAAAGCGAGTCGGGTGATAGGTATTTTTACCTTCATTCTGCTAACCTGTGTTTTTTTAGATGCTGTATCCCAAAATCCAAATTTATTCTGTGTATTTCCTTATATTCTTATCTTTAGGTAAGTTCCTGTTTTATTTTTTGATTACTTTGTTTCCTTTTTGGCTCACTCGGGAATTCGCAGTAAAAGATACTTTTTCTTTTTTACAGAAAGCGGGCTCACGCCATTTTGCAGCACCGCATTCCTCCTAGTTAATTCATATACTCCAAGGTAAAATTATTTGAAAAACCTGAGATTTTTTTTAATGTGGTACAATGTTTTACTACTGTACATTTTACTACTACACATTTTACTGCTACAATGTTACTAATACACCTTTTACGGTTGCACATTTTACTACTACCATACACGTTTTACTGCTGTTCATGTAGCTCCTACATATTTTAGAGCTGAATATTCCACCGCTGCATATTTTGATACGTTTTCTGTCAGGAGTTTTATAACCCAGATGTGGCAGATCTAGTTTCTTTGGCTTCTTTATACATTTTCTACATGAGTTCTTCTCTGAAGCCTATTACTAAGATCTCATCCACTGGTCTAAGCGCCAGTGCGTTACATATGTAAATAATTCGGGAATAGTTTAGTGGAAACGCGACTTTTAATTTCGGAAGAGTCATTTCACGAATAGCGAAAAAAGAAATTTTGCTTAAGGCCAGTAATATGTTATAAATCCAAAACCTTTTCTTTTTACTGATTAAAAACAAATTCGTGAACACTAACAATCACAATTTATAATTATCAAGACCAAAGACATATTTTTCAGATAGTAGTATATTTGCATTAGAGTATCTTATATTTCTTAACCAATAACAGCATTCATATGTTATTTTAATTTTTCAATACTAAATAACCAGTTAATATGTGAAAATAAATTTGTTGTATTTTTTCTGAATTTTCTTTGTTTTATGGCTTAGTTTAGGCTATTTGTGAAACAAGTATTAAGTATTCGGAAATGATTGGAGTTTTTTAGTAATTATATTAAAGAAAAAAAACCGGTCAAGTGCAAGTTGAACTTGCACAATTAGTGTTCCGTACGTTGATTGTTTTTAAAAGAAAAAATTTTTTTAGGGTGGTTATAAAATGATCAGTGACTTCACAAAACACCCCAAATGAGTTTTCATCAAAGTTTGTTTCCAATCTTTACTGAAAACGGGTGACCTTGAAATTTTGTTTTTTTTATATACCAAATAAATTATTAAATGTGATAATTTTCGTTCAATCTATACCCCGTGGAGAATATTCCAGAATTTTTTCAAAATTTTTTGATCAGTACTTTTCGAGATAAGGTAGGGGACAGCGATTTTTTAAAAGTAATACGAAGAAAAGTGTGCGCAAGTATTACATTATATATATATTTTTTACTCGTGTTTTCACAAGCTTTCATTTGACACCACACTCGATGACCTAGTAAAAAATTTTTTTTTTCACTTCCGATTTCACCCCTCTAAACTCTAAAGTCAAAATTTATGTTACGGTGGTATAAAATGATTAGGACTTCACAAAACACACCCCAAATGAGTTTTCAACAAAGTTTGTTTCCAATCTTTACTGAAATCTGATGACCTTGAAATTTTGTTTTTTTTTTTTATATACCGTATAAATTATTAAAGGTAATGTACTCGTGATAATTTTCATTCAATCTACACCCCGTGGAGAATATTCCAGAATTTTTTCGAAATTTTTTGATAAGTACTTTTCGAGATAAGGCCCGGGATAGCGATTTTTTCGCGAATTTTTAAAAATAATACAAATAAAAGTGCGCGCAAGTATAATATTATATATATATTTTTTACCCGTGTTTTCACAAGCTTTCATTTGACACCACACTCGATGACCTAGAAAAAAATTTTTTTTTTTCACTTCCGATTTCACCCCTCTAAACTCTAAAGACAAAAATTTATGTTACGGTGGTATAAAATGATTAGGACTTCACAAAAAACACACCCCAAATGAGTTTTCAACAAAGTTTGTTTCCAATCTTTACTGAAATCTGATGACCTCTATTTGTCGTCCCTAAATATCATTTAATTTCTATGCATTAATTCCATATGGAAGAAAATAAAATATAATATATTCTTTAAGGAAATTTTCAAGAGCATCGATATAAGAAATAACGATTAAAAACAAATTCGTGAACACTAACAATCACAATTTATAATTATCAAGACCAAAAACATATTTTTCAGATAGTAGTATATTTCTTAACCAATAACAGCATTCATATTTTAATTTTTCAATACTAAATAACCAGTTAATATGTGAAAATAAATTTGTTGTATTTTTTTTCTGAATTTTCTTTGTTTTATGGCTTAGTTGAGGCTATTTGTGAAAGAAGTATTAAGTATTCGGGAAATGATTGGAGTTTTTTAGTAATTATATTAAAGAAAAATTATAATATATATATATATATATATATATATATATATATATATATATATATATATATATATATATTTATATATATATATATATATATATATATATATATATATATATATATATATATAATATATATAAAATGCAACGTCTCTCTGTCTATCTGTCTGTCTGTCTGTCTGTCTGTCCGTTAGTGCGCTTATCACTGGAGAACCACTTATCCGATTTACGTACTTTTTTTTTAAAACATACATATGTTCTCTGGCCAGATTATAGGCTATATTTTATTACGATAGTTAGCATAGGGAATGAGCAGTGACGATAATAGTAAATGAAGTCGGAAAAAGTTTGCCGCGCGTTCCCTTACAATACACAGCCTAAACCACTAAATTTGGAACAATATTATGTAGCAGAGAATATCTATAATCTATAATCTATAATATATATAAAATGCAATATCTCTCTGTCTGTCTGTCTGTCTGTCTGTCTGTCTGTCCATTAGTGCGTTTATCACGCGAGAATCACTGATTCGATTTACGTGTCTTTTTTTAAATTCATACATATTTTTTTGGCCAGGTTATATAGTAATAATAATAATTTATATCTATAATATATGTAAAATGCAACGTCCCTCTGTCTGTTTGTCTGTCCGTTAGTGCGCTTATCCCTCGAGAACCACTTATTCAATTTACGTGATTTTTTAAATTCATACATATGTTCTCTGACCAGGTTATAGATATATATTTTATTACATCTATAATATATATAAAATGCAACGTCTCTCTGCCTGTTTGTCCGTCCGTTAGTGCGCTTATCACTCGAGAACCACTTATCCGATTTTCGTGTTTTTTTTTAATTCATACATATGTTTTCTGGCCAGGCTATATAATAATAATAATCTATATAATATACCATATATAAAACGTAACGTCTCTCTGTCTGTCCGTTAGTGTGCGTATCATTCGAGAACCACTCATCTGATTTACGTGATTTTTTTTAATTCTTAATTTAATATATGTCAAAAAAAATCTATAATATATATAAAACGTAAAGTCTCTCTGTCTGTCTGTCTATCCATTACTGTGCTTAGCACTCAAGAACCACTTATCCGATTTACGTGTTTTATTTTATAAAATACAAAGGGAATAAACAGAGACAAAATGCTAATATGTAGGAAAAAAAAAATAGAAGTTTAGCAGTAAGCTTGGTAGAAAGACTGAATATATGGGGGGAATACTTTAAAGAAACACTAAATGTAGATGAAAATGAGTTGAATGAAAAATAGGAAGCAAAATTAACTGAAGGGCAGGAGGAGACAAACAAACTTTGCAAAGAAGAAATAAGAAAAATACTCAGAACCCAAAAAAAATAAGGCCCCGGGTGGAAATTGTATAACAGCAGAACTAATCAAAGCTGGAGGAGTAGATCTGGAAAATGAAATATGCCGGTTGATGCAAGAAATATGGGAAACAAAAAAGATGCCAGTGAGCTGGAGAGAGTCGGTCTATTGTCCAATATACAAAAAAGGAGGAAAAACTATATGTGTAATTATAGACCAATAGTCTTACTGGATGTCGTGTACAAGATAGTAGTGTTGACTATCAAAAACAGACTAGCAGAGAAAGCCGAGTCTATTCTGGTAGAGTACCAGTGTGGATTCAGGAAAAATAGATCGGTTACAGACCAGATATTTTTGATTAAGCGAATCCAAGATAATAGCTTAAAACAAAATTTGGCACTACACTTGGCCTTTGTGGATTTCAGAGAAGCATATGACTCTATAAATAGAGAAGGACTCTATAAGACAATGGAAGAACTAAAAATTCCAAGTAAATTGATTCGCATGGTGAGAATGACCCTGAATGACACAGAAAATAGAGTGTTGGGTGAGGGCAAAGTATCAGACAAGTTTAAGGTGAAGAGAGGATTAAGACAGGAGGATCCAGTGTCGACATGTCTATTTAATTTGGTACTAGAGAAGATAATCCGGGAGTCAGAAATAAAAACAAATGGAACGATATACCAACAAACCTGCCAATGCTTGGCCTATGCGGATGATGTAGCAGTGATTGTAAGAGCAAAAGAGAACCTCAAAAAAGCCATAAGTAGGATAGAAGAAAGGGGAAGGATGAGAGGACTAAAGATAACTGAGGAAAAAAACAAAATACATGGAAATTACAAAGAAGAAGGATAATAAAAACAACAAAAGTTTAAATATAATAAACACCTTAGGGAAAAGATATACGTTTGCAAAAGTAGACAAATTTAATTATCTGGGAGTAACAATAACAGAGAGTGGACAAGAAAGGACAGAGATACAAAAAAGAATAGCGAAAGGACAGAGATGTTTAGGGGCAATGAATCCAATATTGAAATAAAAGAATGTATCAAGAAAAGCAAAAGAAAGAATAAATACGACAGTTGTCAGACCCACGGTGACATATGGATGCGAAACGTGGAAACTGAATGCAAGAGAAAAGGAGACGTTGGAGGTGTGGGAAAGGAAAGCTTTGAGAAGAATCTACCGAGGAAGGAAAGAAGAGGGACTTTGGAGAAGAAGAACAAATTACGAATTAAAATGCCTATATACGAAATCCCTTATAAGCCAAATCATAAGAAGCCAGCGATTAAGATGGTTGGGACACCTGGCAAGTATGAAGGAAGAAAGACAGGCAAAGCAAGCCGTAATAAGAGGAGTGGTTGGAAGAAGAAGCAAGGGTAGACCTCGCTCTACATGGATTCAGGCAGTAAAGCAAGATCCGGAGTTGATGGTAATCCCGCACTGGGAAAAGCTAAAAGGAGTTAAAAAGAAGTGGAGACAAGTATGCAACCAAGCCATGGGCCTCTAATGCCCCTTGAACTATATAATAATATAAACATAACGAATAAGCAGTGACGACAAATCAAGTCCACGCGAGCGGAGCCGCGGGCACAGCTAGTATATGTATATATATATATATATATATATATATATATATATATATATATATATATATATATGTATATATATATATATATATATATATATATATATATATATATATATATATATGTATATATGTATATACATATATATATATATATATATATATATATATATATATATATATATATATATATATATATATATACATATAATATATATGTATATATATATATATATATATATATATATATATATATATATATATATATATATATATATATGTATATATATATATATATATATATATATATATATATATATATATATATATATATATATTTATAGGTTGTACAGATGAAAGTAGTCGACACATATATCGACATTTTTCTTCCAAATGTATATTTTGCAAAATATGGATATTATAAATTTATCGTAGTCCACTAATCGGCGGCGCGGCATATTAAAAAAGTAATATTTTCGCTTCTATTTGTCGTATAAAACTTATTTCTTCCGCCATTTTAGTGCTTTTCATGTTGGCTTTCGCAAAATATAACCGTGGAAATTTTTAATTTCTATTTATAAAAAAATGCAATGAAATTGTTTAAATAATTTTTTCATGCTTGCCCCCGCAACTTATAAAATCGAAAAAAAATACCATCATATTCGCTATATTTAAATCTAAAAAACCCATATTTTTAAAAAGTGAATTCTCTATTAAGTCGGAAAATATTAAATAATTTCGAGCGCGCGTGGAGTTCTAATGAAGTCTCGTTTACGTTTGCGCCCGTTTCTTGCTCTTGAAAGGTAACAGATTATTATTTTTATATAATATTTAATATTATTTATTATGAAATTGGCAACTAAAAAAATATGTTTCTCGTGATCTAAAAATCCTAAGAACTAGAGAAAAAAAGGTTTCGGAGGATAATTTTTTCTTGAATATAATACTTCGGTTAGTAAGGGACATAATTGAATAATTTACATAGTGTACGTTAATACAATTCGGCCAACATAACCATTTATATTTCTTTCTTTATTGTTCTATTGTTCTATATGCGTGTAAAATTTTTTCAAGTTACTCCGAAATCAGATTTCAATCTCTTCTATAAATTATTTCTGTCAAAATTAAAAACAAAGGAAAAACAATGAAATAGAATCAAGAAAAATTCTCATAATACTACTATGGATACAAAACCCTCCACCCTTATTACCATATTCCCATGTTAACAATGAAAATAATAGACAAATATAATGTTTCTATTCTTTTACTAAAAGAATCCCGGAAAAGATACATAACATGATCAATACGAAGTCATTTTTCTACCTCTTTTCTCAACCCCTTTGGCCCTTACATGTGTTATTATAAATTATTATGCTTAAAATTTACTCATTTTCCATCTGAAATACCTTGATTGTTCATAATTATACTAAAACTCTACAAGATATTCCTATCTTTTTCAATTCCTTCCACTATTAGAAATAAAAGTAATAACAAAATAAATTAATTTTCCTATTCTCACATTCCAAGAACTCTGAAAAGGACATACAGCACGATATACGTGAAGCAATCCCTTTAACTTCCTACCCCACTCTATTAACCTCTTATATTCTTTGTTATAAATAATATGCTTCTCAAATATATTCACCAAAATATGTGGACAAAATTTCACAATACTCTTAACACTATATAACATTTAACGCTCCACACCCCTTTAACCCCCTTCTTGGCTTAACTTAAAAAAAATAATCCGTCTTTTGATTTCTTCGTCTCCAGAAACCTCGAAAAGGACATATAACTCTCTGTATAGGAAACAACCACCTGATCTCCTCCTTCGACTTCTTTGGCCTTTTGTGCTTTAGTATAAATATAGATGCATAAAAGCCAGGAAAAATTACCATTTTAATATTAAAATTTATCGACTCACATCCCTATCACTCCCTTCACTTTAAGCGGTATCATACCAACACCACAGGCTCTAGTCCTTTATTAGGTGTTATTTATGTACCAAGTCTGGAATTGACATCTCATTTCGTTCGAAAGTGATGGTGCCAACAGAACGACGGATCGATACACCGACAGAGAGATAGACCGACAGAAATGAGTGATTATGTTTTTCGTGATCTAGGAACACTAAAACGCAAAGAAAGGCAAAAATTTCAGAATGTATCTTTTTTCATCAAATACTTTCCTTTAGCAAGAGCAATAAAAATGAAACCAAAGCAAAACAAGCTAACAGTAGTTACTCATTATTCAATAGTTCTTTTTATCAGGTTATTTTCACTGCCTTCAAAAGTTTCGAAAGCTAAGCACATTCGTAGAAATATGCTGCCAGACTTTAATAGCAGATTGGCATTGTTAGATATAAAAATAGTAACTGAAATTTCTGAATTCTGTAGAATGCTTGAAGATTCCTATATTGATGAAACATATAGCCATGTAAAATTCCAAGGTATTAGTGGATGTAGAAGTAATAGACGTAGTAACTTTTAAAAAATAATTTTTTAGATAAACTCAAGAATTTTCTTTTACACACTCTACCTCCTCTTTCGGAAAGTGACAAGTATAATAATAAAAACCGGTCAAGTGCAAGTTGAACTTGCACAATTAGTGTTCCGTACATTGATTGTTTTTAAAATAAAAATTTTTGTTAGGGTGGTATAAAATGATCAGTGACTTCACAAAACACACCCCAAATGAGTTTTCAACAAAGTTTGTTTCCAATCTTTACTGAAAACTGGTGACCTTGAAATTTTGTTTTTTTTTATATACCAAATAAATTGTTAAAGGTAATGCACTCGTAATAATTTTCGTTCAATCTATACCCCGTGAGTAGTATAACAAGCGGGGTTCTGGACCACCTCGATGGCCACTTTTTCCTTCAGCAGTGGTCCATGACCTCTAATTGACCTTCTACAAGAAGTCCTGAAAAATGTCCTGAAATCTGCAAGAAGTGCTGAAAATCCGAAGAAGTAGTCGTCAATGACGTCACAAGTCCAGTGGCTGTTGAACAGTGCCCTTTTGTCATATTTCCTGAACCTCTTGAAGAAGTGTTTACCTGTGTCACCTAATTACCTGTATACCTGTACCTGTGTCACCTGTAATTTACCTGTAATTTACCTGTAATATCTGAAGAAGTGTTCAATGACGTAATTTGTCCAGTGGATGTAGCTCAGTGCCTTTTAGTCATTGAAAGACCTTGAGGACTTAGAATAAATGGGTGTTAAATGTTGGGTATTAAATGAAATAAGTTAAAAAAAGTGAAGTCTGTAGTAGGATTTGAACCAGCATATGTTGTGTGTAGAACTGCAAAACTGGGGACTTAACCTACTTAGCCAAATAGGATTCGTAATAGAGAATGCAATTGTTGGGATGCCATAAAAAAAAGGTATGTTGAAAGATGTGCAAGAAGTAGTCGTCAATGACGTAAATTGTCCAGTGGATGTTGAATCAGTGCCTTTTTGGTAAAAAATACTTTGTCTAAGAGGTGTTTTAATGTTAGATGTGAATATGTGTAACCTTATTAGTTAAGAAAGTGCAAGAAGTAGTCGTCAATGACTTAAAATTTGTCCAGTGGCTGTTGTACAGTGCCTTTTTGTCAAGTTTAGATGTTTGAAAATGTCTTTCTAGAGGTAGATAGTCTGCAAGAAGTGATCGTCAATGACGTCACAAGTCCAGTAGATGTGGAAACAGGGTATCTTAACTTCATTAAAAACTTTGTAAACTTCTGTTAGAGGAGAAGTTGTGTGGAGGCTCGTTGTGTAAAAGTGGATCAATAAGTAATATTTTAGTAGTAAATGTGAGCAAAAAGACCTTATTAGGTTGTATGTTCGAGGTAAAAATTTGGTAAATGTTCCCCTAATATGTTGTTTGGCGTCTAAAAGTCGGTAAAAAAGCTTGAAAAAGTAAACAAGTGGCGCCGTAAGTCTGTAAAAATGTGTGAGATAAGGCAAAATGTAAACAAAATGTGTGAATAATGTGTGATTCATGGTACTTTTTGTAAGTAAAATTGAGTAAACAAGTGGCTCGTTAGGTCAGCAAAGTAGATAAGAAAGGTCAAAACTAGTTGATAAGAGATGAGTGAATGTATGTGAGAATGTAAGAAATAGCAAAAAGTTGTATTAATAGGAAAATTCCATGCAAATAATTGAAAGAGCAAGAAATTTTAGTTGGTTGTAGTTGAATGTAAACGCAAAAGTTGTTGTTTGTCCTCAAGTTATGATATGAAATGAGCTTAATCTAGTTGGGGCTCGTTGAAATTTTGTGTGAACTCGTTGTGGAGATTTTGTTAGAAAGCAAATGTAAAACACATATTTGTCAAGAATAGTAAAATAATGAGCTTAAATGAGTCTCAAACGAGTTTGTCGGAATGTTTTCGTTGTCTTGTAATAATAGTAAAATTTTAAATGAGCGTAGCTTTTTACCGTACGTGTGGGAACGTTGTTTGTAGTTTGTTTTGTAAAAGGTTTTGTTGAGCCTAACAAAAGTATAATTTGGTCTCGTTATATTGTAAATCTTAGTAAAATATTTGTTTAAAAATGAGCTGAGCCTGGTCTCGTTGTGTGGGAACGAGAGGAGAATAAAACATACAAGTATGAGAACACAGATTTTTATTCAATGAATAAAACTGTTTGAAATGCATTTGAAGCCTCGTCTGATTAAAAATCTTTACAACTAATATATATATATATATATATATATATATATATATATATATATATATATATATATATATATATATATATATATATATATATATAAATTAAAAAGGAGAAAATTATTCTACTTATTAAAAATACTTAAAAGTACAGTAAATAATATGTTGCCTGGTACGAAATGATACAAAAACCTAAATTAAATGAGAGTTCAACAAAAACCGATAAGAAAGGTTAAAATTAGTTGATAAGAGGATGTAAAATGTATTGGATAAATTAATAAAACAACATTTTAGATTCTTACTTAAATACTTAAAAGTACAAAAATATACAATAGTTCAAAACAGATAAGAAAGATCAAATATTTGTCGATAAGAGGATGTAAAATGTATTGGATAAAGTACAAATTGCAATGTTATATGCTTTACTAATAACTAGAAATATTAAATATGTATAAATGAGAGAGAGAGTTCAACAAAAACAGATAAGAAATGTTAAAATTAGTTGATAAAAAGTAGATTCGAAAGCATTAAAATAATTGAAAGACCAATAAATTTGTCATAAATTTAAATGTGTAACATTTTTTGTTTCCAAGTTACTACTATCACTAATTAGTTGATATTTGTATAAATCAAAATTTGTTTCCAAAAGAACAAAGATTTGACTAATAATAAAGAAATAGTCTGTAAATATAATATCAATATTATTTGTCTACTTAAAAGCTAAAAGGAAGAAAACATTATTTTTGATTTGTCTTGTAATAATAGTAAAATTTTCAATGAGCCTAACTTTTTACCGTATAAAAGTAAAAGTTGTTGTTTGTTTTTCACAAAGAGTTAGTTTTGTTGAGCGCTTAGTTTGGTGGATTGTAATAAAAGTAAAATAGAGCCTAGAACTAACTAAAATCTTAAGATGTAAATAATATGTTGCCTGGTACGAAATGATCCCAACAAAAACCAGTTGTTAAAATGAGAGTTCAACAAATTTGATAAGAAAGATCAAATATTTGTCGATAAGAGGATGTAAAATGGCAATGTATAATATGCATTAACTATATATTTGACTAGAAATATTAAATATGTATAAATGAGAGAGAGTTCGGTAAATAATTAAAAAAAAAACAGATAAGAAAGGTTAAAATTAGTTGATAAGAAGTAGATTTGAATACATTGAAGAGTAGTAAACTTTGATATATTTGGTATTTGACAAAAATAGTAAAAATAAGTATGAAATGAGTTTAAATTAGTCTAGTTGGACCTCGTTGAAATGAGTTTGAACTCGTTGGATTTTACTATTATGAGATGAAAGCAAGTTAAATAATTAATATTTGTCAAGAATCGTAAAATAAGTATGAAATGAGCCTAAATTAGTCTCAAACGAGTTTGGAGGAAATAGTTTGTTGAATTGCATCTTAGTAAAATATATATGTAGAGAGGAGAATAAAACACAAGTATGAGCAGAGATTTAAGACAATATATAATAAACTCATACAAATTTACAATATTTACTTGTAACTTGTTGGTTTCTATAAGAGATGATGAGAGAGAATAAAATACAAGAATGAGCAGAGATTTAAGAAAATATGTCTATTGTTTAAAATAATTCATTCAAGTCATCTGTTTCCTTGTCTTTCGTTGGCTTCTCGTTCGAGTCCTTTTCTTTCTTTACTGGAAAAATAAGAAGAAGGTAAATGTTTTGAAGCATCTTTTGTTTTATACAGATCCTTAATTTCACATGCCAAACATCGTTCATTATACAGATCTGTTTCTCCTTTACATTTGGGACATTTTATTCGTACAACAACTGGCATTTTTAATGGTTATCTCGGACACCTGTTATTGAACTAAGTTTAGTTAGATAAATCTCAATCTTATATAGAAAAATATATTCCTGCTAATACTATTACTACTATTATCAAAACCTAAAACATTTTACAAGTACTTTATTTCCTTGTCGTTTTTGTTTTATCCTATAAGAAGAACTGTTGTTGCTATTATTGTTGCTATTATTGTTGCTATTGTTGTTGCCAGAAGATATATGTCTTATATGCTTAAAAAAAGGAGAAAATTTGATAACCATGAATTTTTTATAATAATTACTGACTAAAATACTTAAAAGTACAAAAAAAAAAACAATAAAACAAACTAAAATCTTAAGATGTAAATAATATGTTGCCTGGTACGAAATGATACCAACAAAAACCAGTTGTTATAAAATTAAATGAGAGTTCAACAAATTTGATAAGAAAGATCAAATTTTTGTCGATAAGAGGATGTAAAATGTATTGGATAAAGTACAAATTGCAATGTTATGCTTTACTAATAACTATTTGACTAAAAATTATGAATTGCTTAATAGTATGTATAAATGAGAGAGAGTTCAACAAAAACAGATAAGAAATGTTAAAATTAGTTGATAAAAAGTAGATTCGAAAGCATTAAAATAATTGAAAGACCAATAAATTTGTCATAAATTTAAATGTGTAAAATTTTTTGTTTCCAAGTTACTACTATCACTAAGTAGTTGATATTTGTATAAATCAATATTTATTTCCAAAAGAACAAAGATTTGACAAAAAAGACAGTAAAAAGTCCTTATTGCATAAAAAGTGGTGAAAATAGGTGTTAAAAGGTTCTCATATAGTAGATATTAAGGTAAATTTGAGCTTGATAGTAGAGGTTTTACCAATATGAGCTAGAGTTAATAAATAAATTTAATAAAAGCATAATTTAACACAATCCTACAAACAGTTACATAAAATGTGAATAAAATAATGTCTAAGAGTATTGATTGGTTGAGGTAAATAAAGTATGTGCAAAATAATTTTTTAGTCGTTTGTTTTATCCTACAAGAACAAAACATTTCCAAAATGTTAATAAAATGAATGCAATATTTGTTCAAAAAAACTAGATCAGACAAGGTTAATTTGCAAATAAATAACTAATATTTTGCTTGGTACGAATTGATACAAAATTAACTGAGAGTTCAACAAATTTGATAAGAAAGATCCAATTTTTGTCGATAAGAGGATGTAAAATGTATTGGATAAAATATAAATTGCAATGTTATGCTTTACTAATAACTAATATAAATTCGAGAGAGCGAGAGAGAGTTCAGTAAAAACAGATAAGAATATGTGATAAGAAGTCGAATGCATGGAGAATGTTAATAATTTAAATACCAAAAATTTTTACCATATATCGTTGTCGTTACATAATGATATATGTGTAAATAGACAACTTAAAGGATTTTACTAAGTTTATGAATATAAAGCTCCTCATTTGTAAAATATCAACTAAAAATATCATTGTCGTTATGTGATATATGTGTAAATAGACAAAAGAATAATTTTTACCAACCATCTTAAATATAAATGATACTAAATGTCAATAATTAGTTAAAATATCTAAATAATAGAAACACTTCTTACATGGTTTAAATCGTTAGGTACAAGATAATTTACTATCATATCAATCTGTATTTTTCAAACCACACACTAGACATTGTAAGTTTAATTTAAATCGAACAATATCACTCATACTTTTGATAACATGGTTAGATGGTCAACCTATTTGTTTTAAACTACTTAAATTTTTAAATGAGTTAATCAAATATATACACATAAACGAATAGTCTCTAAAAAATCCCAAAAATAACAAAAACATGTAAACAAGTTGATTTATTTAGTCTATAAAATGAAGATAAATGTTGAAAAACATGTTTATATAATAACAAATATCTGGTGATTGGAAAATTTGGTCTGACTTAATTAGCGCTATCTATTACTTAAAAACAAAGTGCAAAATACAAAATAATAATAACAATATCTGGTGATTGGAAAATTTTGTATGATTTACTCTCAGTAAAAGTATCAGAGAAAGCCATTTTATATTTATTCGAGTTCTATAACTATTTATATATATTTAGATAGCAATTTATCATTCATTTAACATTGTATTAAAATTTATTTTTTAATACAGCTCAATAGATTTACAACTGGTTTCGATAATTGATTGGTCTCGTTGCATGAAAATAGGCGTAACCTGATAAGAAAAGTAACATTTGGATAGGTTGAATGTGTATGTAGTGTAAAAGGAAGACAAGAAAATTGTAGTTGGTTGGTTGACTAGGTAAAATGGCTTCCATAAGACATGTATTTGATTGGTTTGTAGTGTATAGGTGTGATAAGAAACTTGTAATTGGTTGTTTGAATAGGTAGAATGGGTGTTGGCTATTCTAAACTGCACTTGTTTGATATTTTGAATTGTAAAAGCTATGGTGTGAAAGTTGATCAAAAAGTAATATATTAGTTGGAAATTGTATTGAAAAAGACCTTATTGGGATGTAATTTCGATGTAAAAATTGGTAAACGTTCCCCTAATTAGTTGTATGGCGCCGTAAAGTCGGTAAAAATGTTGAAGATAAGGCTAAAAAACAAAAAGTATGACTTATGCTAATTTCCTTGAATTGAAACCAAGTAAGCTTCTGCGAATTATTCTAAAAATAGAAATGACGTGATAGCTAGAATGTTCTAAATGGTCTGATAGGTCACAAAATAGATAAGAAAGGTCAAAAATAGCTGATAAGGAGTTGTTTTGAATGCATACAAGTTTAGTAAAATTGGTTATATTTGTCAAGAATAGTAAAATAAGTATGAAATGAGCTTAAAATAGTTTAAAACGATGATATTTGGATTCGATTGAAATGTTGTTGTCTAAATGGTCTGATTAGGTTCCTACTATTATTATTATTATATTGATGTATGAAATGAGCCTAAATAAATCTAAAACGAGTTAGACCTCGTTGAAATATTGTGTGTGAACTCGTTGGATTTTGTTAGAAAGCAAAATTTAAATTATATAATTTTGACTGGATGAATGTTCAATAGATTCAACCTTGAGTAGAAAAAAAACAGCATAAACCCTTGAATATCCTAAGTCTTATTACCTTGTAAATTAATATTTTAAATTAGGAGGGCTTAAACAACAATCAGTTTGGATTCTCGTTGAAATGAGAGAGAGTTTGAATTCGTTGTTTGTTTTTCTATGTATGTGAAATTATTACTAAATGAAACCAACAATTACCAAACAAAATAGAAAATATGTAATATATAGAAAGTATAAACGCAAAATACTTGTAAATAAAATTAAATTCGAATGAGAGTTCAACAAAGTTGATAAGAAAGATTAAAAATAATGTGTTAAGGTGTTGAGTAGCTGTATGGAGAATCGTTGTTGTCGATTGGTAAATGTTAGTTTTAAACTGAATAAACTGATAAAATAGATATTTTTCACTAGAATAAATAAATAATTTGCACAATTTGCATCATAATTTGATAATGTCAAAACAAAACTATTGATTTTTCTACAGGTTTCACAGCAGCATATATCTTGACTGAATGAGAAAGTTAATGATTAACATCAATGTCATTTACTAATAAAACATAAGTATAGATTAATTTTTTAGATGTATGTCTCTCTCTAGAGATAGTTTCCTCTCAGGATTTACTTTAAATATTAGAGCTTATTAGATAAATGGTAATTTTCCAAATTAAACTGTTTCGTTGCATTTATGCTGATAAACATGTGTAATTAGTATATATTTCTAAAAAATCAAATGCGTATCGGATGATTAATAGCCTGTATTTAATATATAAACATACCCAAGTCTTTTGTAGAGTCAATTACAATTTTTGTTTGTTGTGTAAAGATTCTAGTTAATTTGAACGAAATGATCTTTTTCGCAGTCGACATAATAGATGAGGAGACGTCATTAGACATGTTGTATGTGTTATTAAAAGAGTTCTTCAAGTAAGTATGAAGCGTAAAATTCACCTTTCTAAACTTTTACTTGTTTCTTGTCTAACATATTATTATTATTGATTTTCAGAGATATTTTGTTTGAAATAAGAAGAGGACAGAACACGATTCATTTGTGTTTGGAGGAGGAACCGACACGAGAAGAATGGGAGGAATTTGACAAGTTACCTGTGAAAATTGTTTTTTTTTTACGATGTAATTCTTAGGTAGTCTGTTAAATAAATACAAAAATCTTATAAACATTGTTTTATTTTATAATAAACTTATGAATATATACTAATAGAAAAACTATTAATAGATAAATCTAATACAGTTTGAGAAATAATTTTTTAAACAGCATTATAGAGGTGTACATTTGAGTAGTCCCATATGTGTAAGACCATCCAAAAATATATTTTTAGCAAGTGGAAATTTTTCCTTAGGAGTAGTAGTAGTAGGAATTGTTGTATCCATATCAATTATTAGATTAGATGAAGATGTTGTAGGCATGGTAGATTCAACGTTTAAAGAGGACATACTGCAAACAACAACAATTCAAATTAGATATGATGTATAAATATAAAACCTGTTAAACTCACCTGTTTAAGTAATTACACACACAAAACAAAATATAAATATGTTATGAGAGAGGAAAACGCAGACAATTGCTTGTATTTACCAATTCAATCTTTATATAACAACAAAATCCCATAAAAGAGAGTTCAAAACAGATAAGAAGGTAACATAACTCGTGTTTTATGCAATGATAAAGTATTAGCAGTATGTAGTTAAAAATAACAAAAACAACTTGGACTAAAAAAGGTTTTATATTGCATTCCAATCCAACATTCCGGCAAATTTCGTCATAAATCGTTCGTTTAATTGCTGATATTGGGAGATAAGTTGTCAATTGACTTTATTGATACAAGTTCGTATTAGATCTTAGTCTAAATGTTGTGATATGATATTCCAATTGACAAAATCTTGAAAAATAAATGATAACTTAAGCTGTTTCTTATTTTCTTTAGGATATTTATAGACAAAGTGACTCCAATTAAATTTATATCTCTTATCATTTTAATTTTTATAGATATAGAAACTCAAGTGGTTTACTTGTTTTCTTATCATTATGTTTATAGACGAAATTGACGTAAACGATTAATTCAATATATAAGAGCTGTATATAAAGGTAGTAAAACAAATACAAAACGATACTTTTAGAATATTTTGATAGTGTGACATTCGGATAGACATACATCGAAGTAATTTTATAATATTTAAAGGTAAGAAAAACAAATACAAACTATACTATTAGAATATATACATATTTAAAACTTGCACTAGTATTTTGTCTTAAAAATAACATTTTGATGTTTCAGGAAAAAAAAACATGTCTCGTGAAACCGAAATCTTGAAATTATACAAAAAACAGTAGAGCTAGTATTTAGTCAAAGAAAATACTTCGCAGCCTGTTTACCAACATCAATATTGATTTTTGAAATAGCTCAGAAATTTGATATTCCTGTGGGAGATTGAATGTGGATCGTTATTATATGATCATGATGAAGGTAAAGAAAATCTAAGAGTCACTCCTCATTTTTGGAACGTTTATTCGGACAAGATATATGATCCAACATTGAAACTACTTAAAAACCATTTAAATGAAGTAGACCTTGGAAAATTTAGACATAGTAAGCATTTTAACATCGATAATGAAGTTGCAGATTTTATGTTTAAAAAATTTTTACACACTAAAAAAACTAGAACTACTGAACATTATTTTGAGACAGCTCCAGTCGATCTTTTACAAACGAGAAGACTTATTTATAAGAAGATCAATCGGTTTGCTAAACAAAAATCCTGGGGAAAGATATCTATTTCTTAAATGTTTGTAATTCTAATATTTCTAAAAAAATAGCAAGAGTTGTTTTTTTGTAAAATCAAATTGTATAAGACGTCAAATATATATTTATATTGTTTTCAAACCTTGTAACATGTATTGTGTTTTAAATGAATTAATTAAAACAAATAACCAAACTTTTATGTTTTATTAGTAAATGACATTGATGTTAATCATTAACTTTCTCATTCAGTCAAGATATATGCTGCTGTGAAACCTGTAGAAAAATCAATAGTTTTGTTTTGACATTATCAAATTATGATGCAAATTGTGCAAATTATTTATTTATTCTAGTGAAAAATATCTATTTTATCAGTTTATTCAGTTTAAAACTAACATTTACCAATCGACAACAACGATTCTCCATACAGCTACTCAACACCTTAACACATTATTTTTAATCTTTCTTATCAACTTTGTTGAACTCTCATTCGAATTTAATTTTATTTACAAGTATTTTGCGTTTATACTTTCTATATATTACATATTTTCTATTTTGTTTGGTAATTGTTGGTTTCATTTAGTAATAATTTCACATACATAGAAAAACAAACAACGAATTCAAACTCTCTCTCATTTCAACGAGAATCCAAACTGATTGTTGTTTAAGCCCTCCTAATTTAAAATATTAATTTACAAGGTAATAAGACTTAGGATATTCAAGGGTTTATGCTGTTTTTTCTACTCAAGGTTGAATCTATTGAACATTCATCCAGTCAAAATTATATAATTTAAATTTTGCTTTCTAACAAAATCCAACGAGTTCACACACAATATTTCAACGAGGTCTAACTCGTTTTAGATTTATTTAGGCTCATTTCATACATCAATATAATAATAATAATAGTAGGAACCTAATCAGACCATTTAGACAACAACATTTCAATCGAATCCAAATATCATCGTTTTAAACTATTTTAAGCTCATTTCATACTTATTTTACTATTCTTGACAAATATAACCAATTTTACTAAACTTGTATGCATTCAAAACAACTCCTTATCAGCTATTTTTGACCTTTCTTATCTATTTTGTGACCTATCAGACCATTTAGAACATTCTAGCTATCACGTCATTTCTATTTTTAGAATAATTCGCAGAAGCTTACTTGGTTTCAATTCAAGGAAATTAGCATAAGTCATACTTTTTGTTTTTTAGCCTTATCTTCAACATTTTTACCGACTTTACGGCGCCATACAACTAATTAGGGGAACGTTTACCAATTTTTACATCGAAATTACATCCCAATAAGGTCTTTTTCAATACAATTTCCAACTAATATATTACTTTTTGATCAACTTTCACACCATAGCTTTTACAATTCAAAATATCAAACAAGTGCAGTTTAGAATAGCCAACACCCATTCTACCTATTCAAACAACCAATTACAAGTTTCTTATCACACCTATACACTACAAACCAATCAAATACATGTCTTATGGAAGCCATTTTACCTAGTCAACCAACCCAACTACAATTTTCTTGTCTTCCTTTTACACTACATACACATTCAACCTATCCAAATGTTACTTTTCTTATCAGGTTACGCCTATTTTCATGCAACGAGACCAATCAATTATCGAAACCAGTTGTAAATCTATTGAGCTGTATTAAAAAATAAATTTTAATACAATGTTAAATGAATGATAAATTGCTATCTAAATATATATAAATAGTTATAGAACTCGAATAAATATAAAATGGCTTTCTCTGATACTTTTACTGAGAGTAAATCATACAAAATTTTCCAATCACCAGATATTGTTATTATTATTTTGTATTTTGCACTTTGTTTTTAAGCAATAGATAGCGCTAATTAAGTCAGACCAAATTTTCCAATCACCAGATATTTGTTATTATATAAACATGTTTTCAACATTTATCTTCATTTTATAGACTAAATAAATCAACTTGTTTACATGTTTTTGTTATTTTTGGGATTTTTTAGAGACTATTCGTTTATGTGTATATATTTGATTAACTCATTTAAAAATTTAAGTAGTTTAAAACAAATAGGTTGACCATCTAACCATGTTATCAAAAGTATGAGTGATATTGTTCGATTTAAATTAAACTTACAATGTCTAGTGTGTGGTTTGAAAAATACAGATTGATATGATAGTAAATTATCTTGTACCTAACGATTTAAACCATGTAAGAAGTGTTTCTATTATTTAGATATTTTAACTAATTATTGACATTTAGTATCATTTATATTTAAGATGGTTGGTAAAAATTATTCTTTTGTCTATTTACACATATATCACATAACGACAATGATATTTTTAGTTGATATTTTACAAATGAGGAGCTTTATATTCATAAACTTAGTAAAATCCTTTAAGTTGTCTATTTACACATATATCATTATGTAACGACAACGATATATGGTAAAATTTTTGGTATTTAAATTATTAACATTCTCCATGCATTCGACTTCTTATCACATATTCTTATCTGTTTTTACTGAACTCTCTCTCGCTCTCTCGAATTTATATTAGTTATTAGTAAAGCATAACATTGCAATTTATATTTTATCCAATACATTTTACATCCTCTTATCGACAAAAATTGGATCTTTCTTATCAAATTTGTTGAACTCTCAGTTAATTTTGTATCAATTCGTACCAAGCAAAATATTAGTTATTTATTTGCAAATTAACCTTGTCTGATCTAGTTTTGAACAAATATTGCATTCATTTTATTAACATTTTGGAAATGTTTTGTTCTTGTAGGATAAAACAAACGACTAAAAAATTATTTTGCACATACTTTATTTACCTCAACCAATCAATACTCTTAGACATTATTTTATTCACATTTTATGTAACTGTTTGTAGGATTGTGTTAAATTATGCTTTTATTAAATTTATTTATTAACTCTAGCTCATATTGGTAAAACCTCTACTATCAAGCTCAAATTTACCTTAATATCTACTATATGAGAACCTTTTAACACCTATTTTCACCACTTTTTATGCAATAAGGACTTTTTACTGTCTTTTTTGTCAAATCTTTGTTCTTTTGGAAATAAATATTGATTTATACAAATATCAACTACTTAGTGATAGTAGTAACTTGGAAACAAAAAATTTTACACATTTAAATTTATGACAAATTTATTGGTCTTTCAATTATTTTAATGCTTTCGAATCTACTTTTTATCAACTAATTTTAACATTTCTTATCTGTTTTTTGTTGAACTCTCTCTCATTTATACATACTATTAAGCAATTCATAATTTTTAGTCAAATAGTTATTAGTAAAGCATAACATTGCAATTTGTACTTTATCCAATACATTTTACATCCTCTTATCGACAAAAATTTGATCTTTCTTATCAAATTTGTTGAACTCTCATTTAATTTTATAACAACTGGTTTTTGTTGGTATCATTTCGTACCAGGCAACATATTATTTACATCTTAAGATTTTAGTTTGTTTTATTGTTTTTATTTTGTACTTTTAAGTATTTTAGTCAGTAATTATTATAAAAAATTCATGGTTATCAAAATTTTCTCCTTTTTTTAAGCATATAAGACATATATCTTCTGGCAACAACAATAGCAACAATAATAGCAACAATAATAGCAACAACAGTTCTTCTTATAGGATAAAACAAAAACGACAAGGAAATAAAGTACTTGTAAAATGTTTAGGTTTTGATAATAGTAGTAATAGTATTAGCAGGAATATATTTTTCTATATAAGATTGAGATTTATCTAACTAAACTTAGTTCAATAACAGGTGTCCGAGATAACCATTAAAAATGCCAGTTGTTGTACGAATAAAATGTCCCAAATGTAAAGGAGAAACAGATCTGTATAATGAACGATGTTTGGCATGTGAAATTAAGGATCTGTTTAAAACAAAAGATGCTTCAAAACATTTACCTTCTTCTTATTTTTCCAGTAAAGAAAGAAAAGGACTCGAACGAGAAGCCAACGAAAGACAAGGAAACAGATGACTTGAATGAATTATTTTAAACAATAGACATATTTTCTTAAATCTCTGCTCATTCTTGTATTTTATTCTCTCTCATCATCTCTTATAGAAACCAACAAGTTACAAGTAAATATTGTAAATTTGTATGAGTTTATTATATATTGTCTTAAATCTCTGCTCATACTTGTGTTTTATTCTTCTCTCTACATATATATTTTACTAAGATGCAATTCAACAAACTATTTCCTCCAAACTCGTTTGAGACTAATTTAGGCTCATTTCATACTTATTTTACGATTCTTGACAAAATATTAATTATTTAACTTGCTTTCATCTCATAATAGTAAAATCCAACGAGTTCAAACTCATTTCAACGAGGTCCAACTAGACTAATTTAAACTCATTTCATACTTATTTTTACTATTTTTGTCAAATACCAAATATATCAAAGTTTACTACTCTTCAATGTATTCAAATCTACTTCTTATCAACTAATTTTAACCTTTCTTATCTGTTTTTACCGAACTCTCTCTCATTTATACATATTTAATATTTCTAGTCAAATATATAGTTTAATGCATATTATACATTGCCATTTTACATCCTCTTATCGACAAATATTTGATCTTTCTTATCAAATTTGTTGAACTCTCATTTTAACAACTGGTTTTTGTTGGGATCATTTCGTACCAGGCAACATATTATTTACATCTTAAGATTTTAGTTAGTTCTAGGCTCTATTTTACTTTTATTACAATCCACCAAACTAAGCGCTCAACAAAACTAACTCTTTGTGAAAAACAAACAACAACTTTTACTTTTATACGGTAAAAAGTTAGGCTCATTGAAAATTTTACTATTATTACAAGACAAATCAAAAATAATGTTTTCTTCCTTTTAGCTTTTAAGTAGACAAATAATATTGATATTATATTTACAGACTATTTCTTTATTATTAGTCAAATCTTTGTTCTTTTGGAAACAAATTTTGATTTATACAAATATCAACTAATTAGTGATAGTAGTAACTTGGAAACAAAAAATGTTACACATTTAAATTTATGACAAATTTATTGGTCTTTCAATTATTTTAATGCTTTCGAATCTACTTTTTATCAACTAATTTTAACATTTCTTATCTGTTTTTGTTGAACTCTCTCTCTCATTTATACATATTTAATATTTCTAGTTATTAGTAAAGCATATAACATTGCAATTTGTACTTTATCCAATACATTTTACATCCTCTTATCGACAATATTTGATCTTTCTTATCTGTTTTGAACTATTGTATATTTTTGTACTTTTAAGTATTTAAGTAAGAATCTAAAATGTTGTTTTATTAATTTATCCAATACATTTTACATCCTCTTATCAACTAATTTTAACCTTTCTTATCGGTTTTTGTTGAACTCTCATTTAATTTAGGTTTTTGTATCATTTCGTACCAGGCAACATATTATTTACTGTACTTTTAAGTATTTTTAATAAGTAGAATAATTTTCTCCTTTTTAATTTATATATATATATATATATATATATATATATATATATATATATATATATATATATATATATATATTAAATGTAAAGATTTTTAATCAGACGAGGCTTCAAATGCATTTCAAACAGTTTTATTCATTGAATAAAAATCTGTGTTCTCATACTTGTATGTTTTATTCTCCTCTCGTTCCCCCACACAACGAGACCAGGCTCAGCTCATTTTTAACAAATATTTTACTAAGATTTACAATATAACGAGACCAAATTATACTTTTGTTAGGCTCAACAAAACCTTTTACAAAACAAACTACAAACAACGTTCCCACACGTACGGTAAAAAGCTAGGCTCATTTAAAATTTTACTATTATTACAAGACAACGAAAACATTCCGACAAACTCGTTTGAGACTCATTTAAGCTCATTATTTTACTATTCTTGACAAATATGTGTTTTACATTTGCTTTCTAACAAAATCTCCACAACGAGTTCACACAAAATTTCAACGAGCCCCAACTAGATTAAGCTCATTTCATATCATAACTTGAGGACAAACAACAACTTTTGCGTTTACATTCAACTACAACCAACTAAAATTTCTTGCTCTTTCAATTATTTGCATGGAATTTTCCTATTAATACAACTTTTTTGCTATTTCTTACATTCTCACATACATTCACTCATCTCTTATCAACTAGTTTTGACCTTTCTTATCTACTTTGCTGACCTAACGAGCCACTTGTTTACTCAATTTTACTTACAAAAAGTACCATGAATCACACATTATTCACACATTTTGTTTACATTTTGCCTTATCTCACACATTTTTACAGACTTACGGCGCCACTTGTTTACTTTTTCAAGCTTTTTTTACCGACTTTTAGACGCCAAACAACATATTAGGGGAACATTTACCAAATTTTACCTCGAACATACAACCTAATAAGGTCTTTTTGCTCACATTTACTACTAAAATATTACTTATTGATCCACTTTTACACAACGAGCCTCCACACAACTTCTCCTCTAACAGAAGTTTACAAAGTTTTTAATGAAGTTAAGATACCCTGTTTCCACATCTACTGGACTTGTGACGTCATTGACGATCACTTCTTGCAGACTATCTACCTCTAGAAAGACATTTTCAAACATCTAAACTTGACAAAAAGGCACTGTACAACAGCCACTGGACAAATTTTAAGTCATTGACGACTACTTCTTGCACTTTCTTAACTAATAAGGTTACACATATTCACATCTAACATTAAAACACCTCTTAGACAAAAGTATTTTTTACCAAAAAGGCACTGATTCAACATCCACTGGACAATTTACGTCATTGACGACTACTTCTTGCACATCTTTCAACATACCTTTTTTTATGGCATCCCAACAATTGCATTCTCTATTACGAATCCTATTTGGCTAAGTAGGTTAAGTCCCCAGTTTTGCAGTTCTACACACAACATATGCTGGTTCAAATCCTACTACAGACTTCACTTTTTTTAACTTATTTCATTTAATACCCAACATTTAACACACATTTATTCTAAGTCCTCAAGGTCTTTCAATGACTAAAAGGCACTGAGCTACATCCACTGGACAAATTACGTCATTGAACACTTCTTCAGATATTACAGGTAAATTACAGGTAAATTACAGGTGACACAGGTACAGGTATACAGGTAATTAGGTGACACAGGTAAACACTTCTTCAAGAGGTTCAGGAAATATGACAAAAGGGCACTGTTCAACAGCCACTGGACTTGTGACGTCATTGACGACTACTTCTTCGGATTTTCAGCACTTCTTGCAGATTTCAGGACATTTTTCAGGACTTCTTGTAGAAGGTCAATTAGAGGTCATGGACCACTGCTGAAGGAAAAAGTGGCCATCGAGGTGGTCCAGAACCCCGCTTGTTATACTACTCCGTGGAGAATATTACAGAATTTTTTCAAAATTTTTTGATCAGTACTTTTCGAGATAAGGTAGGGGACAGCGATTTTTTAAAAGTAATACGAATAAAAGTGTGCGCAAGTATTACATATATAATATATATATATATATATATATATATATATATATATATATATATATATATATATATATATATATATATATATATATGTATATATATATTTATTTTACTCATGTTTTCACAAGCTTTCCTTTGACACCACACTCGATGACCTAGTAAAAAAAATTTTTTTTTCACTTCCGATTTCACCCCTCAAAAAGAACCCCTTAAGTCAAAATTTATGTTAAGGTGGTATAAATTGATCAGTGTCTTCACAAAGCACACCTCAAATGAGTTTTCAACAAAGTTTGTTTCCAATCTTTACTGAAATCTGATGACCTTGAAATTTTTGTTTTTTTTATATACCATACAAATTATTAAAGGTAATGCACTCGTGATAATTTTCGTTCAATCTACACCCGGTGGAGAATATTCCAGAATTTTATCGAAATTTTTTGATAAGTACTTTTCGAGATAAGGCCCGGGACAGCGATTTTTCGCGAGTTTTTAAAAATAATACAAAGAAAAGTGCGCGCAAGTATAATATTATATATATATTTTTTACTCGTGTTTTGACAAGCTTTCATTTGACACCACACTCGATGACCTAGTAAAAATTTTTTTTTTTCACTTCTGACTTCACCCCCCAAAACTAACCCCTTAAGTCAAAATTTAATTCTCAAAACTACATGGCTCTCATGAGGCCGTCAATTCCTATATTATTACCAAATTTCACCTTTCTATGTCAAATAGTTTCGGAGAAAATCGGGTGTGACAGACAGACAGACAGACAGACAGACAGACACCGAAGTGATCTTATAAGCGTTCCGTACGGAACACTAAAAATGAGAAATTAAAACTAAAGCCAACATTACTTGTTGAAAATGCTGAATGCTCAACCATGTATTTATACTGTTGAACACCTAGACGTCTATTTTTCTTTAAATGTGGCAAGACGGATGTCAGGTCAACTACAACCTCAACGTGGCTAACAAACAAGGGAGGTATATCCTAGGGATAGAAGCACAAGTTCAACAAATTTTGCCTCTTCTCCAAATTATCATAACTAAAATGTTGGTATTTTAAAGCAGTCTCGTTACAAATATAAAAAATCACAAAAATATTTTAGTGAATTTAACTGGGAAAATTAGTTACAGAAGATTTTCAAATTTCTAAAAAATAAGTAAGTTTGCTGTATGTCAAATTCCTATTACTCATGACAGCCGTATTTCTTCTTGATTTATCAGTAAACCGTATATAAGTGTAAGATTGCTTGATGTCGACATTATGGTTTTATTTGATTCTGGCAAAAATATTTCAGTTGTTGGTTTTAGAGGTATAGAGGTTTTACCTAATTTGTGTCTTTAAATATGCTACTACAGATAGTAATTAACAAAATGTCTAGTGGATAGTTGAATCGCTTTTGGTACTTAAAGATTATTGTTTAGTGATTTAATTTTTATAGTAATTCGTGGTGTGTACAGGAAAAACATTTTTAGACGCCCGGCCCCGATTCATGGAAAATTGTTGGATTTTGGTACTTAAAGATTATTGTTTAGTGATTTAATTTTTATAGTAATTCGTGGTGTGTACAGGAAAAACATTTTTAGACGCCCGGCCCCGATTCATGGAAAATTGTTGGATATTAACTTTTTTTTCAAATGTAGAATGGTATAGTGTATGTCAAGGAGTATACTGATGTATTTGACATTTGGCAGTGAAAATGACGCTGGGCGCAGCGACGCCAAACAACTTTTTTTTCCATCCACATACTTTTCGTAAAACGGCATTGGAAAACCCTAGTTTTTCTCAACATTTTTCCTTAAACTATTTTGTTTTGCAAATAGTTATGTAGCAAAAACTCTCTAAAATAATATTTTTGGTCAACGCGGTTGTCATGGAACGTACGCCACATTTGGAGGTTTTCAAGCAATTTATCTAGTAGGCAGCTATCATACTTTAATCTGACAGCTTTTGTTTGCACATCTATTTAATTCAATAGAGTTAAACTAAGTGAATAGTATTCTATTAGCTTCTGGTTGAAGTGGTTTCCCATGCTGAAAGAGTCGATATGGTATCAAGAACGTTACCCCGACAGGTATATTCCGGATTACACTATGTTTTGCCGATTAGAATGAAATTTGAGAAGCAATATGGATGCCTTTTCTGGGCAGAAAGGTAATTCGAAACGAAAAAACTGTTTTAAACAGATGAAAAAGTAGTCAAAATCATGCTATATTTTCAAAATCATCTATATAATTCAATCAGACAAGCAAGTCGACAATTGAATGTATCTTATGGGGCTATTCAGAAATCTCTTAAAGCTCACAAATACCATGACTATAAAATGCATAATCTTCAGTTATTAACAAAATTGGATTTGAAACGACGACTGAGTTTTGTAGCAGAAATGATGATTAAATATGACTAAGAACGTTATTTTCTGAATTATATATTATGGACAGATGAAAGTCATTTTGTCAGCAACGGCAAACCTAAAATAAAAAATTATCATTACTGGGCCGACGAGAATCCATACAACGTTAATCAAATTCAGAATTAAGGCCATTTTGGCGTTAATGTATGGTGTGAGATAATTCGGAGACATTTGGTTGGACTATACTTTTTTGAGGGAACACTAACTGGAAATCGATACCTTAATTTCTTGGTTAATACTCAAATAGTTTTATTAGAAAATGTTCTTCTTATTTTAAGAAGGCATATGTGGTATCAAAATGATGGAGCACCACCTCATTCAACTGCTGCTGTTAGAGAGTATTTGAATAAATGGTTTCAGATTTTCTCTTGGGCGGGGATTCTTAAAGATATTGTATACAAAATTACGACAAATGATATTGAGTATTTAAAGGCAAAAATATCAGATGCGTGCAATAGTATATCTGGAGAAATTATTTACAAAGCTAGTCGTTAATGAAAAGAATGGAAAAATGCATGATAGAAGAAGGAAGATATATAGAAAATTTCTTTTTATGTTTTTTTTATTTTTACTTTCACATATTTAATTTTATAAATATGTAATAAGTTCTGTAATGTTAAAAATTATATAGTTTTTTGTGATTTTATTAAAAATAATACATTTTTGTTGTACCTCTTGGATTAAGTTAATCTTTAGTATGTGATAGTCAAATATAACATGTCATTTTATTGGTCTCCTCTTAGTTTACTTCAGCTCCAGCTCTGAAGATTCCGCCTTTCCACATCTTCTTTGATCTTCTCTGCGTTCTCGGGTGTTGTAGAATCCATTTCATAGGAATCTGTTTTTCTCCATATGCGATACTGATATGAGTTCTATACGTATTATCAGAGAAACATCCATTTCACATCGAATTCCACATTTTCCAAAAATTTCAGTGATCAGCGATCGTTTAAACGTATCCATTTTCGTTGATTCCAATATTTTTCGATTACTTTGCTTTATCTCCCATGTCTTTAAACCATAAATTGGATTATTTTTAATAGGCGTTTCGTAGATATTGTTTTTTCGCTTCGAAAGTGTGTTCGAACCTCTAAATGTTGTGCTGGCAAAAGATACGCAAATCGTATCTCACTCATCGCATGTAACACTCAAGCCACACAAAGCGCAGAGTCCTTAGTAGAATAAATAAGAAATAATGGACTCACCCTTAAAACAGTTTTAAAAATATTTTAATACTTGTTAAAAATTATTTTATTTTTTAAGCAGAATCAACTACAGTATACAAATAAAACAAAATATTTGCAAATAGTTCTGTGAACGTTATTAAAGTTGTATGTATTATATCTTAAGGTTACTGTTTTTCAGGATAATCCCCTACACGGTGGATTTCTTCTTAAACAAGTTTATAAAAAATATAACAGATCTAATATAGAAATAATAATTAGGCCAAAGCTAAATCATAAATTATTTATTTAATAAATTGCATTTTTATAACATATACCTTGTCAAACCTTTGTTTCATTTTGCAGATTTCAGCACCGTTTACAGATGATCTAATAATTTCTTTACCCCAAGGTAAAGTCCGAGGTGCAACTTATGTAACTACAAATAACAAAACTTATTTTGGATTTCGAGGGATACCTTATGCGGCTCCACCATTAGATGACTTAAGATTTCTAGTAAGTTTAAATATTTTTAGTATGATAGCTAGAGGTAAGCATCAGAGCTATCAGTAATTCAGTTACAGTAACTAAATGAAATGGTCAGTGCTGTAACGGTAACTTTTGCAGTAATTGATTTGCCAGATCGAAAATTAAACTACCTCCACAGTAACTGAGTAATAATTGGATCGCTCATACTGAAATTATCATGGATATATCTGTTGTCTGAAAAAACAATCTACAACCATAATTTCTTCTTTTTAATTTGACACTAGAAGAATAAGTTCTTATACAATGGTATGCAGTTTTTCTATTTAAAGCAAAGCTCTGTTAACAAATGATTTATGATTTCCATAATGTTTTAGATTAACTGAGAAAACTTTAAAATATTTTATCGACATAGCCTCTACAAACTGCTCCCAAATAACATATAAACTTGTTGGGATTAATAATCTTCGCTGCAAAAACTTTGGAAAAAGTAATATAAAAAAGCCTTTTTTCGTCGTTTGGTTCAGTTTTAGTGAAGTCGAAGTTCTTTATTCAACCAGCCTTGATGAAATTGATGCATTGCATTTGCATTTAAAAGCTTACAAGGTCTACTCTACAATTATGTCTTATAATTATACATACATATATACATAAATAAATAAATAATGTTCTGCTATACAGCAGCAGCACACCCATTTACAACCTGGCCATTGTTCTGGCCGATGGTGTTAAAACCCCTCTCTCTCTCTCTCTCTCTCTCAACAATTTGTCCCTGCAGGTCTGGACCGGTCTGGACCGGTCTGGGCCGGTCTGGGCCTATAACTTGCGCACTGAGACTTGACTACACTAATATTTGCATTTTTGTTTTTTTTACGTAACAAAATTATATTTATATTAATTATTTACAATATATTATTTACATTGTTCTATCTGAGATATTTAATTTTTATTTGCTGCTTCGTACGTCTCACGACTCACGTCTGTTTATGTTTGTTTATTTACGCTTAGGAATACAACACCTCGTCAGTCTGGCCAACGACTTGTGGTGTGGCTCTAGCACGCGCCAGTCGCGCGCCCAGCAAGATGTGGAATTCCGTAACGTAAATTTTTTATCTGAATCGACCATACTCATCCATTTTTCATTTGTCACAAAGCAGATTATGGTTCCTCGAAATAAACCGCTAATCTATGGTATAGCGGTTTGTGTATCATTTGTCTAATGATCTTGTTTACGTCAGAGTTTCCGTCAGTGTAGAGTTGTGTATTCCGTCTTTGTAAAATTGTTCTGATACGTCTTCAGTGTATTGTCCTATTGTTTGTACGTTTGTCATGTGGTGTAAGTCGTCTATTCTTGTACGTCTTCTTGCAGAACATTAGTGCAGATCTAATTATTAGTTTGTAGATTAGTAATTTATTTCGTGGCTTCACGTGTGATCTTGTCGTTAGCAGTGGATACACACTCTGAATTGAGACGAATACTCTCTGGACCACGTGAGACACATGGAGATGAAATCTCAATTTGGCATCAATTTTGACCCCTAGCTACTTCAGCTTATTAATGAACGGTATCTGGGTGTCTTGTGTTTTTATTGGCAAATTAATTTTATCATTCGTGTACTTTCGTGTAAAAATAATTCCCCCCGCCCCCTTTGAGGGATTTATTTTTATTTTCCACTTTTTTAGCAATGAGGGAATTTTATGCAGGTAGTTGCAGATGTACACTCTTTGCATAATACGAATATGAGTATATGAGCGCATCGTCTGCAGAGACCTATTTTTGCAGACGGGTTTGTGGGGAAGTTAATCGTGTACAGAGTGAATAATTTTGGTGTGAGTACTGAACCCTGTGCTACTCCTGATTTTGTATTTTTTGGTTCAGAAAATGAGTTTCTTACTATGACTCTAAAAGTTCTCCTGCTAATATAAGAATATAACACTATATATGGCGGCCAGCTATGCAATGTTAATAGCTTGTACATCAGCTCGTTGATCCAGATTTTGTCGATATCTAGAACGATCACAACACTATTCTGTTTTTTATTTATTTTATTCACCGCTTCTTGCAGCACTCTGGCTTCTAACAGCTAGAGTGCTGTGACCATTTCAGAATCCAAATTGTTCTTTCTGATATTTTTTGTCAATATTATATATATTTATTAATTTATTTAATATATCTTTTTCGACAATCTTGGACAACGTACTTAGGAGTGAAACTAGTTTGCAAGAGTCCATCCTTCTCGGGTTTTTGCTCGGTTTTAGAAGGGGAACTACCACAGACCTCTTCCATTTCTCATGCAATTGATGCTTTACATTCACATACTATTCGTTTCCACACGATTGCTATCGAACGGTTCAGTTAAAGGATCAGAAGGTAAATTGAAAATAAAGTAACGTCAAAACTCAGCTTATATTGTTACTCGCAGGTGCATCTTTAGTATGTTTAAGACGGTTGAGATCTTTTTTTTTTGTAAAGTTCGAGAAAAAACGGGTAAAGAGGAAAGTGCTACATGAAATCATATCCACTGTTGTCTTGCAGACAGATGTTGGCACATCAAAGGAGGAAGAAAACCTCGACGATAAATTACCCGATCCTCTAGGTTGGGGTTGAGGCAATCGGCCTGCTTCTCATTGCTTGGAAAAAATCTAACTATCAAAAAATCCCAGAGAAAAGCCTCGGAGCGTTGACTGGAATTTCCGAAGACAACGATTGCATCGAAATAAAGAAACGATTTTTGGAACATGGCACATCCAGGGTCTGAGAGGAAAATCAGAAGATATCATAAAAAAACCTTAAACAAATACACATTAGTATTGCCATCCTCACAGAAGCAAAAAAGAAAGGAAGTGGAATAGAACAATTGGAGGACTTTATCCATATCCACAGTGGAGTACCAAAAGCAGTAGAGCAGGCCAAGGGGTATCACTATTAATAGACAAAAACTTAAAAACTGGGAGACTGTAAGTGAGAAAATAGTAACTGCAATGTAGAACCTTAAAGGCCATAGAACAACAGTCAACTCTATATATGCTCTAAATAAAGATGCTAGAGTCCAAGTAAAAGACCAGTTTTATGAACAAATCGAAGATGTGCTCATGAAGGTAGGCGATCAGAGGAGTGCGTTTTTTTGGGCGATTTCAATACCCAGATGGGAAGAAGGTCAAAACGATGCAGTAGTTGGAAACAATGGGGGAAGAAGTACTGAATGATAACGTACAAAGACTGATACAAATATAACTTGCATATTTTGAACGGATTTCATCTGTACAAAGGTGTTCACAAATATATTTGGCACCAAAACCCAAAAGACAAAAAAACAATAATCGATTATATAATCATAAAGCAGGATATAAGGGCATCTAGAGGGGTAGAATGAGGTTCAGATCATTACCTGTTGAAAGCCCTTATTATATATATATATATATATATATATATATATTCATGTCAGGTCTGACGACGAACAAATAAATACAACAACTAATCTAAGCGAAAAAAATCAGGTACAACTTAAACGGGTCTTACCAACACAGTACTAAGATATTCTACCAAAATCCTCTTCTTCAAAAACCAAGAGCCCGACATAGCATATAACCATATTCTAGAAGCAATACAGTCGGCAGGAACAGAGGTTCTTGGACACGAGTAGCAAATTACCTCTAAATGTAATGGTCAATTCATTTGGAACGATAAAATGGAGGAACAAAAACGAAAAAAAAAAAACAATGAGCCTACCAGAGGTGGATGATCACAAAGGATGACAATGACAGAACAGAATGCAGGCTAGAACAGGCAAAATTTAGGAGAATGGTCATCGAAAACGTGGGGCAAAAAATGCAAGGAAGTAGACACATACTTAGGAGGAACCAAACCATCAGAAGCTTGAAAATTTCTGAAATCGCTAGAAACAGAAAACACCAATAAAATGAATATAAATCACATAAAATTATAAAAATGGTAAGAGCACTACTCTCAAGGACGACATAGCATATAACCATGTTCTAGAAGCAATACAGTCGGCAGCAACAGAGGCTCTTGGTCACGAGTAGCAAATTACCTCTAAATATAATGGCCAATTCATTTGGAACGATAAAATGGAGGAACAAAAACGAAAAAAACAATGAGCCTACAAGAAGAGGACGATCACAAAGGATGACAATGATAGAATAGAATGCAGGCTAGAATAGGCAAAATTTAGGAGAATGGTCATCCAAAACGTGGGACAGAAAATGCAAGGAAGTAGACACATAATTAGGAGGAACCAATCCATCAGAAACTTGGAAATTTCTAAAATCGCTAGAAACAGAAAACACCAATAAAATGAATATAAATCACATAAAATTATAAAAATGGTACCAGCACTACTCTTAAGGACTCCTCGAAGATATAGAGCAGTATGCAAAGCAAACGCCAACCAATTACCATATTCAGGGCCAACATATAAATATAACAGAAGAAATGATTTGGAAAACGGTTCAGTTAATGAAGAACAGAAAAACTGCTGGACCAAAGGAAATCCCCTCAAAACTGTTAAAAAATGGGACTAGGAAGTTAATAATAATGTTAAGATACATATTCGAAGATTATATAAATGGAAAGAAAATACCTTATATTTGAAAAGAAGCATGGATAACACCAATCCACAAGAAATGAGGTAGAACTAGCTGTCAAAACTATAGATGTATATCAGTAATGAGCACCCGCAGTCCAGCCTACGGAAAAATTTTAAGAAATATAATTGAGGATGAATAGAGTCCCCACGAAATTGAACAACAGTCTGGTCTTAGAGCTGATAGATCGTATGTAGACAATATATTTAGTGTAATTCCCTTAAACGAAAAAAAGACATGAACTAACAGAGAGGTTCATCTACTGTTTGTAGACCTAACCAAAGCATATGATACAGTCCCAGTGAAAAAACTATGGCAAATATTAGAACGATTAACCATAAACAGTACAGCAATCACCGCAGTAAAAAGCTGTATAACCAGACACGTTCTCGAATAAAGTTGAGAAATATGCTCTCCGAAAACTTTTCTGTAACAAAGGGTGTCAGACAGGGCTGCTGTCTGTCTCCTACATTATTCAAAATTTATTTGAATGAGGCATTAGATGACGAAGAGCATGTGGAGGAATGGAAATACAACTGACTAACGGAACAATGTTGTACATTATACATTTCGCCGACGATCAGGTAGTTATTGCTCAGGGCAAGGAAAACCTTGAATTTACCAAGAAAACTGTTTAAAGATTATAAAAACTGGGGTTTAACAGTTAACTGCAAGAAAACCAAATATTTGTCTACAGGAGGAAAACAGGGAAGCTCTACTCTAAATATCGGTGGGGTCATTGATGCTTGTGAAGAGTATATATATCTTGGAACTAACATAAGTAAAGGCGGTAGAACGTAAAAAGAAGTTGAGAGTAGAATAAGTAAAGGAAAGGCGGTTATAAGACACCTAAACTCTGCTCTGTGGTCGAAGAACATAACATCATCACAGAGAAAACACCTCATTTATAATACAGTATTTAAGAGCCTCGTGTTATATGAAATGATTGGAACAGAAACTAATGGAACTTGAAACGGATTACTGGAGAAAATCGGCTGGAGTATCAAGAATAGATAGAGTTAGAAATCAAAGAATAAGGGATGTGATGAAAGTAAAAAAATCACGTTTATCGAGGAAATTTAACACCGGCAGTTTATATGGTACGGACACGTTTAAAGAAAGGAAGAACATCGAATACCAAAGATGGTTTTAAAGTGGATACCAAGCGAAAACAGGCGAACAGGGAGACTAAAATCGACATGGTTTGGAGCTGTTCAGAGGGAAATAGAGAAATCTAAGACTAGGAGATTGGAAAGAACGAAGAGGATGGAAACCAGAAGGCAAAGAATGCTATAAAATAAAACCGGATTGATGATGATGATTAAAGGTAAACCGAAGATTGAGATTTAAATAATATGTCCTAAATGATATAATCATACGGACAGGAAACTTCCAGTGGCTACAGAATTCGTACGAATTTCCCCTATATGTTTTAAATGAGCTATGCGGACCTTTCGTCAATCATCCTGCTAGCTTCTGCAAAGCCAGTTCCGCGACTGACTTTTTTGGAATCTAGCATAGAGCAAATACAATTCTGATTGCGCATGAGCTTTATATTATTAGACCGGAACGTGGAAGGCTCAGGTTCATAATTGATCTATTCTATTCTATTGCTAAGGAATAAAGTCCAATGTGACGATGGGATTGGGATGTTCAGATATTTCGATGAAGGATCTTTAATTAGCCAAAAAGAATCTGATGTTTGTAAGTTTAGTAAAGTTACCAGCGCAAGAGCAATCTGTGTAGTGATCGCTTTAATTAACTTAATGGGGATTTTATCTAGTTTTGTTCACTTTTATTAAGGAGTTTGTAAATAGGCAATATCATATATTTCCGAGAGATTGACCTAATACTGATGAGTTATAAATTGTTTGATTAGTTAAAGCGCAGGATGTTCATGAAAAAAATTTACTATGTCGCATGAGTCTTCTATTTTTGTATTGTCTTTTATAACAGAATTAATTTGTTTCTTGAGCATGAAGTTTATTGATAATATTCTCAAATGATTTTGTTCTCTTTCTAGACTATAAGATTTCGTCACAATAATATAATTTTTTGTCTGCTTTAGTTTTAAGTTGTAATTTTTTTTTTTGATTTTAATTCGTTAAGTGTTCTTTCATCCTGGGTTCTATTTTTAACCAATAAAATATTTTAGAATTCCTCAAATAATTCTGGTTATTCGTTAGCAAATTTTGCACATTTTTCCTCCGCTGTTCTATGGTGTGAACATGCATCAAAACACCATAAAAAATTATTCATAAAACCTCCCAAACTCTCCGTCCGAGCCTTCGGACGTTCTTTTAATACTCGTATTTATACCTCTGCAAGCTTTTTTAAATCCATTAATTTCTAGACCATTTATAAGTCTGGTTATACAAGTGGATATCATAGAACTATTATCAAGAGATAAGATTAAATTGGGAAAAAATACGTTAAAATTGACAACTATTAAATGATCAGGATCTGGAATAGATTGAGATTCTTGCATCGTCCGACATGAATTCTAGTAGGCGTATCTATCAAAGACATTAAACGAAAGCATTCAAGAACATCTGATAACATCTTGTGACATTCAAATCACCACATAAGATGATAGAATTAAATCTAAATAGGGTTTTAATTAAATAGATTAAAGTTGCTAGAGGGTGGTCTATAGATATTAACAATACAAAGTTTTTCTGTACAGATAAACGAATATTCAAGAACGATTTCAACTAAAAAAGTATTAGTAGACTATTTGTGGGAACGTAAAGAGGAGGTGAAGGAGGAGAGAAATTTTTGCCTCCACCTCCCATCAACATTCCCACAAATTGCCTCCTAATATATAATACCGAATCGCTCTGATTATATGCTCCTAAAAATAAAATATTCCAATCCTCTTTATATAGTAGTAGGAGAATAGAATTTAGAGCTACATAAAGACACAGAATTAGTAGCCTATTCACTTCTCTTCAATAACACATGTAAATAATATCTGCCTAGGAAACATCTATTAGTAATTTAAACCAAGTTGAAAAATTGTATAATCCATTTTATGATTTGGTTGAAAAACAGGTTCTTTATACCATGCATAGTAGTCCAGAACAAATCCGTTTTTATAATGATATGGTTGATTATTATTCAAAGGTACAGATGCTTGTGGGAAATTCTTCAAACTCTAACCATCCTAGAATTTATGAAGGAACTGGACGAAAGTAGTTTTCATAAAAAAATTGTAAGTTTAAATACTATGTAGAAGATCCTACAACACTAAATCATATCAGTGGAACTTTGTCAAGATGCCGCTCAAGCATGCATTAGCTTCTTGAAAACAAGAGACTTAAAAAAATGATTGTTAGGAATTAGATTATTAGAATTATAAGAAAATATTTTATTAGTTTAAAAGTGTTTAAATGAGAACGAGAGGGGATAAGCGTTATAAAATACCTTAAACCATTATATATGTTTAGTTATCCCAAAATGACTCAATAATGAGACTCAAAAAGAAGAAGATCCTACAAAATTAAATTATATTAGTGAAGCTGAAAAGAACTTTGTGAAATTAAGTTAATTTCTCGCAAGGAAAGAATTGACAAAGGAAATAAATAAAACAGTTTATTATGTCAGAGGCATATTCCTGTTATTATAGGGACGTAGGAGGAAATCATGAAGCATAAGATTGGTCATTATATTTTGGACTGACATATCATATTGAGGTTTGTCAAGATGCCGCTCAAGCAAGCAATCGCATCTTGAAAACAAGCGAATTAAAAAAATTATTGTTAGAGATTAGATTATTAGAATTATATGAAAATATTTTATTAGTTGGAAGATGTATAAATGAGAACGAGAAGAGATAAACGTTAAAAAATACCCCAAACCATTATATATCCCAATTATCCCAAAATTACTCAATGGTGAGATTGAAAAATTAATTAATATGGAAGAAATAACTAAATCAGATCATTTGACTGAAAAAAAAAAAGAAGAGATGGGAATGAAGAAAGTATTGATTTAAAAAAAATAGTGAGAAATATATATGGAATATGTTTAGAGAATTTCAAATTTGGCTACACAATATATAACTCATTTCATTGTTGCTAGATGAGAACTTAAAGCTCAAGAAATCAACGTTAATTTAAGTGAATGTATTAGGAAGATGGAAAGCATGATTGAAGCATCTAGAGACTTCTTAAAAACGAATTATATAACAAAACTAATTTCTGTTTTAGAAATGTTAAAATGAAATAAAGCAGTTTCAGCTATTAAAAAATGTTTAGAAACAGAAAATATGGCAATGTATATTAGAAATTAAATAAAACAATATATATTTTATGTTTAAGTTATTTTATTCAATCATAAAAGAAACTCATATAAAAGAATATGTTAATAAAGCACAGATAGATGGCGACTTTGAGTGATAAAAACATTTTGGTGTTAAAGGTCTAACAGGGAGTTCATCATCTAGCTCAGTTACAGGATTAGTTGAATATTTCTTAATATACTCTGCTTTTTCCTTTTTTTACCGTAAACAAAAAAGGTATCCTTAGTAAGTTGTTTGATAATATTAGCCAAACAATGAAGACGGATGTATCCTTCATTCCAGTTAATGTAGTGGGTGAAATGTCATTAACCAAACAGCTATTTATGCAGTTCTGAAAAAAGCAAGTTTAATGCAAATGGTTGTGGATATATAGCGGCTTATCCTATTTCCATCGTAAGCTGCTAATTCTTTAGTTATAAATTTATTTTTTAATATTTAAATCCTTGTATGTCCAGAATTAGTCTCTCAATCATAATTTTAAAAATGTTTAATTAATCTTTTAAATTAGAAAAAAAATTAAATACAAAACTTTTTTTGGAATATTCTACCATTGTTTCTTGAGTTCTTCTAAATTCCTAACGAAAGACTGTAATCTTTGTCAAAATTGTAAAGTTTTGGCAACGTCTTCGGAATTAACTCGATGTGTCCAAGACATAACCAAAACTGAATTATTTTAAAATAAGCAAATACTTGAGTTATTTGATTTTGTGAGGGTTAAGTTCAAAGTTCTTTAACTATTTTCATTAAAGAATTATAGCTAAGTATTTTATCATGTATTATGAGACAATATGCTGTTCTTTTAAATGAAATTTTTCCCTTTGTCTCGAATTCAATCCTTAAAGCTACTAAACCATTCTGCAGTAAATCTCTTTAATGTGAACAGTTAATAATAATAATAGGTGCATTGTTCTCAAATTCTAAGGGAATTAAAATTGGTTTTATTGGCAAGTTATAATGTAATTGACGACATTCAGGAAACATTTCATATAATGTAGCAAACTTGTTACTATAAAAATCAAGTTTTAAAGATCATTACAAGAATATCGTTCCGAATTTAAAAATAGATTTATATTTCTTAGTTAACAGTGATGAAATTTGTTCATTACAGATTTTATGTTTCCCCGTCTATTGGTTTGAAAGGCAACTAAAACATGACGCGGTATTTCTACCTTAGTTGAAGTTATTACAGGCCAGTTGTGTCTTGTAGTTTCCAACAATTCAGATTTATTAGCCAGTTCCCAACTTCGGAAAGTAATAATTATGTCATTATTTATATCAATAAGTTTCGTAAGTGCTAGTTTTTGCCAGATGACTGCGGTAAAATGAACTAAACGCCAGCGAAGCTTCTTTATTGAAATTTTAGGTTTTTTACTTTGAACAGTTGATACTAGAGCATTAGTACATCATTACTCATTCTTATTAAAATTAGTTCTTGTTCAGAATTCAAAATTATTTTATTATAATCTTTAACAGATCCTCTTTATGGGAATACATAAAAAACATTTCGATGATCATCAGGCATAATTTTTTCTCTTGTTTTAATATTTGGATACCACCCAGCATTTTCTAATCTTGTACTTTCATTCTTATTGTAAGATACATTACCCTTAAATATTGAGGTTGTACCAACATCTCGAACAGAATCGATCCTCTTCAGTAAGTTATAACTCTAAATAAATCTCACTTTTGCAAGACAGTGAATATTGGCCTGTATGTTGTAAAGAAAGTCCTTTTTCATCATTTGGTCCTAATTTTGTAGGATTAGGAGGATCAAAAGGAGGTACTCCCAAACTTAAAATCAATTCTTAAAAAAATATATTTTCCTTTACATTTAGATATTCCATTTGTATTTAAGTTCAAAACTCAAACTTATCCGAAATTGCCGATTAGGTATTAGCCTCTGTGTGTTTGATTTATTACTAAATAAATTTGTTTCCTATATTTTTAAGCTCTTTTATACTACCCTTTGTAGCGAAATTTATGTTGGATGATTTGTTGGATAAAAACTACCATTGTTCATAAAAAAAAATTTTAAATGTAGTTTTAACGTTAGGACTTCTCTAAAATTCACAAGTTCACCTTCTTGTTCTATTATTTAAATAGTAATTTTATCTATGATTTTTACAGTTACGGGAAAATATATGTTTTGAAGTGATTCTGTTATTTTTAAACCGGGACCAGCCCTGAGAAAAAATTAATGTATTATATGAACGGGTTCACTGTTAAGATGTGATCCTTCAGCAATACAACAATCGATATTTGTTTTCTGTAAAACGTAATTATTTACCCATTGTTAGCTCATTAAACGTTGTTAAAGCTGATGACTGAAGATATGTGTATAAGTTATTATTATTTGCAAACATGTTACACTCAATATCTTTTTCATATACGTAGCACCTATAAATTTGTTTAGATCATCCAATTCGTTTCGCCTTTAGGTCTCAAAATTACAAAATCATTATTAAGAACCAAGCGATTACTAAACTCATCAATATTAAGTATCTTAATAAATGTTTCGAAATTTATTAGACCAACTCATCATCTTCTTCCAGATATTTAACAGGATTAAACTCTACTGCTAAATTTAGAGAATTGGCGCTAATAACCAAACAATGTGATATATGACTTTAAATATTCTTGTAGGGACTGAAGTAAGATTATTCAGCATATGTTATTATAAAGGAGTTTTAAGCAAAATTTACCACAATTTGGTTGGATGGTTTGGTTAAAAGTTTCATTGTATGTGTTATTAAAGTCACTATAGATATATCAATTTAACTTTAACTTAAATTACCATAGCTATCAAAGTATTTTTTTTTCCTTTTTTTATACATGTTGTCCAATGAGTGCCATTACCACTGTCACTATCTAGATTAACAATCTCACTTATTTGGTATATTTTTCAGGAGCAATGTGGAAACTTCATCATCTCCAGGAGCCTTGCTGTTGAGCAAGTTTTGTATCTATTTTTATTTTCACAGAGCTCGAATATAATTTATTCCACACCCTTGGTGGAATGCGGTATTTTTTGTAGACTTATCTTCCCACTGTAACGGTTATTCTTTTTTGTTGAAGCATAGATTTTGCTTGGCCACTGTATGTCTGTTCTAAGTGGTCTGCAAGTGTGTTAGCTTTTTCTTTATCCGTTTATGCTATGTTTAATGGCGTAGGTATGTTATTAGATTTTGATTTCAGTCTCCTGATCAGACGCCAAACGGAATTATCTTGTACAAACAATGCCTTAAAAGGTCATTCCAAGCTTGGTTTTTGTATGTATTTATTTTGTAAATCGTGAACTCTACGTCTATCGTTTAGATTTCTACCTGCCTGCCATCTCCTTCTCAGTCTATTTTTAAACATAATCAGATTTATAATATCTGTCGGGATCCTTCTTCACTTGGATTGGATTTTATTTTCCTTGCAATTTTATTACGAACCAACTGAAGGTTGCTCGTAAGTTTTTAACTTCAATTTCTAATATTCCAGTTGTTGTTACTTTCTTATATATTTCTGTAGTGTTGTTTAGAATTTATCTCCACTGTGACCTGTCAGTCCATTAGCAGTGGGAGATGGTCAGACGATAGTTCATCCAAGACGACAGGATCCGGCAGATTATATATATTTTTATTTAGGACTAGATATATAAATAAAGGCGTCATGCTGTTAGTAGAATAATGAAAAGGAGATGTAGGGGCCAGTATTTGTATGTTGTTTGTCGTGGCTTAATTATAGACTATGTTTCCATATACATTGTTCCTTCGATTAAGCCATGACGTATGCCGTGCGTTCAAACCACCCGTAATTAGTATCCTTTGTTTTCCTGACTAAACCTCTCAGTCAGGTCGTTGGGAGTTATCCGTTGGGTGGGACGAGCGTAGCATTCACTAATTATTATATTGTTATTTAATTTAATTGCAATATTTTCTATATGAGAATAATTTGAGCTAATTAAACTATGTACTATGTTGATTTAATTAGTAGTATTACATCACAATTCTCCGACCTTTTCGGATTCCAATTCACTCATTTTTCAGTTTTAAACGATCTTCCTTAGAAGACACATATGACTGTTGACACTGAATCCTCCGTAGACTCTCTCGTGTAGATGAAGATTAAATTGTTTCGCAACGGTTTTTATTCAGTAACTTCATAATTTAACTCCACAACAAATTTTTGGATAGTTTGTTCAAATTTGAACTTGAATTCAAAAAGTCCTGGAATAAATTTATCTAGTTTTAATAAAGGCTGGCTTAATTTTATGTTAAACTTATTAGTGTATTATTTTTTATGTTTTATTGCTTAGAAAAGAAAGAAAGTGGATATTTTTTAAAATATTTAGTCCTGCCATTATTAGTAAATAGTCTTTACTTGTAAAATCTTTCGTGAAGGTTTCTGCATTTTCAGTTACATATTGAAGTAAGGTTTAATGAAATCTCTAAACTGATTATGATTCATTCGCGATGTCATTACGGCATCTGGATTTTTTTGTCACAATCGTCTCCCTACAGAAGAATCGAGTTTGGCTGAACAGTTTTAGATGCAACTGTAAATCTCTTAGTTGATACCTGTTCATTTTGTGTACAGATATTTGTCATTTCTGGATAAAAATTTTGGGTTCTTCAGTCCTCACCTTGCCTAGGTTTTGTAGCTAGTTCAATCGAAACTTTGGTTTATTGATTATCTGAATAGGAAGAGAAAATTTAAGTTCGTATGATTTCATATTTAATATTTGTCATAGTGGATGCCGTTAACAAACAGCATCTATAGTTTACCCTCTCAACTAATGTTATTTGGGGGGGATTTAGATCGTTTAATTTTTCATTTAATTCGTTAATAAAGGTATTTTTAAATTTAAGGTTTTACTTACTTCCTGTTCATTCTTAGTGACCCTTTCTAAGATTAGTTTCTTTTCACTGCCAGTTTTCTTGTAGTTTTTTCCAGCATACTAATTTCATTATTCCTTTCATTTTTTTCTTGCTTGCAACAGTTACCTCAATTATTTCTATAAATATTTCATGAACACACATAGTTATACAAATATCGAATTACTAAATGCACAAAGAACTATCACTTTCTCCGGACGAAGAATAACAAACCCAACCATAATAAATTCATTTCTCAATTAAAGTTAGAAGATCTCAGGGCAGGTTTTGGGCATGAAGGATATGTTCTATAATACTTAGAATATCAGGAATGGGAACTATGTTGAAGAGGGGAGCTGACTAAAGCATCGTTAGGTTCAAGTTTTAATAGTATTGAAAATTGGAAGAAGTACGTTGATTTAGTTTGCGACGTCATGATATCTTATTTCCTCTGTTGACTAAACTCCTATTGAAGGTGCTATAACTTGGTTTACAGGCGGCAAGCCGTCGGATAAGATTTGTTGAATTTTTTTATGATACAAAGTTAGGACATGTGAACTTTGGCACAATGACACTACTCAGTATATATCGCACTACATTTTAAACACTATAATATTTTTGTTTCGCTAATGACATGTTAGCTTCATCAAATTAGGGGTTAGATTTGAGGGATATTCAGTGTGTGAGATTATGACTTTGAAATAGGACTCGAAATCTCAGCCATAGCTATTTCCACATACGTCATCAACATTTTCTTCCCCCTCTTTCCCCAGCCCTGAAAAATCAATGTTTTCCAAAGGCTACAACATTTGCAGAGAGTCTTAAAATTCTAAGGGTAGTTCTTAACAAACTTCTTCACGAGCTACAGATGAAGGTTTGTTTCAAAACAGCCAAAATTTTCAAAAAGGCTAATCTACCAGCATTAAATGTTGTAAAAGCAGAATCTTTGGCATTGAAATCTTTCAAGTCGGACCGTAGTTTGATTAATATGATAGCGGGTAAAGGCAATTCTACTGTTGCCATGGATTTTCACCAGAATATCAAAGCGAAATTTAAGAAATGTTATATGACGATAACCAGGAGAAGAAAGTTATCAGAAAAAAACTTTAATAAAATAGAACTCTAAAATTACTTCTTTTCTTCATAAATTGTTTAGTAGTAGCAGTGAGTGGGTGGTACCATTGAGTTCCTAGAGTACCTAGATCTAAAAGTTCTTATGTGACACCCCACTAAGTCGAGTCAGGCTCGCAATCTCATTTGGCATTCTCTGCAAGAGACATAGGGCTATTCACCCTGACCTTTTGTAGATCTTTGGGTTCACATAGAATAGTTGACCCCAGTATCTATATCTTTTTTACCATTAGTGCAGGACAATCGCACAGAATGTGAAATACTGTCCCCGCTTTCTCCTCGCAAGCCCGAACATGTTTTCCGCTCAGGTCAGTTTGAAGTTATATAGATGGGCTTGTAGTGCCACATGTCCGTAAGGAGTCCTGTGCTCAGAAATAACCTTTGCTTTGCCATTGACAAGAGTTTCCTTTGTTCTGCTTGTCGTAGTTTGTGTTCATAAGGAGTTTGGCTTGACGACACTCCGTTTCTGCAGTGCAAGGGAGTTATCCACCCATTTTCTGATTTTGTTTTTACCGAAAGCGAATGGAACTCCAACAACTTGTTCAGGTGGGTCCTCTAAGGTGCCTCTTTTGGCGAGTTTGTCCGTTATTTCATTTCCAGATATATCTTGGTGGCCTGGTACTCACATTAAGGTAACTTCGTTGTTACCTCCTAACGTGTTTATGGTAGTTCTTGTACACATTCCCTGTTCAGCAAGCTGTCCGTGGTGGATTTGGCAAGAGCTTGTATAGTTGCTTTACTGTCGCAGCAGAACATAAATTGTCTTACTGCTTCTCAGTTTTTGAGTTTTTTATTTTCATTTTCGCCGCACCCTTTGCTGGAAATGATACCGTCCCTATAGTTAATAGTATTTATAATTAATATGAATTGGGAAAAAAAACCTGTATAGTATAAGTTACTTGATTTAGTGATTGTTTAAATATTTTTTTTTTTTTTGTTACCTTCTTGTTCATAATAAACGACATATTCATTTTTTAGGCCCCTCAACCAGCTCATCCCTGGTCAGATATACTTGATGCTACGAAAGATGGGCATACTTGTTTATCGTCACAAAATTCACTTTGGGGAGCTCTAGAGAATGAAGATTGTCTGAATTTAAACGTTTATACGCCTTCAATAAAGGTAAGTTTTGATTCTTGTTCATTCTGGGAAAACCTTTAGGTCAGGATTATTAGCAACGGTTGTCCAAAAATATTTAATAATGTTTTATTAAACATATTTACAAGCATACAATCCGTGAATAACAAAAAAGATACAAAATAAAGATCATACTAAGGTTAACATTTATTTGCAGTTAATGCCTTAATGTAAATTTTCAAAAACAATACTACAATAATAGCAGCAAAAAAACACATATTTGATTAAAGTTTTACATTTTAAGGATTCATTCATGGCATTATTCATATTTAAAATAAATAAAATTATAACATAATATTATATATCTATATCATATATATATATATATATATATATATGTGTATATTTTATAATATTATATATATATATATATATAAAATATATATAGGTATATATATAATGTATGTATATAGTATGAATATTCAATTATATATATAAATATATATATATATATCTATATATATATATATATATAATATATATAATTATAATATATAGAATATATATATTTATATATAAATATATATATATATATATATATAAATATTATGTATATATATATATATAGTATATATCATATATATATACATATATATATATTATATATTATATATATAATATAATATATATGTAAAAATATATATATAATATATATATTATATGATATATATATATATAAATATATGGGTATATATATATATATATATATCGTATATATATATATATATATCGTCTATATATATATTTATATATATATATATATATATATATAATATATATTTAGATATATATATATTTATATATATTATATAATATATTATATGAATATATATATATATATATATATACTATATATATATATCAATATATAATTATATACAATATTATATAAATGATATATATATATATATATATATATATAATATATATATATATCTATATATATACAGGGTGCCCCATATGTATGGAAATAATGATTCCACATTATTTTTATTAATCACTGTATCAAAAAAATGTTTAAAATAAGAGTGTATTATAGGATGTTCTACGGCGGCATATGTGACGATTTGACTCATAAAATGTTTTGAACTGTTCGAAGAAATTACGCAATCTGATTTTTTTTAAATAACTCAAAATAAAATATTATTTTATTTTTGTTATTCCTACTAAAAATTATAGATATTATTTATCTATATCATAATACGTCTAAATTAAAGCAGTTTGTTGGTAATTATTGTCATTTGAAATTTAAAATAAAAAGAACATAAAAAACTATTAATGATATCTAGGTTTATTTTTAAGGCAACAGTATGCTCAAAATGGCTACCGTTAACAGTGAGGCAATGACCTCAATCTGTCATAAGCAGCCCGGAACAGAAGTTTTAAAAACACTTCGGTAAACTTTGGTTTTCAAAATGACTCATAAAAAAAATCATGTGGGTGTAAAGGTCGGGACTACCTTATGCAGGACATTCGAACAGCACCTTTTCTGCCTATCCATCGATTAGGCACAAAATCCGCATCCAAAATATCTACGAATTTCATAGTGAGGAGGTGCACCCTTCCTGATGATACCCATATATCTTTCTGATACTGCTAGGGGTTATCCAAATTATTTTCAAAACGGGAAAAACCATGCACAAGTTGGAATAACTTGTTCTTGGAGTAACTGTAAATAAACGCAATCCTGTAAGATTTCCATCGATAAAAAAGGGACAAATGATATGACATCCACAAATCCCTGCCCACACGTTTATCTTTTGTGGTCTTTGAGAATAACTCTCGATTATCCAATAGGGATTCTCAGTAGACCAGTTATCGGCAGTTATGCCTGTTAACTCTTCCGTTAAGACAAAACGTGGCCTCGTCAGAAAAAGTACTATATTATGAATTAGGAATAGGATCATTATTGATTCATTTTCCATCATGACCTCACAAAATTCAACGCGTCTGTGGTAGTCAAGCTTCAGATAATTTTTGGTTTGATCATTGAATAGATTTGTCATGTATGCAATTTTTCTTCATTCAGTATACACTTAAGGTACTTTTACTTATGTTCTGGTCTAGGCAAAGCTGACGAGTGGCTATATGGAGATTTTCTGTAATTTCCAATAAAATAACTAACTTTTTATCATCGCTTGTTTTAACTTTTGGAGGTCCAGTTTTAGAACGATCTTAACAGGCCTGATTATCTAAATCGCTTTAAATGTTTTGCTAAACTACGGATTGGGTAATAGGTTCTCGAGTTTGATTTATTCTCTTTCAAAAAGATTATACACCTCCTGCTGTGTTCTACCAACGGTCTCCGTAATCACAGCCATCATAGAGACAAAGTGATTCTTTCAATTATCTATTAAATGTACCATTATGATATTATGCTAAACATGTGACAGTAATAAAACGTTTTTCGTCAATAAATCATTTTTTTTGATGCGTTAAGTCGTTACCTGACAGTAAAATGTTTTGACACAAGCCAGCTTAAAAAACAATTAATTTGATCTTCTTAATTTCAAATATCAATAATTCCAAAACAGTTCAATTTAGACTTTATAGTATGTTAGAACAAGTAATATCTAGAATTTTTAGTAGGACTCAGAAAAAATAATATACAGGGCTTTCATTTAAAAAAAAAAAAAATTTAAGATTGCGTAGTTTTCTTCGAACTGACAGTTTCAAAACATTCTATGTCAACGTCAGCATGTGCTCCGTATAACATCCTATAACTTTTTTATTTAACCATTTTTTTTGATACACTGATTAATAAATGCTGCAGTAACATTTATTCCATACATATGTGGGCACCCTAAATATATATAAATATTATAATATAGATATAATATATATAATATATAAATATATACATATATAATCAAGCTATAAAATATATATATAGATATAATATATATATATATATCTATATATATATATATATTATTATATTATATATATATATATACGTACTAATAAACATATATGTATTGTATAATTTATTAGTTACGTTATTTTATATTATTGATTGTTGTCACAATGTTATCATTATTAATTAGCTCTACATGAACAACTACCTGTAATGGTTTGGAGTTATGGAGGTCGGATTATTATTTCTGGAAGTTCAATTAAAGTCCCTGTATGGTGCAACTTGTTCTTGTGAAGGAGATGTGTGTTGTGGTATCTTTTAAATACAGGGTTGGGCCCATTTTGGATTTTTGACTACAGGAGATGATTGTCATCCCCAGGTACACTCAAATTCAGAAAATAATCATGTCCTTACTTTTTTCGAAAAAATGCTCTATAAACTTATCGTGATGTACATCGACGACAGTAAAAAAGAAATAATTAGTTATTTGTTCTGTTCAAGGGTAGAAATTGTTCTAGCTAGCTAAAAATTTAAAAATTAAAGAAGTATTTTTCCATAACTATATAAATTTTGATATTCTTTCGTAGAGAAAAGAAAGACAGGACAAAGTTTAATTTAAAAAAAATAATGCGGAAATTATCGGAATTGTACCCTAAAAAACAGTTTGGGATCTGGTGGAAAAGTTGCCTCCGAAATTAAAATAAAATTGTCTTCTCGCCAAAATTTTGGACGTTTATGCCATTCTTTGTGTTTAGATATTTTGTTCTAGTGTTGGTATGTTTTTATTGTAGTAATATAATAACCTGCTAATTAGCTAATCGGTTTATCTATTTCTGCAGTTAAATGAATCTGGTGATAGTTTTTAATGATGTTCTCCAGTTGACTAAATGTATATGATGGTACTTTCGTAAGTTACACCGATCATATATTAGACTTCGTTTGAACAGATGGAGATATATAGTAAAAAAATGATACCTTGTATTTTCTCCTGGTGCGATTAGCCGCAGATGGTGGGGATGTGTCAAGAGAAGTCACATAGTTGACGGGCTGCTGACCTGGGGATTATCTTCAACATGAAGTACAATCGCCATTTCGTTTTCCTCATGGTAACATTTTGGGTTTTAATAATTTTCCGTTTGCGTATACCTCAATGCTAACCACCACCATCAATCCATTCCATTAAGGCATTAAAAGATTTTCTAGAAGGTATAAGTCAATTAGGGGTACATCGCTCCGTTAAAGCCTTTCTGCCAAAAGACCCTCTCGCCCATTTACTTAAAATCATATCAATTTAATACATTTTTTATGGGAAAATCCATATCTGTTACCTTTATACGTCACTTACTAAACCAATTTAAACAAATTGTTACTTGCTCTTGATAAGACATGTTAAAAATTTGACAATGCTACATTTTTTGTTTTGTCTTGGCAACTATGAAGCTATAGCGTAAGGGTATCAAAAATAGGGTATAAATTGAAAAATTCAAAATAAAATCGGAAATATTAGAAACAGGTTTATGGACATATTTAATAAAAAGTTGGAGGGTCTTGCTAAAAGATATCAGAAAATATAATAATATTCAGGGTGAGGTTTTAAAAAATTTGTGATTTTTCAATTTGAAAAATAGTCGAAATGCTTAAATTTATTTTGAGCACCTTGTTGCATCTAACTCAAAATTTCTTTGATATATCTTTTTATTCTCTATAGGAACGCTCGTACAATTTTGAGTATTTCACTTCACATAATGGCGATATGGCAAATTTTGTTAAACCCAAAACTGAAAACATAGTATTTTTTTAAAAAATATTGAATATAAGATAGGTTTGGGTATATAATATTATTAACAAAAAAAATATAAAATTTTACACAAAATTAAAAATAATTAGAAAATAGGATGTTCCATTAAAAAAGTTATGGTTTATCGGCCAACATTTTTTGAAGCCCACCTGTATACTCAAAAATAATTTTATTGGCCAAATCAAATCAAAATTCATTATATTGGTCCATTTTGCTCCAAGCCTTTAAATATTTAAAAATATTAAAATAAAGCCTACGTGTTTTTACATCATAATAAAAAAAAAAAGTTATTAAAAGAAGAGAATTATAAAATTACGAACGTAGTGACCAGTAAGTAAAAAATATGCATACTTGAACAGATATAATTAAGTAAAAAAAAACAATATTACATACACACACTATTACAAAATAGGTAAAAACAAGTACACCTAACTTGATATATGCTAGTCCTTAATTAAAAATGAAACACATATGTTTAATGAGCATATACACAGATAAATTTTAGTTAAAATTTCCACTATTTACTGATTATTGTTACTGACAAGTGTTAAATGTGCTTTTGTAGCACAGAAACATAAGGTTTTATAAAAATTGTTTGTTAAAAGACAAAGTGATCCACCACATACATCTGCTATAGACATGAGTAATATTAGCCCAAATGAATCTATCTTGGAACACAAGAAGGAAAAATAAAAATGGTTAAAAGAAGTTATGAAGGTCAATAGTAAAAAGAGACTTATTACATTAAATACCAAATTTATACATAGCGAATTAACTTTTTAGATTTGAATTCAGTTCAGGAATTTTGATAACTTAGTTTTTAATATTACAGATTCAATGTATAACAACATAATATATAAAAAGTATCTCCCAAACCAACACAGAAACTTGATTTCTCATTTCTTCAAAGAAATGACATCAATACTACAGAGATCAATTTATCCAACCACACATTTTTTTAATAGATTTAAAACTTTATCTAATACTAATTTTACAAGATCCAAAAATCAACTTAAATTTATAAAGGGTTTCATTGAGTACGTTAGATTGCAAATCAACTAAAATATTAACACGCCCTCGTTTGAACGAGTTAGGAATCGAATCGCGAAAGTTATTCAAACGAAAAACAAATAACAATAAATTCAAATTCGGAATTAGCACTCTTAAAAATATTATTTTCACTACAGCTTGACACAGGAATAAATTCAGACGAATATAAACACAAATCCCTTAATTTTTTAGACCCAACTAAATACAAAATCTTGGACAATATCCAACAGTTAAAGGACCGGACATTTCTTATGGGAAGTCGCCCTCGGTTAAATTATCTGAAATCGATATATGTTATTCATCTCTGAGCTCTGATCAAAAGTTCCGTGGGTACCAAAGACGGAAAATGGGACGGTTTTTCAGGTATCGGGGGGGTATTAATGTATAAAAAGACGATTTTCGGGATTTGTTGGACAACGAGTTCTCTGGGGTATACGGAGTTTTTTGGAACGCTGATATCAATCGGGCGTCAAAAAGACATCTGACAGGTAGTAGCTGTCAAGAAACTGTTTCACCACGCCTCATTTCTAATAAAATTGCCCATCATAATATACATCGGGACGTTCTTAGGTCGCTGATTCCAATTACGGTGTCAAAATGACATTTGAAACTTAGTAGCTCCCAACAAAATGTCAACTCACAGCACTTGTAATCAAATGTTAATCAGAATATATATCAGATGTTTTTTTTTTATTTACTTTTTGCATTACCCGGGAACAACGACGTGGACGTAGTAGATTTCTGTTCCCTTTGGGGTGCTTGTTTACTGTGGGTCTCCGTGCCTCTCACGATTGGGGTGCTTGATTAGGGTGAGTCCTATTTTATTAGAAATAAAGCGAACTGATAGCTTTTTGACAGTTACCAACTGTGAAATCTCATTTTTGACGCCAAATTTGGAATGAGTGAGAAAGGAGCATAAACAACCTCCGGCTCTACGGTGATGTCGACAAGATCTCCGAAAATCGTCTTTCTACCCCGAATATCTGAAAAACTGTCTATTTTCCGACTTTCTACCCATCAGAACTTTTGAATAGGGGCTCGAAAGAATAACATATGTTAATTTCAGACAATTTCACCTAGGGCCAC
>CM032452.1:32192703-32225203 GCA_019049505.1 Pachyrhynchus sulphureomaculatus
TGTAAACAAAATGTGTGACTCATGTTAATTTTCTGGAAGTAAAAACAACGTAAATACAGCGTAATATTCTAAAAATAGAAATGACGTGATACACTAAGTGTTCTAAATGACCTGAGACGTCACAAAAATTGATAAGAAAGGTCAAAAATTGCTGATAAGAAGTTGAGTAAAATGCATTGAAGAGTTGTAAACTTTGTTATATTTACCAAAAATAGTAAAATAAGTATGAAATGAGCTTAAATTAGTCTAAAGACGAGTTTTTGGACTCGATTGAAATGAGTTTAAACTCGTTGGATTTTGCTATATGCTATATATGATGAAGATGACAGCGAGAGAGTTAAATAAAACACAAGTATGAGCACAAAGATATAAGAAATATAATAATACTACGGTAATAAATGTTATATTTACAAAAGAGTAAAGTAAAATTTTAATTTAGCCTACCCTAAATGAGTTTGAATACAACACTCTCGTTGATATGTATTAATTTAACAACAACACACATTTTACAAAATGTTAATAACATAACTGGTAACAACTAAAAAAACATACAAGTATGAGCTAAAGTTAATAAATAAATAAATAAATTTAATAAAGTATGAGTAAAATAGTCGTTTGTTTTATTCTACAAGAAGAACGAAAGATTTCCAAAATGTTAATAAAATGAATGCAAGATTTGTTCAAAACTAGATCAGCAGGCAAGGTTTTCCTCCATCAAAAACTTAAAATTACAAGAACAACCTGTATGAATGAGCCTAACCTCGTATAATTTGATCAAGTCTTGACTCGTTATATGGCTTAAAAAGGAGAAAATTTGAATAACTATGAATTGTCTATAATAATTACTGACTAAAAAATACTCAAAAGTACTATAAATATTTTGAAAAGACCATATTTTATTTTACAAAAAAAAAAACAAACTAACTAATTTATAATCCTAATAGATGCAAATATTTTGCCTGGTGCGAAATGACACCAAAAAAAACAGTTGTTATAAAATTAAAATGAGAGTTCAACAAATTTGATAAGAAAGATCAAATTTTTGTTGATAAGAGGATGTAAAATGTATTGGATAAAGTACTAATTGTTATGTATAGTTTTCTTTATTAATAACTATATAAATTCGAGAGCGCGAGAGAGTTCAGTAAAAACAGATAAGAAAGTTTAAAATTAGTTTATAAGGAGTAGATTCAAATGCATTGAGAATGTAATAATTTAAACAGTAAAAAATTTACCGTATATCGTTGTCGTAACGTTAAATGACTTGTTTTTCTTACAATTGATATGTATTTCCACATTCTTTTATTCAAAAATTTGTTTTCAAAAGATTTGAGTACTAAATAAACTGAAATAGCCGGTAAATATAATATATGAAACAATATCATTTGTCTAAAAAGCAAACAAATAAGTTTTACTTCTTTATTTCCAACAATTTCGATAATTATATAGTAGTTTTACATTGGATAATGCACAATGCCATGGATTAATATTTTTATGAAAATAACACTCTGAAATCATCTTAAATTGACTTAATTTAGGTTCTTGTTGAATGGGAATGTTGTGTATGTAGTCCTCGTTTAAGAATTTCTTTAAAATATTCACTTTTGCGTTTCCTTGGAGATAAATTCGCTATGGAGTTTGATAAATTTTCAATACATCTTGTTAAATGTTCTCGATATCATTTATTTCAACAAACTCACTTGACCAACATAAACCATGATATTTTTCTGACCAATCAACCAATTTTTGATCTTCAGCAGCAGATATCATAGTTCTTGAGAATGGTGGTTTAAATAAATAATTTGCACAACGAATGCCATCATAAATTGCCAACTCTTTGAGCACATATCCAAAAGAATAATTATATCCCTGAATGTCAATAAACACATCTGATTCATCAATCATATTGAATGATTTATCGAGTGACTAAATAAAAACTAATAAAACATTCATTTTTGATATATTGCTTCTATTTCCTAAGTGTAAAAAATAAGAAACATTTTAATTTTTATTTGATTCTACTGTTTTTTGTATAATTTTCATAGGTTTGTTGATCTGACTGATTTATTCTTAACACATATACACATTTTGAATAGATGGACAACAAAAAAAAATTGTTATTTTTTAATTAATTACTTAAAATATATGAGTTCATTAGATAATTGTTATGTTGCATTTATACTGATGAACATGTGTAATTACCATAAATATAGTCATAAAAAATCAACTGCGTAGCAGATGATTAATAGACTGTATTTAATATATAAACAAGTCTTATGCAGAGTCAATTACAATTTTCTTTGTGTAAAAGTAAAATTTACGTGTTTTTTGTCTATTAAAACAACTAAAACTTGGTCTTTTTCATCATTGAAAAAACCGATGAGAACGTAGCCATTCAGCTCATATATGTGTTGTTAAAAGAAATAATATTCAAGTGAGTTTTGTTAACAGGTGTATTAGAAAAGTTGTGTAAATGATTTAGAAATTTATAAAACATATCCTTTCTTAATTTTTTAGAGGCATTATATAAAGAATTCAAATAATAAGTAGCCATGTAATCTTTTTAATATTGGATCGGGAACCTCTGACGAGTGAATTCGAATACCTTGACAAGTTGTCTCTAATCTATATTCGAATTTGAAAGATTCTTGTAATAAATTTTAAAAAAAATCAACTGTGTAGCAGAGGACCAATACTATATAAGTTACTCCAAGTCAAATTTTAAAGCATTTATTCGATAGTAATGATCTTTTTAATATTTGAATCTGAAGATTTGAATGCTTTATCAACAAATATGTTATTACTCCAAGAGTTATTCAAGTGAGTATTTTACTATTCACAGCTCATTTTAGTATCATTATTATAATTATTTTCATTATTTTCAGATATATTCTGTTAGAAATAAAAAGCGAAAAGAGACGGATTGATGTGCATTTAGAGGCGGAACCGACACAAGAAGAATGGGATGAACTTGCGAGGCTTCTCGTGAAAAGAATTTTTTGTGTGAAAAAGATGTAGTCTTTAATAAAACAAATATTTGTATAAACATTGTTTGTTATTTTATATATATATATATATATATATATATATATATATATATATATATATATATATATATATATATTAAGGAGCATGTTTTTTGAGAAAAACTAAACTAAAACATAGGTAAATAAAAGACTTTGATAACTAAAATATATAATTTATTCAGAATCGGAATAGACTAAATTTCTAGACATCGATTATATTTAGCAATTTCAACATCTGTTTGAGGCTGTGCACAATATTGTAGAAAGAATTGGATTATTGGATTTTCTGATAAAACTACTCTTCAGACTTGTAATATTTCTTTCGATTGAAACATTTGCCAAAGGACATATAACTAATTGAGCAATTTTTCGATACTTTTCCAATAAAATATTTTCAACCGAGTTAAAATAGATAATTAGAGGTCCATTATAGGTTGCATCTACAATGCCTGTCCGTATAGTTCCTATAGCATTCATAAAGGATCTTGCAACAATTTGTCCATAGAATCCTATAGGAATATTTACTCTTTCAATCAGTTCAATCTTTGTGGCTTTTCCTGCGGGAAAAAAGGTATCCTGTTTAATACAAAGATCGAAACCTGCATCTGATTTATAGGCTTTCCAACAAGAATTATTTCCCGGAATAATTATATCTGCTGCTTTCGAATTACAGTCGTCGTCGATTATTTGAATTGCTCTTTCTATACGTACATACAAATCGGAAAAATAAGCTTTATTATACATTCCGGGATAATAGGGTAAAAATATATAATCGTTGAAAAAGTTGTATTTTGAAAATAAGGTGAAAAAAATCAATTTGAGCCTTTACATATTTTATGTTAGAACTTAAATCTATTTGATTCTCTTGTTTTTTCATCATTTTCCAAACAATGTCCTTAATATTTGACTTATTAGGGATAATAATTACCGATGGAAATTGTTCAAAAAATTCTATGGGAATTTCCTTTGTATTAGCGATTATATTATTTTCAAAAAATTTTCCAACGAGTCAAATATTAACGAAAAATACAACTGAGAGAGTGGTGAACGTTCAAATAGAGATCTATCTGTTTCTTTTTGTATTTTATTCATAATTGTTAAAGTGTACAGGTTTTGCCTAAAGGACTTTGGTGTTTCACTACTATTTTGTTGTTGTTTAACATAATTATAAAGGTGTACATTTGAATATTTCTTAAGAAAATTGAGTTGTCCTATATATGTAACACCATTCAAAAATATATTTTTTCAAAGTGGAAATTTTTCTTTGGTTTTATGTATAGTAGTAGCAGGAATTTGTTCTGATGATGTTGCCTCCATATCGATCATTAGATTACTTGTTGTAGGCATAGTTGAAGGGTTTGGAGTAGATTCGGATGATGACAACATACTGCAAACAATAATTCGAATTAGATATGGTCTGTTATTTTTTTCCCTTTAAACTCACCTGATCAATTAATTACACACAATGTCAACCAAAAAAACAAAGAACAATGTATAGAGATATGTGTGTGAGGGAATATGACAACTGATGCTTGTATTTACCAATTCAATCTTTTTATAGCAACAAAATACCTAAAAATGTATGAGCGAGAGTTTATATTCGATAAGAAAGTTCAAAATTTACCAGATAAAATGTTGATGGAAATGCATTGAATGTACAATAAATGGTTAAAAAAAGAGCGAGCTTGTATCCAATGATAAAATTGTTTTCAAGTATATTAGTAGTATGTAGTTAAAAATAACAAAAAAAACTTGTACTGTTAAAAATGTTTTATTAAAAAATATAAAGAAAATTAATACACACACACACAAGTATAAAATAGGATAACTTAAGATTATAATGATGATAAGAAATAGTTAACAACAACAATGAATGGTTCTTGTTGGTCAATGTAGGGTTTCATTTCATGCAAAAAGGCAGGACTGATTCTTCGTTGAAATTTTCGAATAAATGTCCAATTCACTTGTTCTCTATGCCGACGGATAAAATCTTCCGTCAAGTTTTGTTGGATACTAATTGCATTCCAATCCAACATTCCGGCAAATTCCGTCATAAATCGGTCGTTTAATTGCTGATATTGGGAGCTGAGTTGCCAATTGACTTTATTGATACAAGTTCGTATTAGATCTTCGTCTAATTGTTGTTTTCGTGATATGATATTCCAGTTGACAAAATCTTGAAAATAAATTATAAATTTTGATGGTAAATCGGGAAAATTGGATATTTCATTCAACCAAGCTCTTATACAAGCCATTATTTATATATGTATGTATGTGTCAATAGTAAGCAGAGATACTAATAATATGAAAACTGTTGATGTATCTTTTATATAGATCTATTCCATTTATCTGTTTCCTTCTCTTGCAGCAGCAACTCTCTCTCTCCTCTCTTTCGAGTCCTCGTTCTTCTTTGCCAAAGGAAAGAAATTCAGCAGGCATGTATTTTGCTCCTTCTGTCTCTTTGATTCGATCTTTTACCACACATGACAAACATTTTTGATTTCGTATTTCACTTTCCCCTTTACATTGTGGACATTTTGCTCTTACAATAACTGGCATTTTTTGAATGATATGAGGTGTGTGTGTATTAGTTAATGCTCTCCAAACATTGTACTTTCTCTTCTATCTTTATATTATCTCTCCCTACTACTACTACTTCGACTACTAGTGATAAATGTGGTCACATGTCACTATTAGTAGTAGTGGTCATAGTTGATAGAATCATGGAAATTAGACTACTTTTCTCATATACTTAATTAATTAAGCAATATCTGCAATATTTTAGTATTCTGACTCGATATCGATAGTAACTTAGAAAGATCTTTTAACTTGACAACCACATTTTAAACAGCTAAAGTTCACTTCTTCCATTTTTTGTTGAAACTCTTATAATTTATATGTGGTTGTTCTTATTATTCTTATCGATTTTTTAGAAAGAAAACGATCTCTATAAAACAGATGCTAAAATAAATTTTTGGTTCATTTTAATAGGAAACATCATTCACTCAACTAACATTGTCAAAAATGTTCTCTACATATCTATTGTTAAACTATTTGTTTACAACTGCTGTTGCTCTTGTTGTTGAAAGTACAAACAACTACGATGGCGTTGTCAATAATTCTTGTAATCAAAATTATGAATATTTATTAGAGGATTATCAGTCACTTTATAATACCAGTTTAAACTTGTATCAGGAATGTATTAAATCACTAGACAATTATTTGGATTTATACGATAATGAACTAGCTGTTAATGATATTTGTATGAGAACAATTCAAGAATATGAATACCTTGCTGCAAATTTAAAAATGTCGGTAAATTATACGAAACATATTACTCTGCTCAAGGAAAATATTAAATTGGAATCGGATTTGTATTTATTGAGAACAAATCTAACGGAAACATTGCAAATTTGTCAAGAAAAAAACAAAGTAGCATATGTCGTAATTGCTGATTTTAAGGAGGAAAAGGCAAATTTTAAACGTAATTTGACCGTTCTAACTCGTGAAATCTATCAATTAGATAACGATTTGTCAAAATGTCAAAAGGATCTACAATAACAAGTGAAAGACAAAACGAAAATTTTCATAAATCTGAAAGACTGTTTAGAACGAGAAGAAGTACTTTTGGAAACGAAAGACAAATATATTCTTCGAATGTCAACATGAAGAAAAAATAATAGAAAATTACGAGGAGAAGGAGGAGAAGTAGAAAGGACTATTTAATAGTTAAAAAAGTCAGTACTCTCATAGATATCTCATTTATATATGAAACACAACTTTGAGTGTGCTACTCTCTTAACAAATTTTCCTCGTTTGCATGGGGAATTTTACTTATTTATGTAGTAGTTGTTGGAGAGAAAAACAAACTGTTCCATATCCAACTCGTTTAAGGCCTCGAACTCGAATAAGGGTTTATTGTTACAAATGTACGGTATGTTCTGCCTGTCGTAGGAGGCGACTTAAAGAACAACCTAGATGCTAGATGCCCAGATCCCACCAGCATCGTCCGGTGTGATACCATCGCATCGGCTTAGGCTGCGTGAAGTTGCTTAACGTTTCGTGGCTGTGCCGATGTTCCAGACTGTGGGACCAGATAGCATGATGAGGCACCTAGATACAAAAAATTCCGGAGGTAAAATAGCCCCCCGTTCGGATCTCCGGGTGGGGGCTGGTTCAGGGGAGTCGACATGCAGAGATCAGAATTTCAAAATGGATTTTTGCAACATACGAGGTTTAAACACAAACATAAATTCAGTGCACCAACACCTGCAATCAAATAAACCTCATGTACTCGCTCTCTGTGAAACTAAGGTCAGTTCATCGACCAGCAGAGTAAACTATCTTTATCCTGGGTACGACTTCTATTCCCGATTTAGGCGTAACTTTGGAATCTGTCTTTACGTCAGAAGCGACCTCTCTTGCCAACGAGAAGAGACTCTGGAGCCCCCAAACTTTGACGTTATGTGGTTAAAAATAACGACTCAACCAACCACAAGGTTCATCTGTATCCTCTATCGACCACCAAGTGATACTAACTTTAGAACACTTTTCGCTTCCCTTGCAGACACCATCGATCCTTTACAAATTAACTATCCAAATGCCGAAATTGCCATCCTGGTCGACTTTAATGTCCACAACATCAACTGGCTTAAATATTCAAATACTACCGATGAACAAGGTCGTGAAGCCGAATCATTTTCAATCAGTTGTGGCTTAACTCAGCTTATTGACGAACCAACACGGATCCCTGATCGAGATGAAGAGTTTACCAGTCTTCTTGATCTCTTTTTAACCACCAATCCGGAGATTTACACAGTCAGCGTAAATCCGCCATTAGGTTCTTCCGACCATAAACTACTTTCGACATCGAGTATTCTACCAATCAATGACAGAGAGGCGCCTAAACCGCGCAAGATTTGACACTACAAGTCTGCTAAATGGGAAGATCTCATGGAGTATTTTCGAACTTTCCCTTGGTTGGACGTTTGTTTTCGATCCGACAACCCATCTGACTGCGCCAGGGAGGTTTCCGATGTTATTTTGGCCGGTATGGAGGCTTACATCCCTTTTTCGAAGAAATACCCTTCCAACGGCAAGCCTTGGTTTGACCGAAAATGCAAAGAAGCTGTTGCTTCTAAACATCTCGCATACCGACAATTGCGCGAAAATCCTAACACCATAAATCGTAACACATTTGTTCGTGCCAGGAAGAGATGCAAAGAAATTATCGACGAAACCATGGAGGTACACAATCAACGGATTAGAAACAAACTTCTCGCCTGTCCCGGCAATTCAAGGCCCTTTTGGTCGGTCGCTAAGGCAGTTAGTTAAAATTTCACCAAATCCACCATACCACCACTCACACGGCCAGATTGCAACTACACCTGTTGAGAAAGCGAACTTGTTGGCTGAACTATTTGCTTCACATTCTACTGTAGATTTCCAAGGAAAAACACCACCTACTATTCCCATAGTGCAGTCAAGGATGCCCGATGTTGTCTTCAGACAGCGTATTATAAAGCGTATTTTGATGAAGCTAGACACCAAAAAGGCTTCTGGCGCTGACGGAATACCTGCCATAGTTCTTAAAATCTGTGCGAGGGAACTAACACCAGTTTTCTGTAGACTTTTCAACCTATCCTACAGAAAGGGAGTATTTCCTTCCTGCTGGAAATGCGCTACAGTTCAGCCGATACCTAAAAAAGGCAAGAAGACCTTGCCAAATAACTATCGACTAATCGCACTGCTTTCAATAATATCGAAAGTTATGGAAAGGGCTATCAATCAGCATCTTCTAAAATATCTTGAAGGATTCAACATTATTAGCGACCACCAATATGGCTTTCGTAAAAATAGATCAACAGGAGATCTTCCGACTTATGTAACACATGTTTGGAACAATGCAATTGAACACTTTGGAGAATCTCGAGCGGTTGCTCTGGACATATCCAAGGCATTCGACCGTGTTTGGCACGTTGGGCTGTTGGCTAGGCTACGTTCTTATGGTATGTCGGAAAAGTTCTGTTTGTGGCTCTCATGTTTCCTCAGAGAGCGTTCTTTACGAGTGGCAGTAGACGGATTTCTTTCTAACACCTTCACTATCAACGCCGGTGTACCTCAAGGCTCCATACTGTCTCCTACTCTTTTTCTCATTTACATTAACGATCTGCTGGAAAAGACCGAGAATCCAATCTACAGCTTTGCAGATAAGAGTACACTTATCTCTTCATTCACTTTGAACGCTCGGACATTGGCTACTCAGACGAATATCCGCAGACAGCAGGAAGTCGTTCAACTTAACAAAGACCTGGAAGAAATTCTATCTTGGGGTGACAGTAACCAAGTGGAATTTAACGCTACAAAAACTCAGGCGACAGTTTTTTCTAAAAAAGTTAACGTTGCTGAACCCGACATAGTTATGTCGGGGCACTCCATTCCTCTAACATCGTCACTCAATTTGTTGGGCGTTAATTTGGGAGCAAATATGTCCTGGCATGAACATGTTGCAGGCATAGCAAGGAGAGCTTCTCAAAAGTTGGGAATATTATTTCGAACCAGAAAGCTTTACACTCCTCAACAACTGTTAATTCTTTACAAAGCTCAAATTCGACCAACTATGGAATACTGCTCCCATGTTTTGGAGCTCCGCTCCCAAACATACACTGCATTTGTTGGATTCTATTCAGAGAAGAGCTGTTCGTCTGATTGGAGACCCGGAACTGACCGTCGGCCTTGATTCGCTGGAACATCGAAGAACGGTTGGCGACTTGAGCCTATTCTACAAGTACTTTCATGGAAAGTGTTCGAAGGATGTGGCCCGCTTAATTCCTCCCAGAGCGGTGCATGTTAGAAGTACATGTCGCGCTAATTCTTCACATCCGTATGAGGTTCAGCTTGTTACTCCCCGTACAACACTTTTCAAGCAGTCTTTTATATGGAGAACATCATCCCTTTGGAATAATTTACCCAGGACTGTGTTTCCCACCGAGTACAATCTACAGCGATTCAAGAACAACGTGAATCGCCTTCTCCGCACACGTGTCGCTCCTGTGGCGCTTTAGGGACTTCCCTGTAGCACGTGTGCTAGACCCATAAAGAAAAAAAAAATGTACCCGTATAATTATGTGGTATCTCCTAGAGGAATAATTTGACATCAGTATCCTAGAGATTTTCATAGAAATAACAACAACTGCTGCTGCTGCTCCTACTAACAAACATGAATTTTACTTACTTGTTAGAGAGAATCAAAAAGTATACCATTTCAATTACATATAGCTCAAGTAAATTTAATCATTAGTCGTAATAATACTGTTCGACAACTTCAACCTCGCCACAGACTACTGGATTATTGGTACAAGTGTGAATGTACTACTATTTGGTATCTTATGGAGGAATAAATGGAAAACAATACTTCTTAGTATGTAATTAGCTAATATTTAGTACTTGTGTTTGTATTTTAAATTGTATCCAGTTATAAAAGATTAAAACAATATGTTTAAGTAATAACATGTTTTTTTATTAGAGTTTACTAAAACTACATTTATCACAAATAAATATGACACAAACATAACACATCTTTATTCAATATCTATCCAAATACATTTTGTACGATATACATATTTACCAAAATATTTACTTATTTATATGTTAAAGATTTTTTCATTTACTTGTACATTCTATCAACAGAGTTTTAAGTTAATTCTTCTTGGATTTTGAAAGCCATACACCAATTGTTGTAGATGAAGATTCATTTCTGTCTTTTACAGATCTATAATATTGACTATATAGATTTTCTTTGGTAAATTATTTCTTGTCTTCATTTTCCAATTTTTCCGTTTGTCTTTCCAAAGTATCTTTTGGTATATAGCCTAGACTACGTACAGTTTGCCATGAAGCCTTTTTGTAATATCGAGTACAATTGGAACAATAGGTATTCTCGTTATAAGGTTTATGACCCAAATAGGTTATTTTACTCTGACATGAGGGACATCTCCCACTCATTGACGACGATGAGGAGGAATCCATTTTTAATCGATTTCTACCTCGTTCTCTACTGAACACACAACATTTCTTTTGATTTACGAAGCAAGTCAAGTATGATACGCTTATTTTTTACATTACTCCTGCTACCTAATTCATTTCCAAACATTGTTTTCACATATATCCTATATCTAACTGTGTTTTTTTTATTCGCGCAAATCATAATAACAAGGAAATAAAACAAAGTTAAATGTTTTGTTTCTCAATTTATTGATTATAACATACAGTTATTACTTAACATGTAAGTTTACAATGGAGGATATTTTTCAATTGCTTGTACGATTATTTCTTCTTTCCCTCTCCTAATCAATACAAACTACTACTACTACTACGAAAAAACAAAAAGAGTAATATTGAGATCAATCAGTTAAACAAGGAAAATAGATATCATTTCTCTATAGTGAGTCAATTCTGTTGATGATTATATGTTGTGGACATTTGTACAAAGTTATATTGTATGTGTGCTTTGTAAAAGAGTTTAGTTGTAAAGTAACTGTGACACGATGAAGTTGGCTGTTCTCGATATTCAGGGATTTAACTTTTCATTTGCTGCCGATGATGCTAATGATGAGGTTTATGTGGAAGAATTCCATGCTAAAGAAATTACGATATCAAATGACACAACATTATGTGTTGAAACCGAAAATTGTGTTTGCCAGCTTATCTCGACCCAATAAAAATACAGTTCGTAAGACTGAAAAGGAACTTGGTTTACGATATTCTTCTGGTTATGTAAATTACAATCAAATTGGAGAAATTTTAGATAGATTACTGGACAATTGTGATGTATTATATGTAAAAGGAAAACATGTTTTTCGATTCGTTCAAGACAACATTGCTATGATTACTACTGTGCATACTAATCCCAATTTCAAGATGATCGATATAGATACTTTGAATGTATGGAACCTGCCCACATTCAAACCGAAAAAACCTTCCTGTTTAGATCATATTCAACATCTAACATACAATGCTAAAGTTCGATATAGTACTACAAATTGTATGGCACTCTTGACTTGGCTCGCAATATTCATCCCATAATACATAGATTTAAGAAATTTGTAACCAATTTTAAAAAACGAATAATTTGTCGAAAAATTGATGATAGTTTTAGTAATAAAAAATAGTATTAAGTCAAACTTGTGTGTTTTATTATTAGTAGACAGAAGAAATCGTCTCCTATAAAGGTTTTAATACAGACACAAAAAACATAGTAGTAATAACATATTTATTCATTAGTTTAAAAATATATACAGAAGGAATTAAAATTTTTTCAAATACTAACTATATAGAAGTAGTAAGAATATAATGACTTTATTAGAATGTACCGAAAACTAAAAATATACATAAACACTATCACTTAAAAACATCCGATATATAAAGTTATTAAGGAATGTACAAAAAACTAAAAATCTACCTATATACCACTTAAAAACAAACATCCGATATTTAAGGATATAAGGACTTTATTAGGACAAATGTACAAAAAAAAATAAATATCTACGTAAATACCACTTAAAAACCAAACATGCTGTATATAAAAGGTAATAAGATTATCAAGGGGTTTCTACTGGAACATCATTGGTTTCCTCTTTGTTCTCGTTGTTGTTGTAATCGTTGTTGGTATTCTCGTTCACCAATGGGTCGTGGAAAGTGTGATTGTACATATTTATCTAGAAGATCATGTGTCCCAGCCTTCCAGTTTAAACTCATTTCAATCGAGTCCAAAAACTCGTTTTTAAACCAATTTAAGCTCATTTCATACTTATTTTACTATTTTTGGTAAATATAACAAAGTTTACAACTCTTCAATACATTTTACTCAACTCCTTATCACCAATTTTTGACCTTTCTTATCTATTTTTGTGACCTCTCAGCCTTAGGGTATCATGCCATTTCTATTTTTAGAATAGTATTTACTTGTTTTTACTTCCAGGAAATTAACATGAGTCACACATTTTGTTTACATTTACCCTTATCTTCAATATTTTTACCGACTTTACGGCGCTAAATAGGTGAACATTTACCAAATTTAACACCTAAAAAACATGCAAATAAGGCCTTTTTGCACATATTTACTACGAAAATATTACCTATTGAACTATTTTTACACCATAGCGTTTAGACTTCCACCTATCAAACACATGCATTTTCGACTAGCTAACACCCATTTTACCCCTACAACCAATCAAATTACTACTTTTATTATCAACTTTTACACAACAACCTATCAAATACATACCTTGTCGAATAGGTAACACCCATTTCACCTCTTCATGCAATCAAATACTACTTTTCTTATCGACCTTTTACACAACATACACATTCAACCAATCAAAATTAAACAATTTTTATCTAGTTACGCCTACTTTGGTACGGCGAGACCAATCAAAGCTTACCTAAACTAGTGCAACTTCTCCTGAAATGAAAGTTTCAGGAAGTTTTGATGAAGTTAAGGTACCCTGCTAAAATCAGCGCTATTGACAAACACCTTATAACATTACGGTAACACATTTGCCGTTACTATAAACAACATTTTTAACAGAGATCTAATCTTTCACTCAACTATAAGGACCTTTTGACTATATTATTTTCAACCCCCTTTTTCAACAAAAACAACCCTTATTATTACCAATAAAGACCTTTTACACACTCATTTAGGCCTTTTTTAACACTTTTCAACAAAAAACAACCCTATTATTACCAATAATGACCTTTTGGTCTACCTTTTGCCATTATAACACCCTTTTTCACCACATTTTACAAAAAATTATTAAGGTCTTTTAGACACACTCCGTATAGCAAATGTGACGTCAAAGATTACTTATGCGGACGCCAAACACCGTTTTGAAAATGCCAGGGAACTTTCACGATTCGATGCTTTTTACTGAATTCAATGCAAAAAATAACGTAATTTACGAGATATTTGTCGTTACGACAAGTGAGCCAGAACCCCGCCAGCTATACTATACTATATATATATATATATATATATATATATATATATATATATATATATATATATATATATATATATATTTATATATATATATATATATATATATATATATATATATATATATATATATATATATATATATATATATATATATATATATATATATATATATATATATATATATATATATATATATATAATATATATATATATATATATATGTATATATATATGTGTGTGTGTGTGTGGGTGTGTGTGTGTGTGCGTGTGTATGTGTACATTTATGTATATTTGCCTATTTTTCACAACCACACATCGTTACCAAAATGGTAAGAACATAAGTGATAGAGATGGATTTTGCTTTTGTCAGTTTAATACCTAAATGGGTTTATTTGCTAACTATATTCAGATTAGAGGTGGTAATATGTGTAGAAATAAGTACAATTTTATACCATTTCAGAATTTTTTTTTTTTTTTGATTTTTTGGCTGTGGATCTTTACATAGTCGGTACTTGAACCTCTGAAACAAAAAAAAAAATCCCATAAACATACGTTAAACGACATTGCATATATCAACATAATTTCTTTATATTCACACTTTGTTGAAATAACAAATATTTCAAAAGAAAGCGCATCCTCTTGTTCTATTGCCTGCATCAAATTTTGTTGTCACTGTAATAGTACAATATACATAAATTAAACAGTCGTGTACAAAAACCATATATTTATCAATCGAATATCTGTGAATAAGTAAGCGCATTATAAAATCAGAGGTGTGACAAAAAATCTGGTCTTAAAATTATTAATAATGCAACTAGAATTTACAAGTCATTATTATTTATTAGTATTTTTAAATAAAGTGTAATTCAGTGTTTTGTATCATATATTATTATTTATTTAATATATGTTTGATACATTATTATTTAAGTTTTTGTCTTAAATTAGTTGAAGTTGGTCTGACTAACACGAAATCTTTCTGTCTATAACCCGTACTATTAAAATGTGTTCTTTTATAACTCAAAATAAATTCTCAGAAGATGCTGATAATTTATTTTTCGATTTTGAGCTCTATATTTAACTACAATATACACCGTAATTAGGTAATATTTATGCGTTCGTTTCTAAGAGTGATCAATACATATGTTATGGAATGTTAATTTGTTAAATTTTAGTCGTGCTGTAATTTAAATGTGCAAAACCCTTTAAAACTTTTAAAGCAGCCCAAAACTATACATATATTGGCTTGAAATAATATATAGATAACTAGTAGTTGAACAAATATCAAAAGATCACTAACATTTAATTCACCTTGATCTACTAGAAAAGGTTTGACCATCTAAAACAAGCTTTGTAATTTCTGGAATTTGCAGCAAATAGCGTTTTAGTGCTTCCTTTTCAGTAGTTTATTTGTGGGAATGCAAGGAGGAGGCAAAATTTTGCCTCTCGGGAACAAAAATTTTACTTCCGGGAGCCAAAAGTCTTGCCTCCGAAGAGGCAAATATTTTTACTTCCGCCTCCCATCAACTTTCCCACAAATTACCTCTTAACATATAGTACTTAACATCTCTCATTCTGATTATATGCTCATAAAAATACAATATTCAAACTTCTCTGCATTGAAGTAGTATTTAGAACTATAAGAAGGCACATAACTAGTATCCTATTCACTTATTTTCAATAAATAATGTCTACATATGAGAAATCTATTAACGATTTAAAATCAACAAGTTAAAAAATTGTGAAATACATTTTGTGATTTGGTTGATGAACAGGTTTTTTCTGCTGTGCATAGTCGTCCAGAAGAAATTCGTTTATATAATGATATGGTTGATTAGTATTCACATATTTCTTAATGTATTCTGCTTTTTCGTTTCTTTTAACATAAACGAATAGAATGTTCTTAATAAGTTGCTTGATAAGATTAGCTAGACAATGGAGAGGGGTGTATCCTTCATTCCAGTTAATGCAGTGATGAAATTTCGTTAACCAAGTAGCTTGTTTAAGTAATTTTGAAGAAAGCAAATTTAATGCAAATGGTTGTTTAAACATGTAGTGGCTAATCGTATTTTCATTATAAGCTGCTTATTCTTCAGGTATAAATTTATTTTTTTCATTTCGAATCCTTGTATGTCCTGAATTATTCTCACAGCCATAATTTTAAGAATGCTAGTTGACCTTTAAATTATAAAAAATTTTGAATATAAACTTTTTTTGGAATATTCATCTATTAGTTTCTTCAGTTCTTCTAAATCCTTAACGAAAGACTGCAATCTTTGTTGAAGTTGTAAAGTTTTGACAACGTCTTCGGAATTAACTCGATGTGTCAAAGCGTTCTTTACAAATGTCAATCGACAGATTTCTTTCTAATACTTTCACTATCAACGCCGGTGTGCCCCAGGGCTCCATACCTGACCGGAAATCCAAATTAAAGCTTTGTAGATAACAGTACGCTTATCTCTTCATTAACTTTGAATGCTCGAATATTGGCTACCCAGACAAACATCCGCAGGTAGCAGGAAGTCATTCAACTTAACAAAGACCTGGAAGAGATTCTATTTTGTGGTGACAGTAACCAAGTGAAATTTAACGCTACAAAAATCCAGGTGGCTGTTTTTCTAAAAAAGTTAACGTTGCTGAACCCGACATAGTTATATCAGGGCACTCCATTCCTCTAGTATCATGACTCAATTTGTTGCTAATAATTTGGGTGCAAATATGTCTTGGCATGAACATGCTGCAAGCATAACAAGGAGAGCTTCTAGAAAGCTGGGAATATTATTTCGAACTAGAAAGCTTTACACTCCACAACAACTGTTAATTCTGTACAAATCTCAAATTCGACCAACTATGGAATACTGCTCCCATGTTTGGGGCTCTGCTCCCAAACATACACTGCATTTGTTGAATCTGTTCAGATCTAATTGGAGACTTGGAACTGGCCGGCGGCTTGATTCGTTCGAACGTTAAAGAATGGTTGGCGACTTGAGTCTATTCTACAAGTATATTTCATGGAGAGTGTTCGATGGATGTAGCCCGATAACTCTTCCCGGAGCGGTGCAAGCTAATAATACATTTCGCGCTAATACTTCACACATGTATGAGGTTCAACTTATTACTCCTCGCACAACCCTTTTCAAGCAGTCGTTTATATAGAGAACCTTATCCCTTTGGAATAATTTGCTCAGGACTGTTTTTCCCACCGAGTACAATTTATAGCGATTCAAGACCAACGTGAATCGCTTTTCCGCACACATGTCGCCCCTGTAGCACTTTAGAGATTTCCCTGCAGCACATATGCTAGATCCATTAAAAAAAAAATAAACAAAATTGACTTGTTTTAAAATATTTGTGTAATAAATATTTGAATTATTTAAGTTTGTCGGAGTTAAATTCAAAGTTGTTTAACTAGTTTCGTTAAATGATTGTAGCTAAATATTTTATCATGTATTATGACTCAATATGCTGTTGTTTTAGCTGAATTTGTTTCTTTTGTTTCGAATTTAATGCTTAAAGTTACTTGACCATGCTGCAGTAAAACACTTTAATGCGAACAGTTAATATAAACAATAGGTGCAGTGATTTTAAATTCGATGGGTTTTGAGGTTGGTTGGTTATATGGGCAAATTATAATATAACTGACGAAATTTAATAACATTTCATATAATGTAGCACACTTGTTATTATTAATATCAAGTTGACGATCAATATAAGGATATCTTTCCGAATTTTAAAAACAGATTTATATTTCTTAGTTCACATTGAAATTTACTCATACCAGATTTTATGTTTCCCAGTCTATTGGTTTGGAAAGCAACTAAACATTAGTTGAAGTTTTTACAGGCCAGTTGTGTCTTGCAGTTTCCAACAGTTTAGAATATCCAACCAATTCCCAAATTCGGAAAGTAATAAGTATGTCATTATTTTTATCGATAAGTTTCGTAAGCACCACTTCTTGTAGGATGGCTAAGGTAAGTTAAGGTACACGCCAGCAAAGCTTCGTTATTGTATTTTTGGGTTTTTCATTACCAACAATTAATATTAGAGCATTAGTATCATCATTATCCCTTATTAAAATTAGTTCTTGTTATGAATTCAAAATGATTTTATTATAATCTTCAAGAAATCCTGAGCACATTTTTAAAGAAATGTATAAAGAATAATTTCCATCATCAATCATAATTTTTTCTCCTGTTTCCAAATTTACATCTTCTTGTACTTTCATTTTTATTGTAAGCTATAAAACCTTTAAGTGTTAAAGCTGCTCTTTAAATAAGAATGCTGGGGCATTATTGATTAGGATGGTGTTTGTTAGGGGAGTATTTCCATCCTCTTTCGTAACTTGCAGCTCTAAATAAATCTGAATTTTGCAAGGCCGCGGATATTTTCCAGTTTGTTGAAAAGAATTTCTAATTTTATCATTTGATATTAATTTTGTAGGATTAAAAAGATCAAATTAAAATGGATTCATCAAATGACATATTTTCTGTTACATTTAGATATTCCTTTTCTATTTAAATTTAAAACCTAAACTTTTCAGAAATTGTCTATTAGAAGTGTGTCTTTGATTTATTGCTGAGTAATATATGTTTGTTTTCTTTTTCTTTAATCTTTTTATATTAAGCTTTGTAGCCAAGTTTATGTTGGCTGGTTTTTTGTGATAAAGAAGTATCATTTTTCATGAAATTTTTTTAAGATGTAGTCTTAATATTAAACTTCTCCTCTAAAATTAACAATCACGATCTATTTTTTTAATAGTAACTTTATTAAGGGTTTTACTTATACTGGAAAATATATAACATTTTGTGGCATTATTTTAAAATCGGGAACTAGGTTAGGAAAAAATTTATGTAATATATGAACGGGTTTACCGCTAAGATATGATCCTTCAGTAATACTCCAATCGATATTTATAGAATTTACTTTAATAATGCCCGCAGAATTGTCAGATATATGTTCTACATTCTAATCATTTGTTTGAAAAACGTAACAATTTACCAATTGAACATCATTAAAGATTATTGCAACTGATGACATAAGATGTTTTTTTTTTATGGGTCTAGCACACGTGCTGCAGGGAAGTCCCTAATGCGCTCCAGGAGCGGCACGTGCGCGGAAAAAGCGATTCACGCTGTTCTTGAATCGCTGTAAATTACACTCGGTGGGAAACACAGCGCTGGGCAAATTATTCCAAAAGGAAGATGTTCTCCATATAAAAGACTGCTTGAAAAGCGTTGTACGCGGAGTAACAAGCTAAACTGCATACGGATGTAAAGCACCAGCGCGACGTGTATTTCTAACATGCACCGCTTTGGGAGGAATTAAGCGGGCTACATCCTTCGAACACTTTCCATTAAAATACTTGTAGAACAGACTCAAGTCGCCAACCGATGTTCCAGCGAATCAAGGCTCCGGGTCTCCAATCAGACTGAGACGGATATTATGTGTATAAGGTTTATTATTTGCAAAAATATTAAATTGAATACCTCTTTTAATACACTTATCACATATAAATTTATTTAGGTCATCCAGTTCATAGCTACCTTCAACAAAACAAAAAATTCTTATCAAAAATCATTACATTATTAAGCTCGTCAATATTAGGTATCGCATTAAATGTTTCAAAATCTAGCCATTATTTGAACGACTTATCAAAATGGAAAAACAAGTGAAGTGTGATCAGTAGTACTATGGACTAAATTTTTGGATCTTTTCCAGGAGATCGTCAACCAGATGGAAACCTGCGTTGATAGCACGGGTTTTGAAAAGAAATTCATCCAAGTGCCACTTAAGGGATTAATTTAAGAGTTTCTTTAAGGCTTAACCAATAAATTATTTTCGGATATCATAGGAGACAGACAACTGAGATGGATTCCGAAATATATAGTAATTAGTTCAGGGTTGCGATGGATGCGGCGGAAAAACTAGCTGAACATATCATCGCTGTATCATCTTATAACCATCGACATAATGCAGCGTTACGTGTCCTATACTACCATCTTGGACATTCGTAAGGGATTGATGATGTTCCCAAACTGCCGTATCTTCCGGGAGAGATTGAGTCTGTTGTAGAAGCTGCATTTATTGGAATTTTGCCATTTCAACCACAAGACGTTTGCAAGTCAACAAACCTGGTATAGTTATTCTCGATAAAAAAATCAAAGAAAATTTATGTAGTTGTCGGCACCTGCAGAAACAAATATAGCAATCAAAGAGAGAAAAAAAACCGTTCTAAGTATATAGATTTAACCATGAACTTCGTTTTTTTGTTCCCTCGATATTCAGTAACAGTAGTGGTCATAGTCATCAGACTTTGGGAAGATTTAAAAACACATTCCTAAAGAATCTTAAGAAGATGCTGCTATGCCTCGGCTAATTCACTAACATTGAAGATGCAGAGGGCAGTTATCCTTGATTCTCTCAAATTGCTCAGGTAGATGAATTTGGTCGATGGTTACTAACCGAACGGACGTGAGGCGTGATCATTATTTTCAGAGCACACCGCGTGACAGCCTGTAATAAGAATATATAATAGCCAACAATATGAGTCAATATATTATCCCAAAAAATAATTAATTTTTTATAAAATTATAATATTTTAAACTTTTCGTCAAATAATAATTTTCTAAAACCCAATTTTATGAACAAAATCCCTTTATGTCACAAACACATATTTTATGTTACAAAGGCATGTTTTGAAAACATTTTTTTTTTTATTCAAATGTATCTTGTCTACAACATATGTATTAAAAGAATAAACCAGCTCCAGTAGTCACAAGATCAGGCAACACAATAATAAATAATGTCTCTGCGTCAGAACTACAGGATTTGTCGGGTCGGATCCTTTATTTTATTTTTCAAATAAGGATAATATTAAATTTAATATTTTTTTTTAAATATATTATTTAATTAATAAAGAAATTTTGTTATCAATCGCACGCTTTCTAAAGACTGATTGAACGCCATTAGACAGCATTGTTTAAAACAAATACGAGCTTCAGTGTTGGTAAAGAAACTCCTCACAAAGAAAATAAAATCTGTTGTCAATAATCGGGTTTTCCTCACCCAACCATCTCGTTTCCTCGAGAAGACGTTAAAACACTGCCATCCTTAAAATAAACAACAACTTTCTGGAAGGATATTTATGAGACAAAGACAACATTAAATATAGACACTCCTGCCCTAGACTGCTTACAGTTCCAACAGCAGAACCAAATTAATCATGCGATCACCAAGGAAGAGGTTTTAAATGCCACTAAAGGCACGAAGAGTTTTGCCGCCTCAGAACCCGATGCCATCAACAGGTTTTAAAGGAATAAAAGCTATCTACTACTCTCGAACATCCCACTAGAATATAACTGTGGTTCACCAGGAAATCGCAGGCGTAAGATCACTCATCTGTTTTAGATGAATGGCTTTAAGCTTTATTCTGCTTCAGAAAGAGAATTAAATTAATCATTTAGAATAGTTAAAGAATACAGACGGGATATTGGTATGGAATTCGGATTGGATAAATGTGCTGTTGTTAAACTCGATAGAGGACTCCGTCATAAATATCCAGAGAATCTCTGATCTGAAGGCAACATTGTACAACATTTAGATGACGAGGAAACTGTATAACTATCTGGGCATAGCACAACATCCCATACAAGATACAGCAATTAAAACAAAACTTCGTAGTAAGTATAGAAAACGACTAAAAAATGTCTGATCGTCAGAACTCACGTAACAAAGTTACTACTACCTATATGCTGGCTGTGCCGGTACTTCTCTGTTCCTTTAGAATAATGAAGTGAACGTAAGAAGCATTGCGAGATTTTGATGTTAGTACAAGAAAAATCATGCACGTGAGTAGAAGTCTCCATCCTCGATCCTCTGTTCTCCAACTATAAATTTCCATACCATCTTGAAGCTTGAAGTGTCTGCATAATTGAATCGTCGTGGGACTAGCGTGTAAGATTGCAAGGAGTTCTGTTCTCTCTTAGAATTCGTCCAGAGGCATGAACAGAGCCTAGTGGAAGCCTTTCTGTTCTGTGGTCACAAGGTCAGGCAACATCATAATAAATAATGTTCCAAAAAATCACTTCTTAAGAACTTTACAACCAAGAATTGTTAGAAAATGTACCAAATCAGATAAATAAATTATTTCGAGTATACCCGACGACTCTGAATTTTTTTTCATAAAAAGGTCATTCTATTTACTTCATTTTTTGTCTCTTGTACAAAATTATTCTGGCTAATGATTTACGCAAAAATAAAACGACTAACAAGCATTTTACTTATAATTAAAATTAGTTGGTGAAATTAAACAAGTATGATATTAAGTTGGGAATGTGGAATCTTTGGCACAATGATACTACTCAGTATATATCACCACTACACCAAACACTTTATTTTTGCACTCGACGCGCGTTTCGCTAACCATGTTAGCTTCATCAGGAGCGATGATTGACTACATCATCATCATCATCGCTCCTGATGAAGCTAACATGGTTAGCGAAACGCGCGTCGAGTGCAAAAATAAAGTGTTTGGTGTAGTGGTGATATATACTGAGTAGTAAGTATGATATTAATAATTATTACGAGTTTTATTTAACACAGGTAATAGTATTTTTTACAAAAGTTGTTCAATATGACCACCACCATCGTTCCTGCACATAACAATACGGCGCAAAAAATTGAAACTAACTCTCTCTAAAATGTCAATATTATTTAATGTATTCGCAGCATTTTGAATCCTGTCCCATAGTTGATCGGCGTTGTTTATCTGGACCTCGTATACCTTTGTTCTCAACGCTCCCCATGTGAAAAAATCGCAAGGATTAAGGTCCGGTGAACGAGGTGGCCATTGAATTGGAGCTTCTTGACCTCTACCAATCCATCGACCACTAAAATTCTCGTTCAGATAATTTCTTACAGCACACGCAAAGTGGGGTGGAGCTCCATCGTGCATAAAAAACATGTCCCTTCTTACATTCAGAGACAGTTCTAATAATTCAGGTAAAGAATACTGTAGAAAATGTAGATAGCTATCTCCGTTTAGGTTATCAGGCAACCTATATGGGCCAACTAAAAAGTTACCAACAATCCCCATCCAAACGTTAATTTTAAATTCTCGTTAAAAATGTCTTTCTGTAATTGCATGCGGATTTTCTTCGGCGCAGACATGTGTATTATGCAAATTTATCATACCACGACGGGTAAAACATGACTCATCCGTAAACAAAATTTGTTTGTGAAATAGCCTATTAATTGCTCTGTACTCTAAAACATTTCGTACAAACCTCAGACGTAAGTGATGAGCAATGGGCTTCATTTAAAATCCGGTTAACAGTGCTTTTTTAACTCTTTGTTTAAGTTCTAACCTGCGAATGCTGATACCTGGACTTGCTTCGACTACTTCAAGAACAGCTTCTTCCACTAGAGGTGTTTGAGCTTGCCGCGGTTTTCCAGCATTGACTCTCAAGGGTTGGAATTGTCCAATTTCTCGAAGTCGATGTTCTATCCTGGCAAAAGTCTGGCGATTTGAAAATTGTCGATTCGGATATCTCTCTTGATACACTCGAACACTTTTCCTACAATTACCTTCGCAAAAACCAAATACTAGCAACATATCAGTCTGTTCATCAAAAGAATATTCCATATTCACAGGGAAAACAAGCAACAACAACAACAAATTATCAATCAAAAATAAACCCAAACATTAATTAATTGAAAATTTATGAAGCTTATTGTCAAAAATCATTTGTGACACTGACATAACATTCCACATTTTCGCCAACTAGATTATTATCGCCTACTAGATTTTAACGGTTGATGTGACAAGAAAATTGTTTTGTAGGTCAGCATCGGAAAAACATTTTTTTTCTCAAGAACTATGCGAGGTGGCGTGTTTTTACATGAGACAAAAAATGAAGTAAATAAAAGGATCTTTTTATGAAAAAAAATTCAGAGTCGTCGTTAAAGTTGCAAAACATTTCTACCAGAATTTATGTAGGTGTGAGGGTAGTTTTCACCCTTCTCGAACCCTTTCGGTTTTTTTTGTGAAAGTCAAATATTAGAGCGCCTAGCAAAACATGGGCACCCTAAACCTCATTCAAATCGGGATATCGGTTCTTAAAATATCTTAAAAAATGTGTTTATTTTTTTTTTTAATTTGATGCCCTCTAACGGACAAATGAAGCACTTTTGTATAGAGGTAAATTATGTACAATCGACTTATTTTCATTCCAAAAATTCGTGATAGTTCTATGTCCACGGAATAATGGGACACCCGGTATATATATACGGGCGTTCTCTCCAATTTTAAATCATATATAGTCCGGGGGCTCATAATCAAGATTTTGGACTTATTAACTGTGACAAACTGAATCAAAAAATACAACTTATAGATCCAAATTCCGGTTCCTGTCGTGGTTATGGAGGGAGAAAATTGCAAAAAATTGAGAGTAAGTGAACCCATCGCAGAGTCACAGTTTTATATGTTATGAGGATACTATAGCTTTAATATCTGCCACGGAGACCGGTTCCTGCGGGAGGAAATTTTTTTTTGAAAAGATATGCTCAAAAGATGAACTTATCGCTGAGTGGCAGATATTCGAGATATAGTTAGTTTGGGATTCAAAAATAAGGGAAAAAATATTATTTGCTATAGTTCCTGGTTCTTTGATTTTCTACGAATTTTTGAACCCGTAGAGTTTTTGGACCCACCTGAACTGATTCCAGAGAGGCAGATAAATAAACCAGTGTTCGAATACTATAATACGAGGTGAAATACCAAATATGTGCCATGAAGTCCAGTCCGTGCTTTCATCAACAGAGTTTTTAATGCAAAACTTAAGTTATAAACAAATTGTTTTTCTCTAAAATTTATTAATTTTTGGTAAAAATAAATAATTTTTTTCTATAATAACTTAATATAATATTATATAACACGCTAAATTTAAATTCTCTCTTCATTTTTTCAAAAAATATATTATATTTATTAGAAATATAATATATATTTTTTGGAAATTTAACACAAAATATTTTTATTTAATTGCATATAAATAAACTCTTAACTTCTAATTAATTAAATTGGAAAAATGGATTAAAAATTCAGACAGCAGGACAAAATTCATCTAAAAAACTTGGGTAGAGTTCGATTTTGCTGTTATGGAGATAAATTCTATGAAATTCTGTTTATTAGCATAATTGTTTACAATAAATTATTTATAACAATAAAAAGGTTAAGTTTTTGCAAAAATAGATTCAGTGGGTGGAAATACGTCTAAAAAATTTGGCGGAGCGCTTATTAAACTTAAATTTCGTTATTATAAAAATAGTTTATATCAAATTACTTTTTTTAGATAATTACTTAAAAAATTGTTAATAAGATTTTTTTTTTCAAAAAACTAATAGCAGATCAGATTCTGCGACCCAAAAACACATAACGTACACTAGGGTGGAGCCGCAACACTCAAAGTTTAAAAAGAACACAGTGAAACCCCGGGTGGCTGATGAAATATTCGGTCATTGCTGTATTGGCGTTAACCGAATGCGGCAAAAATTATTGTACGTTTTAAGTGTTTAAAATTTTACCTCTTGAGATTTTTTGAATCACCTTTATTGTCTGTCATGTTAAAAATCAAAAATTTCATATGTACTATCCAATACAGCTACCAAATTTTTTTTTTTTAAATTTTCGTAATTACATATTAAAAGGGGTTTTGGGGCTTTTGAATATAAATTTTAAATAACAAATATAAACAAGATTTAAAGGTTAAATATAAAAAAATATAGAGCTAAATTGCACTGCAAATTAAATAAATATATTAATCTGCTTGTAACTGTCTTAATAGTGATTTGAGCGTCTCTCGAGTCACTAGCGCATGTGTTTAATATTTGAGAGAAAAACAAATTACAGGACGGGAGCGCGCGTTGTAGGACAGGCGCACGCATTTTAATAAAGAACCCGACTCTATGGCAGATATTGTTATTTTTAGTATCTACAAACCTCAACGAACATATTAAAACAAATAACATTCGCTCCTCTATGGGTTTAGGTGAGTCCATTTTTCTGCAACTTTGGACCGTTATAACCTTGGATTGACCCAATATCCATAACATATATTCATTTTTCAGTCATATTTCACAGAAATGAAGCGATACCCAAAATATCTGCCACTCAGCGTTCGGTTCGTCCATTAACTTGTTTTTGCAGCTTTAAAGCGTATTTCCAGGAACAGGAACCAGAGTTGAGGCTTTAAACTATCTGGAGAGACCAAGTGGGGCATAATTAACAAAGTAATACTATTATCCGCCACTCTTCGATGAGGTATTTTGGTACTGAGCTCCCGGACTCATATATCCATTGCAATAACACGTAATTGCATGCGACGGGAAGCAAGCGAGAAGCTACGTTGCCACCCTCATTATACTTTAAAAAACAAATTATTTTGCGTCTTTCTCCAACATAATGTTCTCTTTGTCTTCTCGTAAGAAATACCTTAAAGGAAGTATTTGTGAGATAAAGCAAATCCAAATTGAAAATACAACTAGACAATTCCAAATTTTTACTACAATACAAAGATAGTGTTAAACCAAACCCTGAAAAAATACAAGCAGAAATAAACGTACGAATTCCCAAAACCACAAAAGAGCTCAAATCCATTTTAGGCTAAAGGGGTTATTATAGATGTTTTATTAAAGATAATAATGCCTCTGAGGACTAGAACCACTTTTATTCAAGATGTCCTAATTTGTCTAAACCGTATATACCAATAGCTTATGCATTACGCACTTGAGATAAATTCGTAACAAGACACTTAACAACCGATTATTATTATTAGTTCTAATTTGGGCATGAAAATACTTTCATCCCTATTTATTTGACCGCAAGGCCTATATTTAGACAGACTACAGACCTTTAGTATGGTTATCTAATTTAAAAGAACCAAATCGTAAAGTCATAATGTGGTAATTAAAATTAGAAGTATAATTGTATGCTTATAATTAATAATTTAAATATTTTTAAAAATTACCCTCAAAACTTAAATTTCGATGCATTATCTCCCATTCAATTTAATATCTACGAAAAGGAATAAACAATCAATATCTTCAAATATTTACAACTAGCAAAAAATTCAATTCAATTTCACGACTGAATTTTAAATGACCGGGTTCAAACTCCCATTGAAATAAGTCTACAAAACATTTAAGCAAAATAATAAAATTAACATTATCTCCGATATTCAAAAAAAACCTTCAAGAATATCTGGTTCCACAGAGTAATTAAAATGATAACCAATATAAAAACTTTATCTGGAAGAGAGAAGTTTGATAAAAAAATAATATCACTTAAGTAGACTTTCTGTGTAATCGTGAAGTAATAACATTTTTTTCGCGGTTTATGGTGATTCTCTAAAAACTTGTTAGATTTATTTTTATAATGAAAAACTAATCCCTATTTTTACTGAAACTAATAAAAAAAATTAATAGTCCAAAATTATGTCCAGGAGTAAAATTATTGTTGGGAGGGGAGTTCTAAAAAAAATACTTTTGTTTCTTTTAAAAATTTGTTTGTTCTTTTTGAACAGAAACTTTATTCAGACAAAGATCTAACAACGCTCTCGTCCTGCACTGGTTCTTTACATATATTTATAAACTTTATTATGTTTACTATGCAGAACGATATCTTCAGATAGAGGAAATCTTAATAAGTGTTTTTTATGCAATTAAGCACATTGCTAGAATGTAACTCCTCGCGACCCAGTTGAACAGATAACCTTTGGTTATGTTTTCATTAAAAATCTAATTCAATATCATCATCGGAATTTATATTATTTTTTATTATTTCTTTAGATTTCTTGAATCTTTTTACAAAGTATTTATATATAATTACAGTTAAAATCAATACAAGCAATATATAGGTAATCGTCGTCCATATATTACTGTATTTTACAGTATATCTGAGGTTACGTTTTCTAAGTGTCTTCTTTGGTCCTTTAGTTCTTTCTTGATTTCATTATTGACTTATAGATTTATATTATTTAAATCTAAAGCGTGAGGGTTGAAATAGGGTTGGTGTACCTCTTCATGGTCCCATTGAACTTTAGGTAAAGGAATCTCTTCGTATTTTAATTTTGACTCATCGTAAGATTTTAAAATTATATTATTTATTTGAATTTGACAATTTATTGGAATTTCAACTAGATAAGAACCATTTATTGGTTTAGTTTTTTCTAATTTTTGGCAATTTGTTTGATTTGTTCTCCTTTTGAAGTTGTTATTAGCCATTTGTTATCTGAAATTTGTGTTATATCTGGTTTCTTTAAACCTTGATTTGGAAGGGGTGACATTGTGTTATATTTCTCTTATGTCTTAGAAGTTGTACGGTACAGCGTAGTTATTCGTTGGTGGCTTGACCTTTGCTTTCTTCACAAGTATATTCATTTAGCTGAATTTCTTCACATCTTGCATCTTGGTACTGATATTTGTTAGTATTCAAAGCAAGGTAGGGTTTTAGGGGTACGTTAATCATATAGATATTATAGATCGGGATTAGTATAGGATTCAAATGAAAGTATTGATACACTTCAGAGTATAAATACATCAGTTGGGCAACTTGTTGCTACAAAATATCCGCTGATGAAAAGCCACAGCATGACAAGTGCCCGTCCGACAAAGATACCAGAAAGCGAAGGCCTCTGGAACTTTGGACTCCTTAAAAATTCTATTTTTGTAGTTGTCCCAAAAGTAATTGAACATGTATACGATAGATTAACTAATACCGATTTTTTAGAACGCTGTTTAGAAGGATACACTCAGGATACAAATGAAAGTCTAAACGCTGTCATTTGGTCTATGGCTCCAAAGGTGCATTACAGTGGCGCAAAAATTGTTGAGATTGCATCTTATATTGCAACTAGTATATTTAATGATGAATATACTAGTGTATTACAAATGATGCAATTATTAAACCTTATAATTGGCCCAAGCGTGCTGTGATTTACCGAGAACTTGGATTCTCAAAGAATATCTATAGCCAACATGAGAATCCAATAGGAGACTAAAAAGGCCAAGAAATTGAAAAAAGCTGCTCAAAAGGAGTCGGAGGACATTGCGGCAGCGATGGAATACCTCATGTACGGTGCAGAAATCGCATATTGAAGATAATTTAAAAAAATATTTGGTTTTAAGACGCTGACGCAATACTGTTTTTTTGCATTTTTTTCGAAACTGGGGGTGGATATCTTAAAATCTACTTAACCGATTTTGTTAAAATGTACCATACATATTCTTTGTGGTATTATCTAAGATGTAGCATAGGATTTTTTTGATTGGGTGCCACGTTCATAAGTTATAAATTTTTTTTCAAAATTTCGAAAAAATCAGAGTTTTTTTTTTTCAAACATCGTCATTTCTACAAAAAAATTTTAAATTTATTTTCCTATGCTACATACCATTACTTTTCTCTTTCTAAATAAGAAAAAAATTCTTTTTATTTTCAGACGATGCCTGACAGGGAAAATAGGTACACTGTTAGCAAGGATTTTCAAAAGATGGCTACTTGATGGCTTATATCTCCGTCATTTTTTTTATTCGTTATTATTTCAAATTATTCATAAAACTACAATATATATGCTTAAAAGGAAAATTATTTTATATATTTAATAGCTGCGTTAAACAATTTTTTTTATTTTTATACCTATTTTTCCAAGCGCTAAGGAAATAGAACCCCTTGTGGCTCATCAGTCTCAGTAGCATCGACAAACAAGAGAACAAAGACTAAAGAACTTGTTGCCCTATCATTGCGTTGCGTTGCGCATTATTTCAATAAATTGTATCTCTGACCGGTAAAATGCTAAAACCTAAAAGGAAATAACTTGTGTGTACAAGGTATTTGGTACAATTACGGGTTTCAGTAGAATTTACAATTTGCCAAAAATTCTCCCGTTTAAGAAAACACTCTGTATGTTTTACCATTTATTATGCATTATGTAACGAATTATTATGAATCATAATGATTAAAAATATATAATATAGACATCTTATCTTAGTCGTTTTCTACCTTTCACAATTTATCAGTTTCATTATTGTTTCTAACAAATAAATAGTTTCGTGGATGTTAACATATGCAGTGCAATAATGAATTTCATTTTAAAGCTGAATCCTTTTCAAATTATTTTAAATTTTAGAATGAACTGTTGACATATGACTAAGATGCTATAAGTTGTTTAAGAGTAAGGTTATAGCATTGTAAAAATTACAACATGGAACAAAGAGTTGTCATATAATTGTATACGAAATTCACCCCAAATCCTACAAGAACATTCAAGATGATGAAAGAAACAATTTCTTACATATCATCAACTTTTTCTGGACCCCAAACAAACACGAAGGTAACATTCCAAGGATATCTTATGAACTTATAGAAATAATCCATAATTCTTGAAATCAATTATTACTAGTGTCCAGAGAGAGAAATTTATTATTATTTTCTATGACAGAATAGATATTCTACATCTAATATAATTTAAAAATATTGAACCATTTGAAAAGTAGAATTTATCATGATTAACCTAAATATCATAATCTATATAGCTGGTACTTGTTACATCATATGGTAATTAATCACATCTCACTGGTCGTCAATTTTTGGCTTAAAATAGTAGCTGTGTTTTGAAACATTCCCGGTATTCACCTGGTTTAACGCCTTGTGATCTTCTCACTATTCCCAAAAATTACAATAATGTTAAAATGTGATCTTTCGAGCTCAAAGAAACCATTCAATCATTTCCAAATCGCTAGTGTGCATTAAATTAAAAGGAGAATATAAAATTTTGTAATTAAGAAACCATTTTACAACACTGTAAACAAATGAGCAATCAGCTGAATTAATAGTTCTAATTAAAGGGAACAGTTGCTCCTGCAACATTCCGGTTGTTATAAACATCTCCTCTGCGCTCTTTTGTTACACTGTTGTAAAGTACTGTCCCCTCTATTATTAACGCGAATATTATATAAAAAAGATAAAAGAGTAGAAACTTGTTTAATTCAATTCGTACAGCTCTAGTAAAAAAATTAGTGTCCGCACTATATGCTTTAAATCCTTAAAATTTTTCTAATGATTTTCCTGTCTGATAATTTTTCTCAAGAATGTACTTCAGATTATTAAATTAGTCTACATAAATACAGAACTAAAATTCCATTTGTTATTATTCTATTTTTATAATTATTAAAATGACTTTACTGTCAGTATTACTAGCATTTAGCCTGGCAGTTAAAATGGTGATAAGAAGTTATTTACTATTTATGTAGTTTAAAACAAAAGTACAGGTCGTCGCATAAATCAAATCAAACGAAATTTTAAGATAGGGATCGTTTCTAACAGAAACAGAGATTTTTTGGTTTTTTAGAGCTATATGATTTTTGCATTTAACCGCTAGTGTTTCAAAAACTAAAGTTTCTTCCGAAACATTTTTCTGAAAGTTCGAAAGTATTGTTTTTTGGTTTGATTATTTTCCAACTGAAACTTTCATTTCGAATTAATTGTCACATTATAATTATTATTTGTCATATATATTCTCAAAAACCAGAAATAAAATTCAAATTCCAGTAGAGAAAATTAGAGTAATTAACTTACTCCTAATAGAACTCTTTATTTTGAAAAAATGTTTAAGTATTTTAGATGCTTCATTTTAACAAGTGTGAGCTTCTATATGTGGTTGTTTTGAATTGTATATCAAATAATAAGTTCTTAACATATTAGCATTACCTTAAAAATACGATTAACTTGCCATAGAGTCTTATTTCTTTTCTTGTTAAAAATGTAAATTTGGTCATTTTTCCTAAAATTACACATATTGTATTTTTAAATGCATAGTTTGGAAAAACTTCCATAGAAATAATGGGAAATGATTCGATAACGATTTTTTAGTGGACACTTAAATTCTTCAGTGGAACTAGAGATCTTTAACCTATAAATACATTCTTTTAGTAACTTCTGACTACAATGATATGATTCATGTTAGTCAAACAGTGTACGTTGTAACAGTTAAAAAGACCAAATTTCACATAGAAAGACTGTATTCATTTAAACACTTAGCAAAATGGAAAAATCTTTTACTAAAATCCTAACCAATTTGTTAAGTCCTCATATAGTTTAGGTTAGCTTGTCGCGTTTATTTCTTACAGTTTACAGTTGCACGTTGGAGATTTTTTACCAGGATAGCACAAAAATTTAGTATTAGCAAGACCACCTCTTATTTGATTAGAATTTCAGAAAAATGTTCCCATATTAAGAGGACTCGTTTTTTTCTACCTTGATTATTTCTCAAAGTTTTCTTATGTTAACAATATTTCATAATAGAGCACAATATTTCGTTTTGTACTCCATTATAATGTCAGTACCTCTGTATAGTTATCAATATTTTTTCTTTTCAAATTTTCTGTTTCTATTCGATGGTACTAAAGAATATACCTTCGTAAACAG
>CM032452.1:32230203-32424246 GCA_019049505.1 Pachyrhynchus sulphureomaculatus
GTCAGAAGTTCAAAGCGTCTCGACATTGGGTTACCTGTTAGTAGAAGGTAAATAATTTTGGTGTGTTTTCCTGTGCTTACTATTGTTGGTCTGTCCCTAAAAGTTATTTTTGTACCTCTTATTCTTCGTTGTTTTGAGAAGATATAAAAGTTGCTATTTTGGGTTTCCGAGAGGGCGAGTATCTCTAGGCTCGTTCCATAGTTGCAGTTTTTCCTCATATAATTATAATAGTTATTGAAGTTTTTCATATCGTCGTCTTCAATTAATGAAAACCTGTGAAGTTCCGACCAGTTTTGTTGTATATATCTAAGAGCAAATTCTCGGAGTTTCTCATGATGGTTTTGGTGTACATATAAGTGTAAGCTCACTGCCCTGAAAAGGTAATTTCCATCCACCTACAATATCCGATCTGGTAAAACTAGCGGGGATAGTATCAGCTGTGGAGGTAGTTGGTTCGGCTGTGGTTGTGGTTGTTGTGATGGGACTGTGGCTGTTTGTATGACAGGGGTCCGCCTCCGCAACACCCTGCTATTATCATTATTTGTTCTTCTTTCTCATATTTGGTAAGTGCGGTTCCCTGTTTAGCCGACGGGACTAAACCAAGTCAGTACAAACCCTATTACCATTGTGTATTAAGGAATGACCTGACAATGTTACATGTTTTCAAAATTACTGACTTCTGAATGTTTTGTATACGTTTGTGTTGAGTACTAAGTACGGTGTGAATGACGTTGGTATAAGGGCCTATGGCTGATATGATGAGGGGGATAAAGTTGACTTTTTCTTGTTTCCATAGCCTTTATATTTCTGTTAAAAGGTCTTTGAATTTGAAGATTTTTTCTGTGTATTTCATTTTGATGTTTGTGTCGTTGGGGACAGCTGTGTCAATTAAATAGGTGACTTTTCCTTTTTTATATTGAAAAGTAATATCGGATCTGTTGGCGGTGACTGTTTTATCTGTATGGATACTGATATCCCAGAAGAGCTTGTAATCTTTATTTTCAAATATGGATATTAGCGTGTATTCGTAGTAGGGATCTGTATTTTCTATGAGGTTGTATGTTGGGCTAGTGCTTGGTGAACTACTTTTGCTGCTGAGTTTTTTCCGGCTGTGTATTCCGTTCCATCTAATATTTTACATTTCGACATAGTCTTTCCACGAGTATCCTAGGAAAGGGGTCGACTGCGGCAGAGCCTGGATGCCAGAGCAAGGCTATTTACTCCCGAGGAGCACCCGGTATTCGGGGAAACCGTTCGCGACTCATAAACGCTGAGCCATTCATCTTCTTGGCACGATAAGCACATTAAGATTGCGTTTTTGTTAGAAATAATCTGGGCAACACAAGACAGCACAACATGACTTAGGTCATCGTCATCGTCAATGCCTGTACTAGGAGTATGGCATACCCCTAACACCTGAGGGGTTATTTTTATTATTATTAGTAAAACAGAAAAAGCTAATTATTATTATTAGTAAAACAGAGAACCTAATTTCATTTGTTAAAAACAAATTTTATCTGAATTCTTTTTTTTTATTCTATTGTTCTAATATGAACTTAGCAAATTTTTTTCTATCATAAAAGCGTAACCTAAACGGTCTTAAATAACTGACAAAACAGTAGATATTTGTACATTTCTAATTTTCAAATAAACATTTACTAAAGATGCTAAATGAACAGAAATGTAAAAAAATATTCATAACACTGGTCTACACTGTTTTTGTAATTGGCATTAATATTAAAAGATATTTAGATGCACTTATTACAAGATACGTCACCTGATCACCAAAATTTTTTTTTGTGACAGTAGTCTACTCAGTTTCATAATAAATGCTATTACGTACGTTTAAGAATTTGAACTATTGTGACTGAGCTACTATTAATCTAAAAAAGTATAATTTAATTTTATCCGACTTTTGTAATTATTTTGAGAAAGTGCTTGAATCACCCGAAAATTTTTGTATTGAGTGTAGAGAACTCATTTTTCGAAATGAAGGGCGAAATTCTATACCTTTAATTAATAAGTACTATTTTGACTATTTCGATTGTAATACTTAGCTTCGAAAGAAATTTTTGGTTCAACATATCGGCGGCATAACGTATGTTACATTTTTTATGGGCTAGTTTAAGAGATCTTGACATATGTCCATTGCTATGCCAATGATTTGGACGAAACCCCAAGAACACGTAAGTGATTGTTACCTTTGTTCAATAAGCGTCAAGGGCATAAATATTGAGTCGAAACAAACCACCAAATATTTACGAGGGTCTTTTAAAAAGTAAGATAAATTACACACATAGCAATCTTAGGATTGAAATCAGTACTGGACCATTTAGTTCTATTCCTTAGAAGATCACATGCAACAACCTCATGGAAAAAACTGAGATTTTTTGAAGGTTCGGAAGATTGCTTACATTGTGGGGATTTCAAGTGAATGTGTGCAAAACAATTTACATAAACATTTGGGTATATACAATGGATACCACGTCACGAAATTGCACCTGCTCAGACGTCACTCGTTGCCATGGCCAAAATTCATGAACTTCGCTTTGAATCCACCATTTCGCCCGATTTGACTCCTTCGGACTTATTTTTATTGCCGATCCTCAAAAAATGTATTGAAGTGATGTAAGTTGTGAATGACTGTTTTGCACGTCAAGATATATCATTTTATAAAAAATGGTTTAATGGCACGGAAATATCGCTGGACAAAATATATTGAGCTCGATATATAAAGGCGAATTTTTTAATTTTGCTCATATTTTCTTCCTCGTTTACCTTACTTTTCAAACAACCCTCGAAAGCTTACTCTCTGCAAAAAGGCCAGTCCTTCATAGACGTCAATTGTCTCTGCCACTTAGACCTTCTAAATCTAAATAAACCGAAGAATTGTAAATACCTCTGAAACTCGCTTATTAACACAAGCAGACTTTAAGGACTTGATTTAAATTTGTTCAAAAAATATGCGGAGACTTTTAGGATCTCGGTTGAAGAGTTGGAATTTACGTGTAACGAAATTGAAATCTTATTTCCCTCGGAGAGTCAGTTTAATGACATTTATGCGGTCATGAGTTTTTTTGAATTTTAAATATAGTCTAAGTAACTGACGTTTGTTCATTAACTCATCTGAAGATAATTTAGAACTTTTTTTTGTACAAACGAAACACGCTCTCGCCAGTATCCGTAAATCATAATACAAATATGAGAGAACCTAACAAAAATATGAAACCGCTTCCAAGAAAACTTGAATGTGCTAGATTAATATTATTAGAAAATATGTGGAGACCTAAAAGTCATTGCAGCCTTGCCGGAATTGTATCATGGTTATGTAGTAGTATTGATTCATTTGCAAGGAGTAAGAAAAAGAAAAACTTCAATAACTTAGTTCTTAAAAAATTAAAGAAGAGGTATTTGTGCATCTTCAAACACGGGAACTTTTAAAAGACAATTTTTTTGTACAAAATCTAAAATCCTTTGAAGAAAACTTCTTGGGACTATTTTGAAAATGTCGTTTAAACTTCAAGCATAAGGAGGACAGTTATAAAACTTTTATTAATGAAGTGTTAGTAACTTACAAAACCTTGAAATGTAACACGTAGTGAAAAATACACTTCCTGGATTTGTACGTCAAATTTTTTTTCCGAAATTCTGGGTCTTAGCGACGAACACGACGACAGATTTTTCCAAAATATTATGGAGAAGCGTTACCGAGGGAAATGAAGTCCTAGATTATTTATGGACTACAACTAAGCAGTCACTAAAATCGTAAAATGTTAGGTTTATTTTTATTCTATACCCTAGGTGTTAAGCTCAAAATTAATTTTTATGATCTTAACTGGAAAAATAAAATTTCGTGACGCAAAAAAATGTCGCGTGCTACAATCATTTCCGGGGTTATTGTACTTTTAAAAACAACTAACACTATCAATATATAGTACAAATTTTTCAGTGACACAATAAGTTTAAATTTTGTAGACCAGTATAATTCTTTGTTTATTAAAGCGAAATAGCCATTTTTTCTGAATCACTTCAAACTAAAATACGTCCTTTTTTGGTAGCGTTCTGTTGCTGGTAAAAACCATTTTCAAAATTATCTACCCGTGGTCAGATTGGAAATATAATTACCATCAATTTCAATACGTTACTCGCAGTTCCCTGAAGTTCCCTGGCTTTCTTACAAATAAGTTTTAATTTATACTATTAATATTTCCACAAATTTATTTATTAGTTTCTTAGTTTTTATTTTTGTTCAAATTCTACATTGCTAATATTATTATTATCACCATTACTATTAAAAAGTAATAAACGGTTTTCTTCCATATTCTTGATAAATTCTATCCCATTCTTCATAATTCTTTCTCAATTGTGACCGAACTTCAAGTGTATTATTTATATTTAGAAACTGAAATTTAGTTGGATTTGTGACCGGCCATGTGACATTAATCAACTCAGTCTCTTTTGGAGTAGGATTCCTGAAAATTATGCATGTCGAGTAAGTAAATATGTTTTCATTAATATTTTATGAAGATGTAAGAATCGTTACAAAACGTTACGTATTGTAACTCAGCCACATAATTTTTGGGTAATATGCGAGTCGAGGCTAACCTTCTTACTACAAATCATAAAAGGTTCCTACCTGCTATGGTAACTACGAGTATGAACTTGCGGGTTCTAATCTATCTAAACTAGCCGTCATAATTTTTCCAATTACAGCAAGACACGGATATGCTACTGACGGTACTGCGTTATCACTAGCGTAAATTTAAGCCTCTATCCGATGTTCTCAGGGAACCTGAGGGGAGAAATATACCAAGAGAACAATCACGGCCAAACAGCCGACTCAGTTCCATGGTGACCGACTGATAAAGAAGAAATTACTTTGCTGTTTTTTAACTTCCCTTTCTAGAGCACGTCAAGCGGGATACTGTTACATCCGTGCAACCAGTATCCGTTTTGCTATGATTACCCATACACAGATACCAACCAAGTGGATTGCCGCTGGACCCGTAAGAGTACTATTCTTTTCTCTGTAATACACACATGCTCATACTTACTCCAACGGATCATGACTCCATCACAGAAAAATACTTGCTAGCATACTCTCTCATCTTTTCTTCTTGCCACAAAAAGAAGCATATCAAATATTGTTCATATATTAGACATAACCAGCCCTGCGGACAGTAATATTTGGCCACGAACACAACATTATAATAGAGTTGGTAGAATGTCCATTTGCTGTGCGTCCAGAAGAGCCCTACATAGAGCAACGGTGAGTGTGAATGAAACTACTTTCAGTGATACCAACCACAAGCTGATACTCTGAGATACTAACTAACTTCAGAGCTATAACACGTCCCGAAGAACCATCTTCAATCGATATCATCATTCAAAATTGTCAGTTATGCTTCCGTTCTCGATCATCAATAGGGTGTCGTCAATTATTAGATGGCATTGCGTCGATCCTAAATTTGTAGCATCAACAGTTTGCCACTGATACCGGCTTTTTTATTGAGGTTGTCTGGCGCTTCATTGTCAATCGTATGAATATACTATTTAACTCTTCACACCTCTCCCTTCACTTAGGATTATCTCTTCATTGGTTGTGTTTTTTTCCCTAGCCCTACTATTTTGAAAATGCATCAATGACACATTTGCCACTGGTTTGCCATTTCTCCACTGCAACAAGTTACACAAGGCCCCGCAGATCCTCTACTAAGTAAATTCAAGGTATGGAGCCAGAGATTTAACGGTTGGATAATCTGACCAAGCACTCGATGCTTCGTATGCTTTTCAACTATTACATCCAATAAACATACATTTACATAAACCTAGACTTGAGAAAAATATGGCGTTGTCTTAAAAGGGCAATACGAGTGTAAGCTTGAACAAAGGATGACGTACCATACATCGAGATCGTCGACTCTTTTAACAACCAAGACTGCAGAGAGTAATGCATTTATGTTTCAAAGGAATTTCATAAGCTAAGGCCCAAGGGATTGATGCCCAGACTTAAGTTTTCCCCTCATATTATAAAGGTGTCATTCATTTTGAGCAGAAAATTTACGTTCGATGTGTCTTCGGAGGAAAAAAAACATAGAAGCCTGAGTGCCACAACTGCTCAACTGAACAATTTGCCGAACTGGTTTGATCAATGATCAGACCTAGCCTAACCCTTGGAGGAACCAAGCTTGGCCGGCAAGGAAGGCACTTTATATTCAATTTTAACAGTTACTCTTTGCTGAACAGTGAGTCTTATTTTTAATTCAAGGGTTACGTAAAACGCATACTTAAGATCACAATGTAATTAAAGAAATTCAATAAGTTTAAATAGTAAGATGGATGATGCTGTTAAAGAAAGTACATTTTCTCAAATTTTGAAATTATACTGGCTAATTTCATTTCCTTGGCTACATTAATTTTAGTGTTACTAATTTTTTCTAGAGCAACCTTTGAGAACCTAGCCTCGCACAAAAAAAAACAGTCGTAAATAGAATTAAAATTCTTTAAGCGAATACTTTAATTCCATGTTGCTCAATTTTGTTTGCAACATATTATCGCAAGATAATTTAATAAGATTCTTTTCTTCTGTAGTAGTAAATTTATATGGCGCACTGACAGGTGATAAGCTATGATGAATATTATTTAAAAACATAGTTCATACTCTAAAGACAAATGAACTCCAGAGATCAAAGGAAGGGATTTAAAGCATCTATCTTCATAAAATATCTCAAAAGTTTTACCAAAAAGTCTTCATTCACAAAATTCTCATCATACTACTGGTTTTCTTCTTTAAGAAAAATTTATATTTTCTGTTGCTATGCAAACACACCAGACAAAAAATTACCAAGAGGATGCCATCACCAAGCAGTGTAGTACAGCACATCCTATTATAGCTTGTTTAATAACTTGCCAGTAACGTCAAAATTTTTATAAAGTTTGATCATTTATTATAAACCTCCATATAATAACCATACGTAGGTACTTTTGCAAGTAGTTATTCCTACGTGAGTTGCTGGTTTACACCAGGTCTGTTAGATGTCGCGGCCTATCTCACTTAATCGAAAGTGGAATTCGAAATAAAATTAAGAAATTTTTATAATAATGTGAAAAAGTCACGAATCCCTAGAGTTCCATCGCGCATACTTTGGAAACCACTGCACTAACACAATGTTTGATCTATCGCTAGTAACTGATGTATTGACATGCATCTAACTGTGTTAACAGATCGAGGTAAATATCACAAGTTGTTTTCAAGAACTGGATTTAAAACATATTTATAATCTTATATTCACTTATAATATATTCAGCAGACTTGGGGCATCTTAGCAACTGTATCGTGTCTTTTCTCAGCAATTTCCCTCTGAAAAATCATGGTTCTGAAACTTAGACCATGTCAAATTGAGTTTTCTATGTTTCTCCTATGATTAAACGTGTTGAAGATTGTGGGAATGTTGGATATGGACTAATTTGGCTATATTGTCTGTGGTATCATGTATGTAACATCAAACTTCCCTACCTAATGGTTAATCTTTATTACTATCTTTTCTGGTAGCCGAGTTTTTAAAGCGGATAATCGTCCGATTAATATCGTCAGTGCTATATCTATGATTTTTAGGGTAGTTTATCTGTTTCCGATGAGATAAACTTTTATAACATACTTAAAACTCTCTATAGTACTCGTAGTGAGTTAATAACAGAAGTTTTTGAGAAGGTTTGAATTAGCATTCAGATACCTATTAGTGTAAGTTAACTTTCATAAACCGAATATTCCAACAGGTTATTACTTTTCCTTTGTACCAATATATCTAGAAAAGGTAGTCGTAATTCAGTTTTCGTTGAAAATTTTATATTCGAATGCTGTTGATTCGGGTAATTCAAAAATGCATTTACGTTTTCTTCACCATGTGGCCAGATAAAAAATGTATCAACATAGCTTGAAAAAGAACTGGACAATGCTTTAAATTACCAAAATACACAATTCGTTTGCAAGCGAAAAATATCTTTAAAATTCCGTACTCATGTGGTACTGTGTACTGTAGATAGGAGAAGCTAGAAGATCAATAGCGACTAGAGTTTTATGTAAAACAAACCAAGGTTCTTCCTTCTGTTCTACATTTCTATAAATGAAAGATTAGGGAACCAACGGATATTTATAAACACCCTAACTACATAGAGACTCGGATTCCGGTCTGAAATACAAGTGGAGAACGATCAGAACACTAGGTCAAGATTCTTTGAATACTGGTCAGGTACTGACTTGACTTCTGTTTCTTGGAGCTTATTCAGTGTTCAGTGAACAGCAAAGATTAGTTTAATCATATGCTAAGCGCGACTCCAATTTGACACGATCTAATCCCAAGAAAAACGATTTTTTATCTAATTTGTTCGTTCATTGCTAATATTATTATGGCTATTGTTCTTATTATGAGTTAGAATATAATTGAATAAATTATCTGTATTTGGAGAACGAATTTTTCCCTATACTTACAAATATTTGGCAAAATTTGTCCACAATTTTACTATCCGGTTTTGGGTTAATATGTCTGCTGGAAGTGTAGTATTACTAATGCCCTTGAAATTCCATATAAATGAAATTTCCGCACCGTGATAAGCTTTTTCTGATCCTAAAAATAAAGTAAATTAAAAACATTAGACAAGGTTGCCTTTGGGAAGTACTAAATTGAGTTCAGTAGAAGTTTTGATTAATGGTTAGATTAAGGTAAAAGGAAGTTTGACGAAGTTGTAACCAACCAGGAATCTGTCTGACATGGTTTGCAATTCCTTGGAAAGCCGGGACCAGTCGGGGAACTTAATGAGCAGTATATAGGTAAGCAAAGTAGTAACACAAGAAAACGAAAACTAAGGCTTTTCAAAGAGCAATCAAATATCCTAGACATTTTGACGAATCGAAAATCAAAGGTAAAGTCCGATCAGTGATTCTCTGCATGCACGTCATAAATGTCTGAATATAGAGTAAACATCCGTCTATATTATTCTTCTTGTCCACATGTAAAGTATATTTAAAAACTTAAAAACGTAGGTCTTCTGTCATCTGAAGTTATTTACGACATTCGCTCTATTATCTGTCTCGATTATTTATACATATGCAAGAAAAACAGCGAACAACCTGGAATTTGGGTATAGCTTCATGTTTTAGAAGTCAGTACCGCCGAATTTAGAGACAATAAAAATAATCGATAATTCTTTGGCGGATTGAGGTTACGTCATCTTTATGTTTAATTTTTGAAAGTGTCTAATGCACGTCGACAAAATAAAAATTGGTACTGTTCACGTTTTGTGTGGGAAATTTGTGGTATCCAGGGAGGGTGTTTATAACAACTTTTTTTAAATCTAAATAAAGCCGCGTGACGGAAGTTTTACCATAAAATGAAACATAACCAGAATTTCCCACAAGAAACGTGAACAGTGCAGCAATTTTTATTCAACGTATATTGGACCACTCAATAGGCACTTCCTTAATTTTTACGGCAAACGGTCACTATCGTTTCTATCCCATTATTGAGTTTTGGGATATACTTGCCAACTAATAAATAGTTCGGTTCAGAGCTCTAATATTTGTGGAATATTGACCAAATACTCTTCATATGAAGCCACCAAAATGCCTGGAAAACATTTGAATAGTCAAACAAGAGATTTTGTGGTGAAATTAATCGTGTATTTTACATAGGAAAGAGATAACAAAGGTCAGCTTATGTCTCTTAATAATAAATAATCAGTTATGGTGCTCTTCGAACATTACTTCTGGATTTGGGTTTCAAATTTAAGAAAGATGACAACAGACGAGCCTTAATGGAGACACCAAGAATTTGTTCAATGAAGGCAGCTTTCCTTAGAAAGTATATGGGAAACAAAAACGCACACATTGCCCGTCAGCTTGTTTTCATAGACGAAACATGGGTTTTTTCAAAAGACAGTCAAAGGAAGTCATGGCAGGATGACAACATTAAAAGTGTTCGTAAGCTTGGGGGATTTGATGTTTTACATGCTGGACACAGTGGGGGTTTTGTGGAAAATCACAATTTCCTATTTACTAGCAAGTCAAAGTCACTTGATTATCATGGAGAAATGAACAGTGAAATGTTTACGAAATGGATCAGAAACCAGTTGATTCTTAATTTAGAAGAACCATCTTTAATTATAATGGATAATACTTCATACCATTCAGTTGAAGTAGAAAAACAGCCATCTTCAACATGGAAAAAAAAGAAATTCTCTAGTGGTTACAGAAGAATAGTTTACCTCATAACAAACAGATGTTTAAGACAGAATAAAAAATCAAAGGAATATCAAATTGATAAAATTTTTCAAGAGCATGGGCATAAAGTGAATATTCTTATCACTGTCAATTTAATACAATCGAGCTGATTTGGGCAAGTGCAAAAACATTTTATAACAAGCACATTGGTGAAGAGGGATATGGAAATAAACAATTACTTCAGATCTGGAATAGAGCCTTAAAAAAGTGTACACCAGAGTTATGGCATGCCAGCGTTTAACCTACAGAAAACCTGATTCAACAGTGGTATGATCGTGAGGTAATAATCGAAGAGATTCCAGAAATCATTATTCGTGTTGAGAATGATGAAAGCGAGAGTGAGGAATCTACTTCTAACGATTAGTGTCATTATTCAATTAATAATTTAAATATTACTTATTGACATGTTTCAAGCCCCTTGGGCAACATTCACTGTAAATGTTGCAGAACAAATATAGACTTATCTATCTATCTATTAGTTTGATTTGATAAATCATATTAAAATTGGATTATGCAATTATATCCCCTATTCATACTTTATACCTTCGTCATGAAATATCTTTCTGTTTTTAAAAGTATTAAATTTCAGTTCTCTATTTTAAAATTTTATTTAATGTGTTCTACGGTGCAACTTTTTACAGTTTTAATAATGCCTTTTATGTAAATTTGATAAAGCTGTGTCAAGTGTGTATTGTAATTTCATCACAAACATTACACAAACTTTAAATAACTAACAGATAAAAATTGTAAACTTTTCATAAAGTAAATTTACTCAGGAAATAATCTGATAGCAACTTGAAAAATAAAAATAGGTGATATTAGATGTTGGATTTATGCATAGAGGTAAATGTCCTGCACAAGTAAGAACTAGGGTGTTTTACACATCATACACATTTATTATATCCGTAGTTTCCGTTAATTACCAAACCGGATGAAAAATTTTAAATTTTATTTTGACTTCTGAAATTGTCATTTAAAACTCAGACCGCCGACACTGAATTGACAGGCGATTGAATCGTATGAATATTCTTGGCGTCGCGTTTATCACGTCACTGCAAAGATCAATTGATCAGACTATAAGAATCAAAATAGCGAACATACTACTAAAAACATTAACCAAAATAATGATAATTATAAAAATATTTTAGAGCAACACGTAATATCTAGTATTGCTAGCCCTATTATAGCTAAATATATTTGATCACAAAGAAAAAAAATATTTCTTCTTATTGTGATTTCACTGACAGAGTCATGGAAACATATATAATTTGGTCATTGCCTATCGCAGAAAAAACATAATCGAACAAGTTGGTTAAAATAACTTTAGGTACAATAAAGAATGCGTTTGTGGCAGTAAAATATGCGGATCCTTTATAAAAATTACATCCTTGTAATATATATGTATATTTAATTTTATGATCATCAATGGCATATTCCCATGCTTTGAGAAGTTTATTATACTACTGAGAGTACCACTCCTGATGGCTCTGGTAACCTCAGCAAAAAGCTTCTCCAAGGCGGAAAAATGGTGTTCACGCATTCTTTCAACCTGTATAGCGTGTGAGACAACACAGTTGTAATTATTCGGCAAGTCGTTTGTAACCTTAGTCAGGTGTAGGCGGGTATTGGCAGGCAGAATGAGTGCACTGGTCAAGTCGGGTTATTTTTGTTAATATTTTTACGCAAATGTTGCATGGAATCTCGACCGTACGCTGCTGTCACACTAGTACCATTCGAAACTCTATTAATCATGAAGATTTCTTGGTTATTACAGGAAAAGATATTCCTTTACATAACCTTTAATTGCTCTCCTTAGATTCTTGATATCGGAGATGATGGACTTATCTACTCATAACCCATATTTCATGTATTGTAAAGTTTATTTCTTTTCTGCAAATTGTTTGTAAAAATGTGGTAGGACGATCTACTTTAGAAAAGTCCTCTACAGGTTTTTTATCTTGGTCATCTGTTGATTTTTTCGGCTTTGATTAATAAGTTATGGCGGCCACGAGGACGAATAGCCCATCGTGAAACGGTTTTATGCTATACTGCCTGTGCATTAGAAGCATTAAGGAATGAACTGTACATTTTTGTTAGGTTTTGGATACTCAAGGTTTCAATTTTATTGTATTTTCTTTGATTTCACAATCATAGGACTTGCCAACAATAGTTCAAATACTTGTCAATTAAAAGATTCGATGTTTCCTCTAAATTTTATCAACAACTGATGTCACTTTCACTGTGATTGTATTAATCCACTGACTGTAACTGCCTTATGAATTATTTATAATGTAATACTTATATCACAAACAATAGAACTGGGACCAAATAAAATAAGTTAATCAATAGTTTTTTACTTCGCCTCATTCTTTGTTGATGAATAATAAATACAATATAGTCAACGTGTCGGTATCCCAGTGAGAGCAATGGACTATATATTTAATCTCTAACTATACAGATTTTTTACCAGTTTAATAATAAAGTTAGACACCATAAAACTTCAGGCCCTCTCATAGTACTCAAAATATGCTCGAGAGCTAGTACCAGTTTTCTGTAAACTTTTTAACCTCTACTACAGAACGGCTACAGTTCAGCCGATACACAAAAAAAGACAGCAAGACCGTATCAAACAACTACCGCTCAGTCGCACTACTTTCAATTTATTCCAAATTCATGAAAAAGGCTATTAATTACCATTACCCAAAATATCTGGAAGGATTCAAGATTATTATTGATAATCGCTTTCGTAAGAAAATATCAGTGGGACATCTTCTAATTTATGTCACGCATATTTAGAACAATGCAGTTGAACAATTAGATATATTTGATAAATCCCAGATATTCGATCGCTTCTATGCTCTCGTGCTTGCTCAACGAGTGTTTACTATCACTATCACGCTGGAGTGTCCCAAAGACCAGGAATCCAATATACATCGTTTCAGAAGAAAGTACGTATATTTGATAATTTATTTTAAGTGCTAAAATATTGACTACTAATGCAAATATCCACAGAGAGCAGGAAGTCGTTCAATTTAACAAAGACTTGAGATAAATTCTATCTTAGAGTGAGAGTAACTAAGTGGAATTTAACGATACAGAAACGCAGGCGGCAGTATTTTCTAAAAAAGGTAACGTTGCGGAACCGATAGAGTAGTTCGGAACATTTATTTCTTCTAGCATCGTCAATCAACTTGCTGGGAGTTAACTTGAGATCAAATATGTCTGGACATGAATATGTTGCATGCATAGCAAGGAGAGCCTAACCTGAACTAGAAACTTCACAACAATTTTTTATTCGGTATGAAGCTCAAATTTGACCAATAATAAAATACTACTTCCATGTTTAGGGCTCCTAACCATACCCTCGATTTATTGGATTCTATTCAAAAAGTTCGTTTGATTGGAGACCCAGAACTCACCAGGCACCCTGATTTGTCCGAATATTGAAGGACGATTGACGAGTTGTATTGACTATAAGTACTTTCATGGCAAGTCTTGGATTGATGTCGCCCACTTAATTCCTCTCAGAGCGGTGCATGTTAGGAATACATGTCACGCTATTATACACACATCCGGCTTCCCCACTCCTTGTACAGCACTTTTCAAAAATTCTTTTATATGATGAATCTGATGCCTGTTGAATGTTTTGCCCAGCACCATGTTTGGCACCGAGTACAATTTACGACAATTTAAGAAAAACGCACACGCGTCACTCCTGTAGGGCTTTAAGAATTTCCCTGCAGCACATGTATTATGCCCATATAAAAAAAACAATTTATGGCATTGCATTTAATTCCTTGGTGTTATGATGGATAAGTTTTTTAAAATTAATACAGCCGCTTAAATTTTATACGGCCCAATTCCATGTATTAGAGGCCTTCGATTTTCTGGCTTGTCTACATAATACAGGAGCTATTCAGAACAAACCTTGAAACCCAGATTTTTTTATATTTATAGAGTATAAAAACTGTGAAGAAAGTAATTTTAGCTAAAACAATTATTCTTTTCGTTTTGCCAATTATGCGCCCAAAAATCGGCCAAAACGAGCAAATATTCAGTTCTAAAAAAATGTTTATTATGAGATTCCCATACTAAAAAATAACTTCAATTGAACATTGTAACTCGATATTTTAATTGCAGTGATTTAAGTTAAAATATTGAGAAGTGGTAATTAAAACTAAAACATGACATTTCCTTCGATATATTAGAACTGTTAGAACTGGAAAGGTTAAAAGAAAATTTAATTTTTTTTACTTTCAGAACCCTCAAAAGGATGTGTAATATAATATAGTCTAAGTGACCTATCTACCCTCTTTCTCCACCTCTTCATTTTTTTATATGTTTGACTATAAATTATTACGGTACACATTTGTTAATTGCAGCAAACGAAAATCAGAAAAAATGTTCATAACACAAATGAAACTACAAAATAGCTTTTTAAAATATTTCAAGTATTGTAATGTATACCACTTGTTTCTATATTTCATGCATTGTAGGTAAATAACTTTGGAATCTGTCCTTAACTTTGGAATCTTTTTGTCAGAAGCGACCTCTCTTGCCAACGAGAAGAGGATCTGGAGCCCCAAACTTTGATGTTATGTGGTTAAAAATAACGACTCAATCAACCATAACATTCATGTGTATCCTCTATCGACCACCAAGTGATACTAACTTTAGAACACTTTTCGTTTCTCTTGCAGACACCATCGATCATTTACAAATTAACTATCCAAATGCCGAAATTGCCAGTCTGGGCGACTTTAATGTCCACAACATCAACTGGCTTAAATATTCAAATACGATGAACAAGATAGTGAAGCTGAATCATTTTTAATCAGTTGTGGCTTAACTCAGCTTATTGACGACCCAACATGGATCCCTGATCGAAACGGAGAGTTCGCCAGTCTTCTTGATCTGTTTTTAACTACCAATCCGGATATTTACACGGTCAGCGTAAATCCGCTGTTGGGTTCGTCCGACCATAAACTACTTTCGATATATAGTATCCTACCAATCAGTGACAAAGAGGCGCCTTAATCGCGCAAAATTTGGCACTACAGATCTGCTAAATAGGAAGATCTCATGGAATATTTTCGAACTTTCCCTTGGTTAGACGTTTGTTTTCGATCCGACGACCCATCTGACTGCGCTAGGGAGGTTTCCGTTGTTATTTTGGCCGGTATGGAGGCTTACATCCCTTTTTCGAAGAAATGGCCTTCCAACGGCAAGCCTTGGTTTGACCATAAATCGTAACACCTTTGTTCGTGACAGGAACAGATGCAAAGAAATTATAGACGAAACCAAGGAGGCACACAATCAACGGATTATAAACAAACTTCTTGCTTGTCCCAAGAATTCCAGGTCTTTTTGGCTAATCGCTAAGGCAGTTAGTCAAAATTTCACCAAATCCACCATACTACCACTCACACGGCCAGATAATTCTATTGCAACGACATCTGTTGAGAAAGCGAACTTGTTGGCTGAATTCTTTGCTTCACATTCTACTGTCGATTTCCAAGGAAAAACACCACCTACTATTCCCATAGTGTAGTCAAGGATGCTCGATATTATCTTCAGACAGCGTATCATGAAACGTATTTTGATGAAGCTAGACACCAAGGCGCTGACGGAATACCTGCCATAGTTCTTTAGAACTGTGCGAGGGAACTAACACCAGTTTTCTATAGACTTTTCAACCTATTCTACAGAAAGGAAATATTTCCTTCCTGCTGGAAATGTGCCACAGTTCAGCAGATAACTACCGACCTATCGCACTGCTTTCAATAATATCTAAAGTCGTGGAAAAGGCTATCAATTAGCATCGTCTAAAATATCTTGAAGAATTCAACATTTTTAGCGATCACCAATATGGCTTTCGTAAAAATAGATCAACAAGAGATCTTCTGACTTATGTCGCACATGTTTGGAACCACGCAATTGAACACTTTGGAGAATCTCGAGAGGTTGCTCTTGACATATCCAAGGAATTCGACCGTGTTTGGCACGATGGGCTGTTGGCTAAGCTACGTTCTTATGGTATGTCTGAAAAGTTCTGTTTGTAGCTCTCATGTTTCCTCAGAGAGCGTTCTTTACGAGTGGCAGTCGACGGATTTCTTTCTAACACCTTCACTATCAACGCCGGTATACTCCAAGGCTCCATACTGTCTCCTACTCTCTTTCTCATTTATATTAACAATCTGCTGGAAAAGACCGAGAATTCAATCTACAGATTTGCAGATGACAGTACATTTATCTCTTCATTCACTTTAAACGCTCGGACATCGGCTACTGAGATGAATATCCGCAAACAGCAAGAAGTCATTCAACTTAACAAAGACCTGGAAGAAATTCTATCTTGGGGTGACAGTAACCAAGTGGAATTTAACGCTACAAAAACCCAAGCGGCAGATTTTTCTAAAAAAGTTAACGTTGCTGAACCCAACATAGTTATGTCGGGGCTCTCTATTCCTCTAACATCGTCACTTAATTTGTTGGACGTTATTTTGGGAGCAAATATGTCCTGGCATGAACATGTGGCAAGGAGAGCTTCTCAAAAGTTGGGAATATTATTTCGAACCAGAAAGCTTTACACTCCACAACATTAATTAATTAATCAATTTAATTTTAATTAATTAATTAATTAATTCTTAATTAATTAATTAATTAACATTAATTCTTTACAAAGCTCAAATTCGACCAACTATGGAATACTGCTCCCACGTTTAGAGCCCCGCTCCCAAACATACACTGCATTTGTTGAGTTCTATTCAGAGAAGAGCTGTTCGTCTGATCGGAGATCCGGAACTGACCGGCGGTCCTGATTCGCTGTAACATCGAAGAATGGTTGGCGACTTGAGCCTATTCCATAAGTATTTTCGTGGAAAGTGTTCTAAGGATGGGCCCGCTTAATTCCTCCCAGAGCGGTGCATGTTAGAAGTACATGTCGCGCTCATACTTCACATCCGTATGAGGTGGAGCTTGTTACTCCTCGTACAACGCTTTTCAATCAGTCTTTTATATGAAGAACATCATCCCTTTGGAATAATTTGCCCAGGACTGTGTTTCCCACCGAGTACAATTTACAGTCATTCAAGAACAACGTGAATCGCTTTCTTCTCATACGTGTCGCCTCTGTAGCGCTTTAGAGACTTCCCTATAGCACGTGTGCTGTACCAATAAAAAAAAAAATTAAGTTGATACTCATTTCGTTCTAGACTTATATATAGAATGAAAACGATAAAATGCATAGAATAGGGCTTACAGACAAACAAATGCAGATATTTTGCAATCATATGTTAAACTTACCATCTTCTATTAATGATTCAAAAGGTCGTCCGTAATAAGCATACTGGTAAAGATAGACTGGCACATATTTGGACGATAGCTCGGACTGTTTGATAGTTGGTCTGGCAAACATATTATCGGTGATGTACTGAAAAAAATAACTGAATATTATAAAGTAAAAAAGTTGGTTAAGTTATTTATCCAGTAATTCTCATGTAAATATAGGCTTCATAATAAAAACAGAATTTAAAATTTTCATAATTAAATATTACAATTCAATATATTGCATTTTTAGTATCGTACTGTAAGATACTTCGTCAATTAAAAATAAGGAAATTGTAAAGTAAGGCGGGTGATATTTTTTAGGTTACTCTATAGTCATATTCCAATAACTTCTATATAGTATTTTTTATTACAGACAAATAATGAAATCATCTTCAATCGCGACAGCTATGTTGTTAAAATTAAAAAGTAAAATTGAAATTTTAGTAATCAAAATAGGGTGAAACTGTAAATTATCGATATATTATCGGTTAGTCTCTCAATTCTTTACTCAGTTTTCTTAAAAAAGTTTAATTCGAAGACTTACGACAGGGCGTTTCCCTGTAGGAAGAGGGTGCCTAGATGCTTCGAATATCTGAGATAATAACATATGATACTTAACGCTTCATTGTGGCGATAGAAATACCATGATACAGCCAGAACTGGTATAAAAAATCAGAAACTTTGGTTCACAGATAAGATAGTCCTGCTTGATCAGAGTTTTTTAAATACTATGTGTCCGAGCACTCTTCAGATAATGAGGTTGACATGTTGTCTGAAATGACCTTTCTATGCCCTGTTAGATTAGACTTTCTCAACGATTTAGTTATTTCTCGTGTAGAGCCCACAATGATAACTGAGACCATATTCCACATTTGCCGCATCTCATTTGCCAAAGATAAATATTTACTAATTTATTTAGCATAGGTTTTGATCATATTTGTCGATAGAGGACCGGTAAAATCAAAAGTGTAATACTTTGTTTTTTTAGTGTAAGGACCACGTCAGGGATTTTATTAGGGATTGGTAAGTTGGTTATTATTTTGCTGTGTCTGTCGCGTAGAAGTGAGACAGGGGTAGCATACTCCCTCTGTCCCTATAGATTAGAAATTACGCCTCTTAGAAATGGACCTTTCTTATTGGAGTTATCTTTCGTAAAACTTGTTTACGATCATCGGTTTTTCAATGGAGTGTTAAGTTTTTAGAGTTGAAATGTAGGTGGGGATTCAAGACTTTAAAGTTGTAGTTAAAAGGGATTTTTTCGCTCTTTGATTGTTTTTTTGCTCCTCTCTATTTATCTATTGACGCTTCTAGTGTTTATTTTTCTTAAAGAAACGCATTTTATAGATTCAGCGGTTCGTACTAATACAAACATATTATATACTTCTTACGGAGACTTTGATGGGTTTTTTCACTTTTTTGTGTCCCTCCGGAGAAAGTTTTGAAGCTTTTTGTATACCCTAGTAGCGCTGACTAAGACTTAGATTGTCATTATTCATGATTCTTCCGTTGCTGTAAAAAAAAATTGCTTTCATGTAGATAGGCTACTGAAGCTTTTATGTAAATTGGCTCACTCCCAATGATAGCCAGGTATTTTTCATGCATTCCTATCCGCTAACTGCACGACGTATGTCACTTACCTGTAATTTGTTGCAAAAGTAGCTTGGAAGTTTTTGCACATTTTATCTTGTCTAATTGTTAATTTTACTAAGGTCCAATCTTAATCCAGTTGATAACTCTAAAACTGTATATCATCGTAGATGATGCGTCAGACCAGGTAGCTTCAGGCCGATATTTTAAAAGTAGCTCGGAAGTTTTTAATTTGTTTGTGGGATTTGGGAGTATCTTTTAGAAGAAGATCTAAGATGATACACGTGTAGCGTAGAATAGAGCAAGGTAACTTCAGACAAATGTCGAATATTTTATTCTTGGACACTAATTTGATCGATACCCAGATCTTGAAGGTATTTGGGATACCTATACTGCTTCCTTACCTCCATCTCTTCAACAGTGCCTTGATTTTCATTCAATCTAGATCCGCACTGGTGTACTCAGGCACTTTTTTCCATTCTATTCGTTATGCACTTATCAAGACAGAATTTTATTTGCATATTAGTGCTGAAGGTGTTGCTTAAGTCGGTTTAGTAGTTTGGCATAAAAATTTTTTTACAGATTTAATATTGATGTAGGAGCTCTTAATATCAAGGAGAATCCTAACTAGCTCATTCCTCTGAAATATTCAGGGCCTGATTTTTATAGTACCACTACAAAGTGCGCTTTTGTAAGTATTAATTGTCGATTTGGTATTCCGCTGTAACATTCGTTGCTTTATGAAGTTTGAAATCTGTTTTTCTACTTCGTAAAATTCCAGGACCTTGGCCAACCAAAAGTGAGGAAGAGAGTTAAATGTTGTCTGGTAGTCTACTTACGCCGTAGATATAGAATTCTTTATACATTTTTCAGCTGTGTCCTCGGAGTTATTATTTGCATCATCTGGAACCTTTGAAATATTTATTCTCTTTTACGTCTATCAATTTATTAATCTATATGTTGTGGTAGTTGTCTACAAGGATAGAGCTATTTCTAAAATTTAAAAGACATTTAATAAAGCGGAAGCAAAGCAAGATTCTTGGACTCCAGTAGTCTTTCCGGTGTAAAATAAGCAATGCCATCTAGCATAAATGCTGGAGTGTCTTCTGGGTTCGGAACTAGGCAAGTAAAATATTTTACTAAATGTATATAAGTGTAGGTTTAAGTTTTCTTTATTGCATTAGTCACCTATTCCGGCGTTACTTCCTAATATTATATAAAGCGAAGATTTCCTTCTTCTTTTTATTCGATAACCATTTTGTTTGACAGCGGCTGTCAGAATAACTCGCAGAATACCTATATGACTTGTGTGGATTCAAATTTTTATTCGTTGGGCGGGTTGTTACCTTCCTCACTAAACTTATTTTGTTTTCATTGTTTTTTTTCTCACCATATATTTAGAAGGGTGTTTTTTAACTAATACAATAGTATAGGATTAATACCTAACCACGTATAATGCGGACCGTTATCTAACGATGTTGGTTGGATGTATTTAAAGTTTAATTGGTTTTCTAAACTTTAGTTTATAAAAATTGGAGACAGAAGCAAGAATTTTGGTATCTCCTACATTGTTGGTATGACCTGTAGTGTAATGTTGTTCAGCTACAGCTGACCGTACAATCCGTACAATATAGCTTTTATGTTCCTTAATTCTTTTGTAAACAAACTGTATCTTTTGATAAACTCAAGAATACTACTCAGTATATATCACCACTACACCAAACACTTTATTTTTGCACTCGACGCGCGTTTCGCTAACCATGTTAGCTTCATCAGGAGCGATGATTGACTAAAGCTAAACTACCAAATCTACCCTATTTCTACTTAGCCTAACCCTTGAATTACTCAAGCGGAACTAATGACATAGGCAAGGCTATCAGTTCCGGTCAAGTAACCAGTAGAGGGGACTATAAGGAATAGGCCCTCTGTCTTTGTTTAAACTACTTTAACAATTTATGATTTCCATACTTTCGTATGCGTTCAACAATCTCCTATCAGATACATTTTTTATTAATCTTAGATTATCTAATGTTACAGTATGATCAGCTTCAAGAGCATGTTCGGCAATGCTAGACTTTTCTGTTCTGTTGTATTTTAAGTGTGCTAAATGTTCTTTAAATCGTGTTCTAATTGACCTTTTAGTTTGCCCAACATACTTTTTGTCACAATCATTACAACTAATTTCATAAATTCCACTTTTCTCACAATTAGGAATCTTATCTTTGGGATTTCCTAAGATATTCCTCAGATTGTCTGATGACTTATAGACTAAGGTCTATAAGTCATCAGACAATCTGAGGAATATCTTAGGAAATCCCAAACATGCTCTTGAAGCTGATCATACTGTAACATTAGATAATCTAAGATTAATAAAAAATGTATCTGATAGGAGATTGTTGAACGCATACGAAAGTATGGAAATCATAAAATGTAAAAGTAGTTTAAACAAAGACAGAGGGCCTATTCCTTATAGTCCCCTCTACTGGTTACTTGACCGGAACTGATAGCCTTGCCTATGTCATTAGTTCCGCTTGAGTAATTCAAGGGTTAGGCTAAGTATAAATAGGGTAGATTTGGTAGTTTAGCTTTAGTCAATCATCGCTCCTGATGAAGCTAACATGGTTAGCGAAACGCGCGTCGAGTGCAAAAATAAAGTGTTTGGTGTAGTGGTGATATATACTGAGTAGTATCATTGTGCCAAAGATTCCACATTCCCAACTTAGTTAAACTCAAGAATGATCCAGTTTTGTTACATGTGGTAAAGATTGTACAAATGTTTAAATAATTTGGCTCGTTTACTTGTAGTTCCCTCATATGATAGATAAAACTGAATTATCTACTTATAGATCTTTAATATTACCTTGACAGCAAACAGGGTTTTGAAACGATTAAACTAACCCATAATATCGTCAGTACATAAGCATTGATTGTTAAACCAGCCAGATTGGGTCGTCAATATCTCCGTACAAAAACTGTCGTTTTAGAGTTGCTGAGGTCAAGATGCATAAAAATATTTGCTAGTACAGAAGATAGTGGACCACCCTTAGCTGATCCTGAAGAGCGTCGATAAAATTTTCCTTAAAAATTAAAATATGTAGATGTCAGATATGTATGGTTACCAAAGACATATTAAGGTTATTATGCCGGAATATGTTTGATAATATGAAAACTGAATCACTAATTGAAACGATGTCAAAACTGACTATAATATGTCTAAGGATTAAGCTCATAGTGTTTAACCTTTCAACAAAATATTGTGAATTTGTAATAAATAAATTAATTTTTCGATGCAAGGAATTATGATTTGCTCAATATTTACTGTCAAACTGTGCAACTCTAAAGATCCTTCAATTTTTTCGACTAATTGGTAAGACTAATATATCATACCGTCAATCAATTGTGGAACCGATTTTACAATATATAAAATAGTTAAAAATGTTGCAAATCCCTTCATGGGAATGTTCAAATATTCACAATATTTTATTAGGAAGTTGAAAACCATGGAGATATTCTGATCAGTTTTAACTTTGAATGAATCACTATTAACAAATGTTTCATTAACGATTAAATTATCAGACATATTTAGGTATTACAACTTTGATTCATCTTGATAAATTTAATAGAATCATGGTTGTCGTCCACATATTTCATTTTTCAAGGAACATTTCAGGAACAACCTTCAGAAGCAGCTGTTGGTTTTCTAATGTCAAATTTAGTGGGGAATATTTTATTACAGTCTTTTAAGAAAGGGCGTCGAACTCATCTCCTGTAAAACCAAAATGTTAGTGAATCTGGCCACATGGTAAAGAAAACCTGAATGCATCTTTAAATCATCTCCGTGTATAAGATCCAAATATAAAATTTACAAAGAAAATTTTATCTGATGGTACCTTTCTAGATGTACTGATGCAAAGGGATAGCTTCTTGAGATATTCGGTCTACAGAAAGTCAACTCATACCAATAGATATTTGCATGCTTATTCACTTCTAATTTAAATAGTAATGGATACTATATAACTTGGATAATACCAAAACTTTGTTCGACCACTTTTAAATCCGGCTTCCAAACAATAGAGCAATAAAAATTCACCACTACATAGTGCAGTTTAGCCTATTAGTAAAAAGATTCTACATTCGCACAACAAAATTGGATAACGCTTAAGATCACCAAAAGACAAAATTCGTTAATAAAAAGAAATAGCCTATAAAATTCGTTATTAGTATTGTACGGTGGGTATAGAAAAAACTTGAAAATCAATTAAGAAATCTGAAAGACGTAACATAAAAAATAAATTGTACAATCCGTACTCTACAGGTCAAATCAATGCAAGAGAACCTAAAGTTCTTTCTCCTACCTCCATATAAAAGTTTAGTTTCGACTCGAAATCGAAATTTATAAACAACCAATTAATAGTACTTCTTTCAGTTTAGCCAGTGGTCTAATCATGATAAATAAAGATCTTTGAAGATACCTCTTACAATTGCAGGTGATTGCTCGGAAAGTTACCCCAAATAGATACGATGTCAAGAACCACGCTTTCTCACACATCTTTTAGCAAGGGAACTGAAAAGGAACCCAAGAAATTACGCAAATTTGTGGTGTTTTTACAACACAAATAAACAACACATGTTTTGCTTTCGCAAAACATGTGTTGTTTATTTTCGATACTCTAGTTGTCTGCAAATTTTGTTTAAATAGTTAACGACTAGTTTTTCACAATTTTAAATGAAGTAAGCTAAAAAAAAAGACTTACTCCGCTTACAGCTGCCAAATTATTTGAAAATGTCTCTCCGTGTTGAACATATATATTATATATCGCCTTAGCAACTGTATCATTTACGCTAGAATTTTGATGAAGGTTTCCTGGAATTAATACATCTGGACTAGCATCATACGAATCAGCCATATCTTTCTCATTCTTCAAATCTAAAAAATACATGCTTCACGTTTATGGAATTTATATGAGGAAAAATTGCTTACAACAGTATCTCTAAATTAATTATTTAGGCTTACCTGTTACAAACCCACCACCTTCATTAGCACAAATGCCTATCATTAGTGGTACTTGGTTAAACTTTCCACTTTCAAGTAATTCATAAGGGGATTCAGTGAGAAAAGCATCATCATTTTGTGCTTCTATAACCGGAGATAAGGTTCCCTAGGAAATTTTTCCTTTTCAAATTAAGAATGTCACATTGTGATGCTAAATATGTCCTATTAATTACAACTCGATATTTTTCGTGATAAGTACTTTATGGTGGGATAAATATCACAGAAAAAACTTAAACAGAGTCAGGCAGTGAGAAATATTTACAACTACCTAATATTTCCCTCTATATACAACTTTGTGTTAAAATTGAATTAAGTATTTTTTTCTCTACATATAGATATATATACGAGGCATGTTTTTTAAGTAAGTACCGTTTTGGAATTAAAAAAAGACGTGCAAAGATATCGCTATAATTTTATTTTTACATGAAAGCCTGTACCTTAATCTACTTTTCTACATAATTTCCGTGAATATTGAGGCACTTGTCATAACGTAGCACCAGTTTTTGAATACCCTCCTCATAAAATTCTGACTTGTTAACCACTGTATCACAAATGTTTTGACTTCGTTATCGTCTTGAAGACGCTGACCACCCAGGTGCTTCTTCAAGTGCAGGAACAAATGGTAGTCGCTGGGCGCCAGATCAGGGCTGTATGGAGGATGATCTAGAGTTTCCCGTTTAAAAGATTTGATGAGATCTTTGGTCCGATTAGCCACATGTGGACGGGCATTGTCATGCAGCAAAACGATACCCTTACTCAACTTGCCACGTCTTTTGTTCTGGATTGCACGACGCAGATTGTTCAATGTCTCACAATAAGACGCTGCATTGATTGTCTCATTACGAGGCAGAAACTCCACTAGCAATACTCCTTTTCTGTCCCAAAAAACTGTGCACATGATTTTGCGGGCAGAAATTGTTTGCTTAAACTTCACTTTTTTGGGTGATGATGAATGTCGCCATTCCATGGATTGTGTTTCGATTCTGGTGTGACGTAGGCCACCCATGTTTCGTCACCAGTAACAATTTGGTCTAAAAAATGTTCACCTTCATTGTGGTACCGCTCAAGGAAAGTCAATGCACTGCCTAAACGTTGGGTTTTGTGCAAATCCGTCAACATTTTTGGAACCCAACGTGAACACAATTTCCGGTAATTCAAGTTCTCGGTCACAATGCGATACAAAACACTACGAGAATATTGAGGAAAGCATCGCACAATGATGAAATTGTAAAGCGTCTGTTTTCTCTCACCTTTTCGTCCACTTTCTGCACCAAATTTCATTAACGACCGAAGGACGCCCACTCCGTTCTTCATCATGCACATTTGTGCGGCCATCTTTAAATGCTCTCACCCATTTCCTTACCATTCCATCACTCATAATGTTTTGTCCGTAAACTTCACAGATCTCACGATGAATATCGATCGGTTTTACGCCTTTAGCACTAAGAAATCGTATAACAGCCCGTACTTCACAATCGGCGGGACTCACGATTGTCGGAGGCATCTTAAACACTCAGTAAACAACGTATACAATGAAGAATTAGATTATAATGGCGTCAGTGCGTAGACATGAGATGTAGGTTACCAGCGCGCATGCGCGGAACGCCGACCGTATCGCTGCGGCGGCGGAATCGCAAAACGGTACTTACTTAAAAAACATGCCTCGTATATATATATATATATATATATATATATATATATATATAATATATATATATATATATATATATATATATATATATATATATATATATATATATATATATATATATTTATATATATATATATATATATATATATATATATATATATACAAGGAGTATATATTTTCCCATAAATAATTTTATTTAAAATTTGTTCAATATTTCAACCAGAAATTGGGAAAAACATTCATAATATTACTAAAACTATATGAAATATATTTTGTTATTTCTGCCAGAGGATTTATAAAGTAAATGTAGACCATCATAATTTAAAAAATAATTAAACAATTATTAAAACTACATCACAATTCAGAAAAAATAAAAAACACATAAAAAAATACCCGTTCAAATTGTAAAATACTTTTGTGAGTAAAAGCTGTTTTATACATAAGTCGTTGATATTTTACCGAATCGACTGTCAGTTCATTATTTCCAGGTAGTTTATTGCATAGTTCTTAAACAAACTTATGCTGCATCTTGTTAAGGTAAGATTACGGGCTCAACTTTTTGTAACATGAATGTCAACTTCTTATTAACAATTTTAAAATTAGAACGGTGCTTTTTGACAAACATCATTACTTGGAATTATATAATACTGGCCAGCGTTAAAATTCCATTTGATATAAAGACACATTAACATGATTCCCATGGAGGGACAGAAAATATTTTGTAAATTGAGTTATCTGTCTTCTATATAACATCACAAAAAGCAGGTAGAAATACAGTATAGTAGATGCTCAGTAGTTGCTCTGTCAAAAGTGTCGTTTTCAGATTTTTTTAAAAAAAATGTAGATACAACTTATAATCTATCGATCTATATATATTGGAATTAATGTAAAAATTTTAAAAAGGACATATAGCACAGTAGATTTGAAGCAACCTCTCTAACCTTCCCACTTCTTTCAATCCTTTTACGATTTATAATAATATTGCTTACACTTTGGTCTCTACTTCAACTAAAATTCCGTAATACTATTGAAATGATACAAAATTTATCGACTCCTATCCCTCCCCTTTTCCCTATATCACAGCTGTACAAAATTTGAAATAGATATCTCCTTTCGTTCGAAAGTTATCGTGCTAATAATCAGGTTGGCCAAAAAACAAATGGAAACTGTAGACAATATTTTTCATGATTTAGAGACTTTGAAATATGAACAGATAAAAAATCTAGAAGGTTGATTTTTTACTAATAGACTAAGTACTTCCCCTAGCAAGAGCAGTAATAAAAAAATATGCCTGTACAAAAAATAAAATTAATAAGTTGTAAAAAGTTTTTGGAAAATTTGGGAACGACGAAAACTAATTAAAGAATTCCGAATATAGTATTATAATTAGCAGGCAAGTAAAACGGCTACAAATATTTTATCATCTAAAAGAAAATAACCGGCCAAGTGCACTTTCAAAACTACACGGCTTTAATGGGGCCATCAATATTATCAATATTAATGCCAAATTTCAACTTTCTATGTCAAATAGTTTCGGAGAAAATCGGGTCTGACAGATAGACAGACATCGAAGTGATCTTATCAGTGTTCTGTTCGGAATACTAAAAATGTACAAAATTGATCTTGTTATAACTGGAACACACATTTTTTTTACTACGAGTATTGAAACGAGTTAACCTGGAAGCTTTTCCATTATTATCATTTGCCATTTAGCTTTTTTTAGCGTTTTAGGGAAATCCCTAGAGTTATAAGAGTGAAGCGTATGCGAAAAAAGGGATTCACGTTGATCTTAAATGGCTGTGAATTATACTCGGTTGGAGATACAGTCCTGGGCAAATAATTCCAATGGGGGATGAGGTTCTTCATATAAAAGAGTGCTTGAGAAGAGTTGTATGAGAAGTGACAAGCTGAACCTCATACAGATGTGAAGTATTAGCGCGACTTGTATTCCTAGCATGTAAAGCTCTAGGGGGAATTAAGCGGGCTACACTCACTGAATAATTTCTATGAAAATACTTGTAGAATAACCTCAAGTCGCAAACCGCTTGTCCACGTTCCAAGAAATCAAGGGCCTTGGAAGTTTTGAGTCTTCAATCAGGCGAACTGACTCTTCTGAATAGGATCCAACAAATGCAGTGTATGTTAACCACAGAGCCCCAAACATGAGAGCAGTATTCCATCGTGTATCTAATTTGAGTTTTGTGCAGAATTAACAGTTGTTATGGAGGGTAAAGCTTTCTAGTTCTAAATAATATTCCCAGCTTTTGAGAGGCTCTCTTTCCTATGTACGTAGCATATTCATGCCACGACATATTCGCTCTCAGACTAACGCCCAGTAAATTGAATGACGATGCTAGTGGAATGAAGTGTCCCACGGTAACTATGTAGGTTTTACCAACTTTTATAGAAAAAAACAGCCGCCTGCGTTTTTGTAGCGTTAAATTCTGCTTGGTTACTATCACCTTAAGATAGAATTTCTTTCGAGTTTTTATTAAGTTGAACAACTTCCTACTTTCTGCAGACATTTGCATGAGTAGCCGATATTCAAGCGTTAAAAGTAAAGGAAGAAATACGCATACTATCATCTGTAATGCTGTAAACTGAATTTCTTTTCCTTTACTGGATATCGTTAATGTAACTGAGAAAGAGAGTAGGAGACAGTATGGAGCCTTGGAGTACAATGACATTGAAAGTGAAGGTATTAGAAGGAAATCCGTCTAGTGTCACTCGTAAAGAACGCTCTATGATAAAATACGAGAGGCATAAACAAAAACTTTTCAGACATAACATAAGAGCGTAGCTATCTAATAATCCAACATGCTGAACACGTCGAATGCCTAGGGCGTATTAAATGCAACCGCTCGGGATTCTCCAAAGTATTCAGTTGCGTTGTTCCAAATATGTGTTATATAAGTTTATTTACTTATTTATTTATTCGAGAATATACGGATTTTTTTTACAATGTATTTATAATACTTTACAATATAATCATATCAATAACAGAACGGCCGAAAATGTGGAATAAAACACAAGAACGGCTTACACTCCTACCGTGAAATAATTACACTCCTTCTGAAGGAAGAGGGGGAACCTGACAAAAACCTTCAGCTCCCGGTACTGGTTCATGAATCTCATAGCCCTCAGCAATCGTGAATGATAACCATAATTAGTTCTGTAGAAGCCAGTAAAGAACAATTCAGTTTGCCTTAAATGTCTTTGAGGTATATTATATTTTACGAATGACAATAAAGTAGACAATCTATCAACCCGTTAATTATCTTTATTTATATAAAGAAAATACTGATCACTCACAAAACGTCTATAAGCTAATAGATTCAAGTTCATATGGTCCCTAATAATAGTATAATCATGGTCAGCTATTGCCATATCACACTTATAACCACACAGTCGTAGAAACCTGTTCTGAATTTTTTCAAGATTGTACTTATGTACTTCAAACACTGGCGACCAGGCAATCGCTGAACACTCTAAAATACACCTCACCAACGTAACAAGGACAATGATAAATCGCTGAGATTTCTATATATAAGTCCCAAAATCTTACTGGCCTTGTTAATAATATATACGTAATGATCACAGAAAGAGAGGCGATAATCAAATATTACTCCTATATTTTTCGCTTTGCCTAAACTGTCCAACACTGTTCCATTAATAATATAATTATTATTGACATTCTTATATCCTCTAAAGAAGCTAAAGAAAGCTAAAAAAGAAAAACATTTAGATGCATTAAGCTGTACACAGTTTGTCTCAGCCCAATTTACAATTCTATCCAAGACCGCCCGCAAGTCCCGTACGTCCTGTACAATTCAAAACTTTCTTAAACACTTTAAGATCATCGGCGAACATAAGAAAATCAGAGCTCAGTATATGACCAGCAATATCATTGACAAACAAATTGAAAAGGAGCGGAGAGTAATGGGCGCCCTGTGGCACTCCACAAACTGCAATAAAACTATTCGATATCACATTGTCAATTTTAACCTGATATTCACACCCTTCCAGATATGTCTTTAACCACCCCAGGAGACAATCGTTGAATCCCAATACCTTCAAGCTTAGCTAATAATAGGTCGTGATTAACCCTATCGAATGCCTTGGAAAAGTCGGTATAGGCAGCATCCACCTGGGCTCCCGCCTCCAGAGCCTCTAACAAATATGACGCGACGATGTTGTTATCCGTCGATCTTCTCTGTGAAAATCCATATTGTCTCGAAGAGATGACGTTCCTGCAGGACCAAGATAATTGCTTATATGTTAGGAAATCAAACAATTTCGGAATACTGGATTGATTACATACACTTCTATAATTCCTTACATCATTCCTGTTTCCAGACTTGTAAATTGGACTTGGGCAACTTTTTTTAAATATTGTTGGAAAAACTCCCTCAACGTTGGAAAAACATCACCATCATATAAGTTAGAAGATCCCCGTTGATCTTTGCTTACGAAAGCCATAATGATGATAGGTAATAATAATGAAGCATTCTAGATATTTTAGAAGATTGATTGTCTTTGTTAAAACCTTCAATATTATTAAAAGCAGATCGGTAGTTATTGGGCAAGGTCTTCTAGATTTTTTGGTTATTGGCTGAGCTGTAGCATATTTCTAGCACCAGCAGCATTCTGGGGGATAGGTTGAAAAGTCTACAGAAAACCAATGTTAATTTGCTAGCACATTTTTTGAATACTATGGCAGAGATTCCATAATCGCCAGAAGTTTTTTGGTGTCAAGCTTAACTAAAATACGTTTTATGATACGCTGTAGAAAAACAATATGGGGCATCCTTGTCGGCACTATGGGAATAGTGAGTGGTATTTTTCCTTGGAAATCGACGAATGTGAAGCAAACAGTTCAGCTAACCAGTTGGTTTTCTGAACTGTGTTGTGGCCGTGTGTGTTATTTAGTAAATACGTATACAAAATTTGGTGATTTATTAAGTATTAATTAAAGTAAAAGCTTTGCATCCCACACAGATTTTTCGTAAGTTTTTCAGCTAGTCTTTAACTCCAAAGTTTGTCTTCAGTTTTTGCTCAACAATATAGCGACCACGATTTTTTGTGTTTGCCTCTCTATTAAATACATAGGCAGAACTGTGTAACCCACTTTCAAGAGTGTCCAAGGAGACAGTGATGTATATGGTATTTTAGTACCTACTTTAGCACCTTATTTTAAAAGATGAACTGAAAATGTTAAAAACTTAATATTTACACGTTTTCGTGATTTTTATAAATAATTATAACATGAGCAGCAGTAGAAAGCGAGTTCTCATAAAAAACTTGAGTCAAATAGGATTGTTAACTGGTCTAATAACTCTATCTTATCCGAGTACTTATTATGAAATCTAAAAGCTCAGGATACTTAAGATTGCTTTTTGTACAATTTACCTCATCAATAGTCGTAAGACATAGGTCTTATCGGCAATTGTTTAACACAGTAATTTCTTTTTTGTGCTACCAAGAAAGTGCTAGTCTCCTCAAATTTAATTTTTCTAAGCTCATTTATAGACACTAAACTCCATCTACAGACCATAAAACACCATTAGGATAGATGCTAATTCTAATTTGTTGACCCTACTTTATGTACTTACATTGGGATATACATAACTCAAGAGTATTTTTAAATATTTAAAAGTAGTATGCAGTTGCGACAGAGTTAAATGCCTAATTTAATGGCAAATAGGCCAAATAGATCATTTTTGCCAACCCTGTTTAACATACAGATAATGCCAAATTTACAAAATCTATAGTGTAAAATGAAATTCGAACGAATTGAGCTCAGATAGACCGCTATTTTACGGTACATTTCTCGCTTACCTCGAGCCTCAACAAGGCTCCAGTCTGCTACCTATGAACGCTTTCACTACACAGTGGTCCAGGTTGTTTTTTTCTGGTGATGCCTAACTAGTTTTAATATGTCTCCCATTCGAGAACAAGAAGAGCATTACTTCCATTTTTAACTTTATCTAGTCAATGTGATTCGGGCAGTAGAATATAACGCAATTAAAAATAACCAATATGTAAATTTGAATTTTTCAAGTATTTCCTGTGTATAAGTTCATCTGTACATCTTATATTTTGTTGAGCTTGTTGAGGAATCTTGACTTTATTTTATTATTTACGGTAATTTTATTTTGTAAATATATACCTACAGGCCTGCATCATAATCAATTTTGTTTAAGTTTAACATAATTAACAATTACCATTTTAAAATTTATTTTTCTTAAGAAAGCTTAAACACGGACCTCACATATAGGGGCACTAACTACCGGTTCACGCAGGCCACTTTGTCTTACCACTTAGTAGCGATACGCCATCGCTAAGAATCGTCGTTCCACGTAAAGCTAAGACTGCAGTCGGAAAGATTTGAGACTGACTACCGCTTTCAGCCAGAAGCAGTGGTTTTAAAGGAGACGACAACTCTTGGCAACGGCGAGAAACGCTATACAATGATTCGTGTGTAAATTCACTAAAACTCGTATTTTCTCATTAAGTGCTTTTCATATGGTCAATTCTCTCACTCCATTGTTGGAAGTCATCGTTCCATTGAAAAATATTACTTCTGACTGAATGTCTCCAAATGGACTACCGTATTGCCCAACTGATTTTTTTTTGCAACTTTGGTTGGGTTGACGTGTAAATACACTAAATCTTTATTTGTTCTTAAATCTTATTCAAGTCAGTCAACCGCTTGGATGTTTCGAACTCCAACAAAAATGAAGTAATTTTTGAGAATATTAAGTGAATGTAGCGCCGTATTTTTTGAGTGTTCCGTATGGAACATTTATAAGATCACTTCGTTGTCTGTTTGTGTGTCTGTCTGCCCATCTGTCTGTCACACCCGATTTTTTCCCAAAACTATTTGACACAGAAAGTTGAAATTTGGCACTAATATTGGAATTAATAGCCTCATCAGAGCCGTGTAGTTTTGACAGTTAAATCTTGATTTAAGGTGTTGGTTTTGGGGGATGAAATCGGAAGTGAAAAAACATTTTTTACCAGGTCGTTGAGCTTGTAAAAAGACGAGTTCAAAAAAATGTATATAATGTAATACTTGCGCACACTTCTCTTCATAATATTTTTAAAAGAGATCGCTGCCGTCTCCCCTTATCTCGAAAAGTACTGGTCAAAAAATTTTGAAAAAACTCTGGAATATTCTCTACGGGGTGTAGATTGAACGAAAATTATCACGAGTGCATTACCTTTAATACGTTATATGGTATATAAAAAAAAATTCAAAGTCATCAGTTTTCAGTAAAGATCGAAAAAAACTTTGTAGAAAACTCATTTGGGATGTGTTTTGTGAAGTCACTGATCATTTTATACTTTCGGAACAAAATTTTTATTTTAAAAGCAATCAACTAATTGCGCAAGTATATTGTAACATTGGAACTTGACCGTCCTCATTTGAGGCATTTTTTTGTATTTTGTACTTAAAAGGGTAGTCTAAGGACGCCCCAAGCTTTTTTTTAGCCCTGATTTTATGATGGGTAAGAGATATAATTTTTGTATTTTTAAAAAAACACCTCAGTTTTTTTTTTGGGCATGTTCAATATTACTGAAGTACTCAGCCGTTCTTAAATTTCTCGTTTAATCACTCTTGCAACTGAAAAAATTGCTGTTAAGGCATACTACTCAGGGTATAAGTCTATGAAAGATGTTTTGGTAACTTACTGTTTTTTTCGGGGTTCGGATGGAACACAACCGATTTCACACTTTTACTTAGTAAACACTTAGAGGAGCCCACTACGGCTTACTCGTTAAAAAAAATTGATTTTAGTTTCAAGTTGTTAAAAACGAACTTTCCGGAATTTAGCCTGGGCTGCGGCTTGAATTGGAAATATTTAAAATTTTCTTAGCGGTAGATATCTTAAATCTATCTCTGTACAATAATGTGGTGAAAAATCAATCGCAAGAGAGAAACCCCCTGTCCAAAAAGAAATTAAAACTAAGGGCTACTTATGAAAAGGTAACAAAGTGATTCTTAATACTAAAGGTTTTTTTACTACTAGACTTAATTCAATTAAGCACTAATAATACAATGAAAAAAACCAAATGAAAATTCATGTACACAAGGAATGTCCTTAAGTACACAAAAGTAAATAAAAATCCTTTGCATGAACATAAGGAAATACCTGTTCAAAGTAACAATCGCGGTTTTTATATAAAAGAATCAGCTCTGTTATTGTTACCATATATATATATGATAAAATATTTTAAGGATATATTTCAGCAAAAGAAATATATATATATATATATATATATATATCTGGTTATATATATATATATAGAACATTCCATAGTATCACTACTAGTATATATATATAGACATGCTAAAATCGCCAGGGAAAACGCTATATATATATATATATATAATTTTTATTTTAAAAGCAATCAACTAATTGCGCAAGTCCAACTTGCACTTGACCGGTTATTTGTACTTAAAAGGGTAGTCTAAGGACTTTTTTTAGCCCGATATGATGGTATAATTTGTATTTTATGTTCAATATTTAAGTACTCAAATTTCTCGTATACTCTTGCAACTGAAAAGGACAAGGAAAAACGAACTTTGGAATTCAAATTATTAATTTTCTTAATATCTTAAATCTATCTCTGTTATAATGTGGGAATCGCAAGAGAGAAAATTAATCTGATTCGTTTTTTAAACTAATGGTTCATATGTCCTTAATTTTTCATATATATATATATATATATATATATATATATATATATATATATATATATATATATATATATATATATATTATATATATATATATATATATATATATATATATATATATATATATATATATATATATATATATATATAGTCAGTCCAAAACGTCTCCATACACTACCTGCTTTCTATACTATTTTTCTGTTATGTTTAACAAATTAATTGGAACTATAAGAAAACATGTTTAAATTAATATTTGAAACTTAACCAACGAGGATTAGTATTAAAAACAACTACGGAACATTTTATTTAGAAGTTACATCATTGTTATAAAAATGTAAACAAAATTAATGTCAAAAATGTCTCCATCCACTCAAGAGCCGCATTGAAAAAAACACGTTATAATCAGCCGCATTTTATCAAGCTATCTCTTGCTCGCTAAACTGAAAACAAATGAATAATTTTCGGCCATACTTTATAATCTGTCTCTTATTGTTAGTAATTTGCAGTGGGTTTTCAAAGTAGTATTAAAAATAAGCGAGAGAAATCGTAAAATTTTATTTCAAGTTCGAAAGATGATAACTGATTTGTGGAAAGATGGAAAATCGTAGAGAAATATAGGAAAAATTGTTAAAAAGTTGCATGCTTCTGTTCAGTACATCGTAAACCAGTATAAATCAGCGGGTTCCTATAAAATTTGACCACCCTCCGGTCGTCTAAAGAAACTGACTTCACGTGAATAGGTCAGTATTGTTAAACAAATAATTATAGATCCCAAGAAAAGTGCACCAAATTAAAAAGAAGAAGTATGTGAAATATTTTTGAAAAATATTTGTTCACAAAAACAGTGAGAAATTGTTTACACAGGGCAGGCTATAAGGGGTGTGCAACTAGGAAGAAACCGTTAATGTCGGAAGCTAATCGCAAAAAGCGATTAGCTTTTGCTAGAGAATACGTTACAAAACCCCCTAAATTTTGGGAATCTGTAATCTTTAGTGATGAAACTAAAATTAACCTTTTTGGGTCTGATGGCAGAACTAAAGTTTGGAGAAAAAAAATACCGCATTTGATATTAATAACAACTGTTCACTGTGATACAAGAGGATGGCAGTGTTCTGCTTTGGGAATGCATGTTTGCTGGAGGGGTTGGAAATTTACATTTAATTAATGGTACCATGGATCCGCATATTTATCTGAGCATTGTAAAAGACAATTTAAGAGAAAGTGTCCAAAAATTAGCACTTAAAAAAAGATACATTTTCCAACAAGACAATAATCCGAAACATACCGCAAGCTTGATGCGAGAATGGATGATCCATAATGTGCGACAGCAGCTTCATACACCTTCGCAATCACCCCATGTTAACCCTATCGAGCATTTATGGGAGGAATTCAAACAGCGCGGTCGCAAACATAATGTTTCAAATAGAGGAGAATTAAAAAACAGAATATTGAACGAATGGGAGAACATGCCAGCAGAAGTTACTAGATAGTTGGTTGCAAGCATGAAAAAAGTTTACAGGAGATTATCAAGGGAAATGGCGGTCCCACTAAATATTAGTTTAAACGAAGTTGATATTTTCCGTTAAACTCCGTCAAACTTTTATTGGTAATTGTAAGTGTATGGAGACTTTTTTGACATTAATTTTGTTTACGTTTTTATAACAATGATGTAACTTCTAAATAAAATATTCCGTAGTTGTTTTTAATACTAGTCCTCGTTGGTTGAATTTTAAATGTTAATTGAAACATGTTTTCTCACAGTTCCAATTAATTAGTTAAATATAACAGAAAAATAGTATAGAAAGCAGGTGGTGTATAGAGACATTTTGGCCTGACTATATATATACATATATATATATATATATATATATATATATATATATATATATATATATATATATATATATATATATATATTTTAAAATACATAAATGACCTTAAACTTCCCGAAACAGGATCAAAATACTTACTTCTATTGTAGAATAAGCAACAGAATTTATTTCTGAAGCTGTTTTCCCCTGTAGAAACTGTTTAAGTTTTTGTGTGTCGTTAATATATGCCTCGCCACCTAGTGCAGTGGCCAACGACTCAACGTAAGTTCTTTTATCTTCGTTAATTGAAAACAATGTGATAGAATTACCACTCTGCGCGATTGCTCCTATAAATAACCCTAAAAAAAATAAATAATCAATTACTACCTGATATTTGAAATGATTCTTTCTGGTGAGATATTCATATTATAACAGAATGTGTGATACTAGCTAATAAGAATATATAGAGAACCATAATCAAGTACCGGCACATTTACAACAGGAAAGAAGGCACCAATATACCTGTACCTCAATCCCTGGTAACCAGTGGCAAAACAAACCTTGGGACAAATAGATTGACACAATTTTCCAATATCCCAGACTATAACTAAATATGATCAACGAATAATATTAATTGATGGAATTAGGTATATTCAGCCCCAAAAAAAAGCAGAAATTTCAAATGAGAAAAATAAAACCACTACAATTTCAAATATTACAGGCGTCGTCAGAATAATCCACAATAACTGATGAATCAGTTCTTACGAATGTATATTTTTATTGTGTTTGTAAGTCTTCTGTATTTTTAAAATGTATTTAAATGTTTCATTGTTAAATAATAAGTATAGGTTATAGTTCGATAGAAAAATTAAGTATATTTTAAAGATTATAGAGACCTGATGATGATTTCTTTGAAGAATATTGTGAGATAACAAGTTTTTAATAGAAAAACTATTCAAACTGAGAGATATTCGCTGGAGATGGCCATCGTGTAATATGCATCTAAGCAATTAAAGCTTACATAAAAACTTATACGTTATTTCCACAAGACAGGATTGACTTTAAGTAAATTATTACCTGCAGTTCTCGTACTAACTATATGAAGGCCTACAGCTGATCCTCCTGCACTTTGACCAAAAATTATAATTTTTTCTGGATTTCCTCCAAAATAAGGTATATTTTCCTTAGTCCACTTGATTGCCAGTCTTTGATCTTTCAAAGCGGCATTCCCTAAAATATATTAAAAATTCAAAATGATAGTATATTTTACTTCTATACAAGTTCTAATTTTTTTATTTCATTCACTCGAGTGAGTTTAAATGTCTACCCAAACACTGCCCTACTACAAGATATAATAAAGCATACTTTTTCAGCTATGTATACCGTAAGTCCGGACAAAAACTAGGGACAATGAAGTGTGTACTACAGGTGCTATAACACGAATTACTACAGAATGTTACATAAATGCTTAAGAGGATATGTATCTGTACCCTCGCAACATCTATGTTATTTCCTATCTTCTTAGGTAATATGTCTACTAGTGCTACTTTTGTTGTCATATTTTAAATTTTGTGTCAGTTGGAGTCAACTTTATCTGTTTTTAAAACCCTGAAATAGCAAATTCTTTTTCTTTTCTGGCCATTAAGTTTATGTTCTTGCATTATCTAACATTGGTACCAGTATCTTGTATAAGTTTCTTGTAAGCTCTGAATGTTTTTAAATAAAAGTTTCCTGATTACAATTAAGATGTTGAAGTTAAGATATTGTGATCTTCCGAACTCCATAGAAACCTCTTGCGTTTTACATATGTAGGAAGAATGCCACAATATAACAAGCAACTGTGGCCTTGAATTGTACGGGCACTTGTTTTCTAGTCTTTAATTTTTATTTTGTCGAGTTCGACTTCTTTGACGTCGTCGACTTCCGTCCCTAATATCGGCAGTGGGACCATAACTAGTGGCATTGCAAGCATCTGGACAATTTCTTGGTGTTTAACTAATCATTACATGTTACGTCTCATTGAGGTAATGGTCTCTGTTCACAAGCCTGTCTTTACCGGAATATCTGATTCAGTGATCTCGTTTGTGGCTTTAGTTCTCTTACTCTTACCTTTTGGTTTCTGTTGGATATTGATTTGATGAAGTCGTTGAAAGGATCTATGTCTATATTATCTTCAATAGTTTTTAATTTATCTTCGGTAGCAATTTATTTATTTATTTCGTCTGCTGGTCTCTCAATTTGTTCTGAAGCATACCGATTTCTGCCGGAAGGTCACCATTTTGACTGATGAACTTCTATATTTGTTTATTATCACCTTAAGAACCCTGAAAAGACGTATATTACCACGTACATGTGCCTCTCTAACTTACTTCCTTATCCTTTTAATCTCTTATAGGTTTTACTATAAATAATTATGATTAAAATTGTACATTAACGCAATTAAAAACCAGGAAAGCTTGTCTAATACTACTGAAACCAAATAAAATTTAAAGTTCTCCCTCACTTGAAGCGATGTGATTCAAAAACTATGGGTCCTCTTCCTAGTGCAGGTATAACACAAGCAGAGCTGTTTATACCTACTTTGAAAAACAATCAGTTACAATTACCAACAATTCTGAAAATTTAATTGAAAAATGAATTACCAATTACTGGTTATTTAAAAAAAAAATAGTTTAATTACCGATTACTCAAATAGAGCAATTTACTTCACATCGAATTACTTTATTCTTAAAAATTAAATTACCTTCTAGTGACCTAATTTCATTTATGTCAGTTCAACTAATTTGAAAAACAATTCATTTAGTTTTATATTAGCATTACTCTCAAGATAATGTAATTAGTTTCAAAGTCATTTAATTTATTATGCAGTAATTCAATTACTTTCGTGGTTTTTTTATTACTCACCTCTCCGCCTCAGTAGGGATTTTACACTTTTTCAATATCCCAACGATATCGGCGAAGATGTCGTAATACCCGCCAACGTTGTCCAAGCGCCGAAACATACATATTTGTATTTCACCGCACCTTTTAAACAACGTGGTAGTGCTGCCACGAGCGTTATTTGCATTTCTGCAAACAACTAAATACTACCCATGTACGTGGCCAGGCCAAATATACTTTAAAAAATTAATAAATAAGTATGCCGACCTGCGGGATTGAATCCTCGACCTTCTGCACAGTAGCAAAGTACTACGCCACCGAGCCACGGCCAGCCACCATTGGTAGCTATGGTAATTAAATAACTTCCATAGTAATTCAGTTTCTCTACTAAGGGTAACTCAATAACTCTGATAGAAGTCCATTTACTATGGAAGTCGAGTAGTTACTACTTTTGTAATTCAAGAGTTTACTTGAACTAAAATAATTAAATGAATAGAAGTAACTCGATTACTTTATTGAATTACTATATTTAAATAACCGACACTTTTTATACATATACAAAATTTTAAATCGATCTATCATGTATTCCAATATTTGATTCTACTTTTTTATGAAGTTTTCATTTCTTAATTATGTCCGTGTCGTCTTGTAAGAGTTTTTTTAAGTCTTTTTATTTATCATATATACTTAGACCCTGGGAATTTTTTAATTGAGTGGATGTAGATCCACTTTATAAAATTTTAGTACGAAAAATGGCCGTTTTCTAAAGGTTGAAAACACTTGGAGGATAGTAAAGTGTACCAATATACAAAGTAATCTTTTCTCCTCGCCTATGAATAAGAACTCTGTCATCTTTATGCATGTGAATCGATCAGTACAATAAATGTAGATTCATTGTAAATTTAAGACCATGACTAATGACTCATATATTGCAAGTTAAAATAAGTTTGCGATAATTAAGATTAATCAGTGATAAATATTACTTCAGAACGTGAAGAAATGCGAAGCAACATCTGTTTCTGACTTACACTGCAAAGTTTAAAAAATTGTATTTTTTTATTGTTAATAAGCGTAAAATTTGATTCATGGACTATAAGAATTACCCTAGACAATTTTAAAATTAGCTTAATTATAATAATAGTGTATAGTTTTATATTCCTTTAAAATTTTGTTTTCCGCTTACTATTTCATTTTATCCATAATTTTCTTTTATTCGTTTTTTTCTGTCCGTTTCATTGTATATATGTAATTAACTGACCCGGCCGTTATTTGATGGAAATTCATATTCAATGAGAATAAAACACTAAATTTTTACTAAAATTTCCACTTTTATTGATCTTTATACTTAAAACATGTTTTGCTAAAACATTATCTTAATCAAAACTGTGGGTATAGAATGAAATAAACATTTTTCGATGGTTTTATAAGTAAATATTTTCAAGTAGGTTGTAACTAAAGGATAAAAAAAAAACTTTATAATTATACAAATTATCTGTTGTATCAGTTGGTTATTTAACAGGTGTTTGTATTCTGTCTTTTATTGATCTCGAGGGTCTCAAATAAATTTAATTTATGCGGTTTGTTCTGAACGTCCAAAATATGAAAGTTATTATCAAATACATGATTATTTTCTATTAAATGTCTGGCATATGAAGAATCAGTTTTACTTTTTAAAAAAACTTTTATTATGTTCTGAAATTCTTTGTTCGAATGTTTTCCCTGTTTGTCCTATGTAGACTTTATTACAAGAATCACAATTAAGTTAGTAAACAGCAGATTTATGGTTTTTCAAGGTTTTATCTTTATTGTTCTTGATATGTTTGTTTAAGTTATTATTTGTACTGTATGAGATTATCACGTTCTGTTTTCTTAGATATTTAGCGATTTTTTCAGTTGTTGGGCCTATATCAGTTAGTATTACGTATTTGTTATTAATAGTTTCTGGTTTTTGAATATATTAAATTAATTGTTTGTTGTAACTGTTTTTTTGCGAAAAATTGTATTATAGTTTTAAAATAAATCCGTTGTTTTTGACTCTTTGATTAATAAGATTAAGTTCATTTTTAAAATTGTCGTCTGTCATTGGTATGTTAACTAGTCTATGTATAAAGGAATTGTATGCCGCTAGTTTTTGTTTGTATGGATGTAATGAACTGTTATGTATCGTAATGTCCGTGTGTGTCAGTTTGTGGTATATGGAGAAGACATGTTTATTGTCAATCTTTTTTATTGTTTATTGCTAGGTCCAAGAAATTAATTGAGTTATTAACTTCTTAGAGCAAGAGCCCGCGACTGCCAGACCTTCGGTAAATAATAAAAGCTAAAAGTTTCTCTACGTATGTTCACAATACGGGTAAGAACGATCCCCGACTATAAAACATGAGTCGCGGTGGCTTTGGCAGTTAACAGGTAGTAAAGGTGTGTAAAATTATGCCTCAAATTCAGTATAGTATAAAGCTCAGTTTTTATGTATTGTATTCGTAATAATCTTATAAATCGCCTCGTCCACTGCCAGACACTTAGTACGGTTGCAACCCCCTGCCAGACACCTTTAAAATATAGTTAATTGTAATTATACTTACGTTATAGTATCAAAGCTGAACTTTATATATGTTATTTGGGAAACTATAAAATGATGTTTCCTCAGTAGCCAGACACATTCGATAGTTTCCCCATCTTGCCAGACACATTCAAAGTCTACTGTAGGTGCGAGCGCGAGGGATATATATGTAAGCGGGTGCGAGTGAAATAGTGCGTTCGGTCCATGGCGATCTTTTACTGAGCATTAACTGTTTCTTATTCTGTGGTAAACTATTTTCTAGATTTATGAAGAAAATTTATTATATAAAATTATTAGGGACTAAAAAATAAATTTTCAAAAAATTATTCAGTAAAATTTTCATGTTAATAAATTATTAAATCAACAATCCAATAGTGTAATCAAATACGTTTTAGAGTTTTGTAAACTTCATTTAAATATTTAATCCAATAAAAATTTCAATATTTTATAAAAAATTTTGTTTACTTTAAGGAGGGAATAATTATTTTGATAGTACGAAATTCAATGAAAAAGGAGTTTGATTATACTTATAGCCATTGTATACAAAGTAAAAAAATAATATTTCAAACATGTATTATTAAATTCAAAAAAATATTCAATTATTTTCATCGTTGTCGTCGATATCTTCATTATCCTCATCACCGCTACTCCAGTCTGTGGATTGGTCGTTATCATTATTGCCTTCTCCGGCAGTTTCTGTAATAATTAAACCAAGTTAACACAATTACGAATAGTCACAAATTTATCTACAATAATTTAATATCATAATTACATACCTGACAAAGTACTTAGAGAATCACTGACATAATTTGGTAGTTGATCCCCTTCAAACCATTTAAAATGGTATTGGTCATTTTCCAGTACCCAACCATTATTTTCCGGTTTATAGGAAGTTGGTTTTTTCAGGTGAGCATTGTTCCAAATAGTACAAATATAATTTGCTCGCAAAAATTGCTGTAATAGTTCACACGAGGTGATAAACTGCTAGCGCCGAAATTTCGCATTTTTTTTCGATTAAAAGCTTCACTCACATCAGAGACTGTATACGAATCTATGAACATTTGAAGTCTAGACGCATCAACATCAATTATATTACCGACATTGTATATATTGCATATAAATCTCTGAATAGTAGTAAAGACGTTTTTAGGTGCTATTATTTTTTTATTACGAATAGTAAAAAATTTAATAGCTTTAGAAAATACTTTCGTAAGTTTTTCTTCAAGTTGGTGTGCCGTGAAAGTGGCGTTCATTTCAACGGAATTTTCTTGTAAATTTTTTTCCAATGAATCAATATACAATTCATGTAAATATATTAATAAATAACAGCGCCCTTTTTTGATAACGTCTTCTTCGATGATGCTGCTAATTTCATTAGCAGCAAAACTATTTTGTGATATTCTCGATCATAATGCCGCTCATTTTTACTGCATGCTTTCTTTTTAGAAGATATATTATTATTAAAATTGCCGCAATCTGTATGGTAATGTATTTTTGGAGCAGAAAAATTATTCAATGTAATTAACAATTCATTACACTCTTCTAAACCTTCAATACTGGGTAAAATACTACATTTAAATTGGTTTGTATCAGCTGCATGAAGAGGAAGCATTTTTGATAGTACTTGTTTCTTTTTTTTATTACAAAATACACAAACGATCTGAGAGTCATTGATACGAGCATCACTTTCGTCGGAATATTTACGTCCTCAGTTGCATCGTTATGTTCACTAACATCTGGTTCACTAATGTCAGGTTTTTCTTGATAAGTTGTAGATTGTAATACTCCTGATTCAGAAATTAAGGTTGGTTGTGATATTGTTGAAGGTTCTGTAAGTATAGGCGGTAAATGAGATTGTTTTTGAGAAGTTGAAGGTTGCGGTTCTGTTGATTGAGAAGATAAAGTTTGCTCTGATGTTGTTGGAGATTCTGTTGCTAACTCTGTAGTCAACTCAGGTATCAATGGCGTGACTGGAGATAAGCTGTCTGTAACTACACTGGTTGATTGTTCTTTTGCACTATTTTTTTTAGAACTTTTAGGTTCAGAAGTGTAATATTTTCTCATAAGTCCTGTGAATGCTTTATGGCATGATGATAACCATCATCTGTATATTCATCAGGCAAAATAATGTTTTTATATTTGAGGTTGTGTTTTTTTTTTCTGACTGTCAAAATAGTTTGGCATTTTTTTCATGTCTCTTCAGAAAATAATGTTATTTTGCCATCACTTTTTTTACAAACAAAACAAATTAATTTTTTGCCTTCCGTTTCCATGATAACACTTTATTACAACTGGATCACACTTATTTCATAAACTGCACAAATAAATAATAAAACGTTTGCTGTACGTATAACAGTTCACCACACAATACACAATACAGAATAAAAGACAGCTGATGCGCAGTAAAAGATCGCCATTGACCGAACTATTTCACTCGCACCCGCTTACATATATATCCCTCGCGCTCGCACCTACAGTAGACTTTGAATGTGTCTGGCAAGATGGGGGAACTATCGAAAGTGTCTGGCTACTGAGAAAACATCATTTTATAGTTTCCGAAATAGCATATATAAAGTTCAGCTTTAATACTATAACGTAAGTATAATTACAATTAACTATATTTTAAGGGTGTCTGGCAGGGGGTTGCAACCGTACTAAGTGTCTGGCAGTAGACGAGGCGATTTATAAGGTTATTACGAATACAATACATAAAAACTGAGCTTTATACTATACTGAATTTGAGGCATAATTTTATACACCTTTACTACCTGTTACCTGCCAAAGCCACCGCGACCCAAGTTTTATAGTCGGGGATCGTTCTTACCTGTATTGTGGACATACGTAGAGAAACTTTTAGCTTTTATTACTTACCGAAGGTCTGGCAGTCGCGGGCTCTTAGACTATCTGTTTCTGTTGTGAAACTAATGTTTGAGTGGATACTATTTATAAATTCTACGGTTGAATTATGTTGTCTCATTGTTCCTATAAAGCGAGTCAAGATGTCGTTTACATACTCGTATCTATGCCAATAAGTTTTTAGAAAAAGTACTTTTATGTATTTGATCTTGAATATTATCAATAAAAATTTCAGCTAGAATTCGACTCAGGGGATTTCCCATTGTTAACCCTTCCAACGATGAATAAATCTTATTATCAATTTGGAAATAATTTTGTTTTATACAAGCAAATAGTAAAGCTATTATTTATTTGTTGACAACGTTGTTAACCTTGTTTTTATTTAGCAAATTTTCTACAAGTTTTATCGTATCTCACAAACAAATTTGTAACATCAAAAAAAATTAATTTGGCATTCGAAGGCATTATGGTATTTTTAGGTTTGTTTACTATGTCATACGAATTTTTAATACTTAGGTGTAAAATTACAATATCTGTTAATCAGGTTAATTAACATTTTTAAAACTTTCACTAAAGGAACTGTGACAAAAAATACTACCGATCTAATTGGAAAATTATCTCTTTGAAGCTTAATTAATAAATATATTTTGGGAGGTTGTGGGTTCATAATAGTTAGTTTGTGAATTTCTAACTTGTTTATAACATTATGGCAATTATTGAGTGTAAAATTTATTTCTGTGGTAAAGGATCCCGCACATTTCTTATGGGAAGTGGCCCTCGGAGGAATTGTCTGAAATCGATATATGTTATTCCTTTCGAGCCCCTATTCAAACGTTCCCATAGGCTCGAAGTTGGAAAATGGACAGTTTTTCAGATATTTGGGGTAGAAAAACGATTTTCGGAGATCTTGACAACAACAACGTAAAGCCGTGAGGTTGTATATGCACAGTTCTCTGGGATATATGGGGGTCTTTTCGGTCACTGATTCCAAATTTGGTGCCAAAGATGACATTTGACAGCTGGTAACTGTCATGGAACTCACTCTACTCAAGCACCCAAATCGTGAGAGGCATGGGGACGTACAGTAAACAAGCATCCCAGAGAGAACAGAAATCTACTATGTCCACGTCGTTGTTCCCGGGTAATGCTAAAAGTAAATAAAAAAAACCATCTGATACATACTCTGAGTAACATTTGATTACAAGTGCTGTGAGTTGACATTTTGTTGGTAGCTGCTAAGTTACAAATGTCATCTTTGACACCGGAATTGGAATCAGCGACCGTAAAAACATCCCAATGTATATTCTGAAGGGCATTTTATTAGAAATAAGGCGAGTTGACAGTTTCTTGACAGCTACTAACTGTCAGATGTCATTTTTGACGCCCGATTTGAAATCAGCGATCCAAAAAACCTCCGTATACCCCAGAGAACGCTGTTGTCGACAAGATCTCCGAAAATCGTCTTTTTACCCCCGATACCTGAAAAACTGTCCATTTTTCGTCTTTGTACCCACGGGAACTTCTAATCAGGAGCTCGAGATGAATAACATATATCGATTTCAGACAATTTTACCAAGGGCGACTTCCCATAAGAAATGTGCGGGTTCCTTTAACTGTTGGATCATTGTCCAAGATTTTGTATTTAGTTGGGTCTAGAAAATTAAATAATTTTGTTTTATATTCGTCTGAATTTAATCCTTTGTAAGCTCTAGTGAAAATAATATTATCTTTAGATAACTTAGTTTTTTAGCTTTAGATTTTAAAGTATTTAGTTCATTGTTATATGTATAATTTTTTGAGAATTCATTTTTGGTAATTTTTGCTAATTCAAATTTGGATTTATTGTTATTTGGTTTTCGTTTGAGTACTAACTCGGATTCTATTCCTAACTCTTCAAACTCTGTTAATTTTTTAGTTGATTTCAAATTACAATTAAACCCTTTATAAATTAAGTTGATTTTTGGATCTGTAAAATTAGTATTGGATCAATTTTTACATCTATTAAAAAAATGTGTGGTTGGAAAATTGTTCTCGGTATTATTGTTCATTTTTGAAGAAATGAGAAGATCAAGTTTCTTTTTAGTGTTCCTTACGGAACACTTATAAGATCACTTCGGTGTCTGTCACACCCAATTTTCTCAGAAACTATTTGACATAGAAAGTTGAAATTTGGTAATAATATATTAATTGTCAGCCTCATCAGAGCTATGTAGTTTTAAGGGTTAAATTTTAACTTAAGGGGTTAGTTTTGGGGGGTGAAATCGGAAGTAAAAAAAAAATTTTTACTAGGTCATCGAGTGTGGTGTCAAATGAAAGCTTGAGAAAAAAAAAATATATATATATATATATATATATATATATATATATATATATATATATATATATATATAATGTAATACTTGAGCGCACTTTTCTTTGTATTATTTTTAAAAATCGCGAAAAATCGCTGTCCCCCCGCCTTATCTCGAAAAGTACTTATCAAAAAATTTTTGAAAAAATTCTGAAATATTCTCCACGGGGTGTAGATTGAACGAAAATTATCACGAGTGCATTACCTTTAATAATTTATCTGGTATTTAAAAAAAAAAACAAAAATTTCAAGGTCATCAGATTTTAGTAAAGATTGGAAACAAACTTTGTTGAAAACTCATTCGGGGTGTGTTTTGTGAAGTCACTGATCATTTTATACCTCTGTAACAAAATTTTTTATTTCAAAAGCAATCACGCACGAAACACTAATTGAGCAAGTTCAACTTGCACTCGACCGGTTTTTTTTATTTGCTATACTTTTTATACATTATGTTGTTTACTTGATCTGTAATATTAAAATCTAAGTTATCAAATTCTACTGAATTAAATCTAAATGTTAATTCGCTATGTATAAATTTAGTATATATGTAATAAGTCTCTTTTACTATTGTACCTTCATATCTTCTTTTAACCATTTTTATTCTTCCTACTTGTATGATTTGCTAATATTGCTCATTCTAAGCTGGATGTATTTGGGGATAACTTTGTCCTTTAAACAATTTTTATAAAACCTTGTGTTCTGTGTTGCAAAAGCACATTTTAACACGTGTCAAGTATAAAAATCAATAAAAGTGGGAATTTTACTAAAAATTTAGTGTGTTATTCTCATTTAACATATGTGTTTATTTTTTAATTAAGGACTAGCATATATCAATTTGGTGTACTTGTGTTTACCTATTTGTAATATGTGTGTATGTATTTTGTTTTTTTTTTACTTTATTATGTCTGTTTAAGTATTCATATTTTTTCTACTGGTCACTACTTTCGTTATTTTATAATTCTCTCTTTTATAACTTTTTTTTTTATTAGATGTATACACGTGCTTTTTTAGTATTTTAAATATTTAAAGCTTGAGCAAAATGGACAGAAATGATTTTGATTTGATTTGGCCAATAAAAGAATTTTTTTTTTACCATCTATCTCCGTCTGTTCATAAGAAGTCTAATATATGATGGTGTAACTTAGAAAGTACAACATACATTTAGTCAACTGGAGAACATCATTAAAATATCACCAAATTCATTTAATTGCAGAGATAGTTAAACGATTTGCTAATTAGCATGTTATATATTACTAAATAAACATACACACTTGAATAAATATCTAAACACAAAGAATGGCATAACACAAAAATTTGGCGAAGACAATTTTATTTTAACTTCGGCGGCCACTTTTCACCAGATCCAAACTATTTTTTTTAGGGTATAATACCGATAATTCCGCATTTATTTTTTTTTTAAATAAGACATTGTCTGTCTTTCTTTTCTCCACAAAATATTCAAAATTTATCTAGTTAGGAAAATCTTCTTTAATTTAAATTTTTAGCTAGCTAACAATTTTATCCTTGAACATACAAACAACTTATAATTTATTAAAACAAATAATAGTCACAAATTATTCCCATTTTACTGTCGTGGTTGTCATCTCGAGAAGTTTATGGAGCATTTTTCGAAAAAATTAAGGATATGATTATTCTGATTTTTAGTTACCTGGGATGACATCATCTCCTGTAGTCAAAAATCCAAATGGGCCCAACCTGTAGTTAAAAGTTACCACAACAACATCTTCTTCAATTAAAAAGTCTGGACCATACAGGGACTTAATTGAACTTCCAAAAGTAAATCCACCTCCATAAATCCACACCATTACAGTTAGTGGTTCTGTAGGCTAAATAGTAATGATAATATGGTGACAACAATAATAATATAATAACGTAATAATATAATATAAATAATATAATATAATATAATAATGTAATAAAATAATAATACAATAACACACAGATCCCTACTACAAATATACACCAACATCCATACTTGAAAATAAAAATTACAAGCTCTAATGGGACATATCCATAAGATAAAATTGTTCCTACCAATAGACCCGATATTACTTTTCAATACAAAAAAGGAAAAGTCACCAATCTCATTGACATAGCTGTCCCCAGCGACACAAACATCCAAACTAAATACACAGAAAAAATCTCTAAATACACAGACCTTGCAACAAAAATAAAAAGTCTATGGAAACAAGAAAAAGTCATCATTTTCCCCCTCGTGATATCAGCCACAGGCCTTACACCAACAACATTCAGACCACACTTAATACAATTATGACTCAATACAAACATTCACAAAAATATTCAGAAGTCAGTGATTTTGAAAACATACGAGTATAACATTGTCAGGTCATTCCTTGACACACAATGGTAATAGCGTTTGTGCTGACTTTACTTGGGCACGTCAGCCAAACATGGAACCACATTGACCAAATGTGAGAAAAAAGATTTTTTTTTTTTGTAAAATACTAATATAATAATAAAAAATAATATAAAAATAATATTGTCTGATCTGATTTCTTCTACTTAGAGGAATCAACTACTGTGAACTACTGCGAATCTTCAAATACACAGACCGTGCAACAGAAATAAAAAGGTTATGGAAACAAGAAAAAGTCATCATTGTCTCCCTCATCATAGCCACAGCCCTTAAACAAACAACATTCACACTACACTTAGTACAATTAGGACTCAACACAAAACATACACAGAAACACTGAGAAGTCAGAGATTTTGAAAACATATAACAATGTCAAGACATTCCTTAATACACAGTGGTAATAGCGTTGGTGCTGACTTGGCTTGGGCCCGTCAGCGAAATATGAAACCACATTGAGAGAAAGAAGTATTGTCTGATCTGGTTTCTTCTGCTTAGAAGAATCAACTACCGTGAACTACTGCGAAGTAAGATAGTACGGCCAGCGAACTTGAAGTGGTCACGACTAACATAAGTGACGTTCTGATAACCTATGTAATATCGGAAACATTGGGTAATGATGGATCAATACTACATCGCTTAATAAGAAAACCCGTGTGTTATGAGTTATGAGAAACATTGTGGTAAAAGCTCCTAACAACCTGCCTGGATTGGGTAGAGATGATGGACAAGGTGGAGGAGAGATGCACTTAGATGACGGCCCTGGTAATGACGCTTCGAGCGCACTGATAGACACTGAATAACTTGTGTGACTTCGGCATTGGCCGTACAACCACTTTTCTGTTCCTTTCAAGAAGTAAAGTGAAAGAAGATAGAAGTGCAAGATATGGTTATTCGCACCCGAAAAATAATGCATTATATATATATATATATATATATATATATATATATATATATATATATATATAGAGAGAGTATATATATTTATAAATGTATATATTTATACAGGGTGCCCCATATGTATGGAATAATGTTACCGCAGTATTTATTAATCAGTGTATCAAAAAAGGTTTAAATAAGAGTTATTGGATGTTCTATGGTGCATATGCTGACTTTGACAATAGGATGTTTTGAACTGTCCGTTCGAAAAAACTACGCCATCTTAAATTTTTTAAAATGGAAAGCCCTGTATATTATTTTTTTGAGTCCTACTAAAAATTCTAGATATTTTTTGTCTAACATACTATATGTCTAAATTGAACTGTTTTGGAATTATTGATATTTGAAATTAAGAAGATGAAATTAATTTTTTTTTAAGCTGGCTTGTGTCAAACATTTACTGACAGGTAACGATTTAGCGCATCAAAAAATGATTTATTGAAGAAAACTTTTATATTACTATTATGTGAAACTGCAGTTTTAGCCTAATATCATAATGGTACATTTAATAGAAATTGAAAGAATTACTTTGTTAATGATGGTTGATTAAAGAGACCGTAGGAGAACCCAGCAGGAGGTGTGTGATCTTTTTAATGCAGAACATCCAAATCGAGAACCTATTACCCAATCCGTAGTTAGCAAAACAGTAAAACGATTTAGACAATCGGCTCATGTTAAGGATCGTTCTAAAACTAGACCTCCAAAAGTTAAAACAAGAGATGATAAAAAGTTAGTTATTTTATTGGAAATTACAGAAAATCTGCCACTCGTCAGCTTTGCTTAGGCCACAACATAAGTAAAGGTACCTTGAGTTGTATACTAAATGAAGAAAAATTGCATCCATACAAACCTACTCTATTGTAAGAATTATCTGAAGATGACTACCACAGATGCGTTGAATTTTGCGAGGTCATAATGGAAAGAATCAATAATGATCCTAACCTAATTCCTAATATTGCTTTTTCTGACGAGGCCACATTTTTGTCTTAACGGAAGAGTTAACAGGCATAACTGCCGGTACTGGTCTACTGAGAATCCCTATTGGATAATCGAGAGTCGTTCTCAAAGACCACAAAAGATAAACGTGTGGGCAGGGATTTGTGGATGTCATATAATTGGTCTCTTTTTTATCATTGGAAATCTTACAGGACTGCGTTATTTACAGTTACTTCAAGAACAAGTTATTCCAACTTGTGCACGTCTTTTTCCCGATGAAAATAATTTGGATATCCCTAACAGAAATCTATGGTATCAACAGGATGGAGCACCTCCTCACTATGAAATGCGTAGATATTTGGACGCGATTTTTCCTAATCGATGGATAGGCAAAAGAGGTGCTGCAGAATGGCCTGCAAGGAGTCCCAACCTTACACCACACGATTTTTTTTATGAGGTCATTTGAAAACCAAAGTTTACCGAAGTGTTTTTAAAACTCTGTTCGGGCTGCTTATGACAGATTGAGTCATTGCCTCGCTGTTAACGGCAGGCATTTTGAGCAACTGTTGCCTTAAAAATAAACCTGGAGTGTCTATTAATAGTTTTTTTTATCTTCTTTTTTTTAAATTTTAAAATGACAATAATACAAAATAGTTTACATATGGTAAAAAAAAATAATATCAAAATAGGAATCAAAAATAAATAATATTATTTTTGAGTTATTTAAAAAAAAAAATCAAGGTAAATATATATATATATATAATATATATAAATATATATTTTTATATATATAGGAATATAAAATATATATAATATATATATTATAATTTATATATATATATATATATATATATAAATAAATATATATAAAAGTGTACCTATTTTAAATTGTAAATGAATCCTTAAGTTGAAAACTTTAATAAAATATATGTTTTGTTGCTATTATTGTAGTATTGTTTTTGAAAATTTACATTAAGATATTAACTGCAAATATAACTGTTAGACTTAGTATGATCTTTTTTTTTGTACCTTCTTTGTTATACAGGATTGTATGCTTGTAAATATGTTTAATAAAACATTGATTAAACATTTTTGGACAACCGTTCTAATAGTGCTGACCCTAAAGTTACCCAGGATGAACAAGAATCAAAACTTACCTTTATTGAAGGCGTATAAACGTTTAAATTCAGACAATCTTCACTCTCTAGAGCTCCCCAAATTGAATTTTGTGACGATAAACAAGTATGCCCATCTTTTGTAGCATCAAGTATATCTGACCAGGGATGGGCTGGTTGAGGGGCCTGAAAAATAAATATGTCGTTTATTGTGAATTAGAAGGAAACACAAAAAAAAATTAAATGTTTAAACAATCCCCGTGGGGGAGCGGGATAGAATATCTCCCCCGGTACATTCTGCCTGTCGTAGGAGGCGACTTAAAGAACAACCTAGATGGTAGATGCCCAGATCCCACCAGCATCGCCCGGTGTTATATACCATCGCATCGGCTTAGGCTGCGTGAAGTTGCTTAACGTTTCGTGGCTGTACCGATGTCCCGGACTGTGGGACCAAATAGCATGATGAGGCCCCTGGATACAAAATATTCCCGAGGTAAAATAGCCCCCCATTCGGATCTTCGGGTGGGGGCTGGTTCAGGGGAGTTGACATGCAGAGATCAGAATTTTAAAATGGATGTTTGCAATATACGAGGTTTAAACCCGAACATAAATTCAGGGCACCCACACCTGCAATTAAAAAAACCTCATGTACTCGCTCTCTGTGAAACCAAGGTCAGTTCATCGACCAGCACAGTCAATTATCTTTATCCTGGGTATGACTTCTATTCCCGATTTAAGCGTAACTTTGGGATCTGTCTTTTTGTCAGAAGCGACCTCTCTTGCCAGCGAAAAGAGGCTCTGGAGCCCCCAAACTTTGATGTTATGTGGTTAAAAATAACGACTCAACCAGCCACAAGGTTAATCTGTATCCTCTATTGACCACCAAGTGATACTAACTTTAGAACACTTTTCGTTTCTCTTGCAGACACCATCGATCATTTACAAATTAACTATCCGATGTTATTTTGGCCGGTATGGAGGCCTACATCCCTTTTTCGAAGAAATGCCCTTCCAACGGCAAGCCTTGGTATGACCGAAAATGCAAAGAAGCTGTTGCTTCTAAACATCTTGCATACCGACAATGGCGTGAAAATCCTAACACCATAAATCGTGCCAGGAACAGATGCAAAGAAATTATCGACGATACTAAGGAGGCACACAAACAACGGATTAGAAACAAACTTCTCGCTTGTCCCCACAATTCCAGGTCCTTTTGGTCAGTCGCTAAGGCAGTTAGTCAAAATTTCACCAAATCCGCCATACCACCACTCACACGGCCAGATAATTCTATAGCAACGACGCCTGTTAAGAGAGCGAACTTGTTGGCTGAATTCTTTGCTTCACAATCTACTGTCGATTTCCAAGTAGAAACACCACCTACTATTGCAATAGTGCAGTCAAGGATGCAACTGGACAGCGTATCATAAAACGTATTTTGATGAAGCTGGACACTAAAAAGGCTTCTGGCGCTGACGGAATACCTGCCATTCAAAAACTGTGCGCGGGAACTAACACCAGTTTTCTGTAGACTTTCCACCTCTCCTACAGATTGAGAATATTTCCTTCCTGCTGGAAATGTGCGTTCAACCGATACCTAATAAAGGCAAAAAGACCTTGCCAAATAACTACCGACCAATCGCACTGCTTTGATAATATCGAAAGTCATGGAAAAGGGTCATCAGCATCTTCTAAAATAGGATTTAACATTATTAGCCATCATCAATATGGCTTTCGTAAAAACAGAACAACGGGAGATCTTCTGACTTATATAACAACGCAATGAACACTTTGGAGAATCTCGAGCGGTTGCTCTTGACATATCCACGGCATTCGACCGTGTTTGGCACGATGGGCTGTTAGCTAGGCTACGTTCTTACGGTATGTCTGAAAAGTTCTGTTTGTGGCTCTCAGGTTTCCTCAGAGAGCGTTCTTTACTTGTGGCAGTCTACGGATTTCTTTCTAACACCTTCACTATCAACGCCGGTGTACCCCAAGGCACCATACTGTCTCCTACTCTCTTTCTCATTTATATTAACGATCTGCTGGAAAAAACCGAGAATCAAATCTACAGCTTTGCAGATGACAGTACGCTTATCTTTCATTCACTTTGAACGCTCAGACATCGGCTACTCAGACGAATATCCGCAGACAGCAGGAAGTCATTCAACTTAACAAAGACCTAGAAGAAATTCTATCTTGGGGTAACAGTAACCAAATGGAATTTAACGCTACATAAACCCAGGCTGCAGTTTTCTCTAAAAAGGTTAACGTTGCTGAACCCGACATAGTTATGTCGGGCACTCCATTCCTCTAACATCGTCACTCAATTTGTTGGGCGTTAATTTGGGAGCAAATATATCCTGACATGAGCATGTTGCAAATATAGCAAGGAGAGCTTCTCAAAAGTTGGGAATATTATTTCGAACCAGAAAGCTTTACACTCCACAACAACTGTTAATTCTTTACAAAGCTCAGATTCGACCAACTATGGAATATTGCTCCAATGTATGGAGCTCCGTTCCCAAACATACACTGCATTTGTTGGACTCTATTTAGAGAAGAGCTGTTCGTCTGATTGGAGACCCGGATTTGACCACCGATCTTGATTCGCTTGAACATCGAAGAACAGTTGGTGACTTGAGCCTATTCTACAAGTATTTTCATGGGAGGTGTTCGAAGAATGTGGCCCGTTTAATTTCTCCCAGAGTGGTGCATGTTAGAAGTACACGTCGCGCCAATACTTCACATCCGTATGAGGTTCAGCTTGCTACTCCTCATACAACGCTTTTCAAGCAGTCTTTTATATGGAGAACATCATCCTTTTGGAATAATTTGCCCAGCGCTGTGTTTCCCACCGAGTACAATTTACAGCGATTTAAAAACAACGTGATTCGTTTTCACCGCTCACGTGTCGCTCCTGTACCGCTTTAGGGACTTCCCTGTAGCACGTGTGCTGGACCCATAAAAAAAATCACTAAATCAAGTAACTTATACTATACAGGTTTTTATATGTATATTATATATTATTATAAATACTCTTTACTACGGTCGAATTTCCAGCAAAGAGGTGGCAAAAATGAAAATAAAACTCAAAAACTGAGAAGCAGTAAGACAATTTATGATCTGCTGCGACACTAAAGCAGCTATACAAGCTCTTGCCAAATCCACCACGGGCAGCTTGCTGATCAGGGAATGTGTATAAGAACTACCATAAACACGTTAAGATGTAACAACGAAGTTACCTTAATGTGAGTACCAGGCCACCAAGGCATATCTGGAAATGAAATAGCGGAAGAACTCGCTAAAAGAGGCACCTTAGAGGACCCACCTGAACAAGTTGTAGGAGTTCCATTCGCTTTCGGTAAAAACAAAATCAGGGAATGGTTGGACAACTCTCTTGGACTGCAGAAACGGAGTGTCGTCAAGCCAAACTCCTTATGACACAAGCTACGACAGGCAGAACAAAGGAACTCTTGTCGATGTCAAAGCAAAGGTTACGTCTGAGCACAGGACTCCTTACGGGACATGTGGCACTGCAAGCCCATCTATATAACCTCAAACTGACTGAGCGGAAAACATGTCTGCTATGCGAGGGAGAAAGCGAGGACAGTATTCACATTCTGTGAGATTGTCCTGCACTAATGGTAAAAAGATATAGATACTGGGGTCAACTATTCTGTGAACCCAAAGATCTACAAGAGGTCAGGGTGAATAGCCTATGTCTCTTGGCAGAAAATGCCGTATTGTGACTGCGAGCCTGACTCGACTTAGTGGGGAGTCACATAAAAACTTTTAGATCTAGGTACACTAGGGACTCAAGGTACCACCCACGCATTTTACTACTTCTACTACTTAGACAATTTATGAAGAAAAGAAGTAATTTTTAAAGTTCTATTTTATTAAAGGTTGTTTTTCTGATAACTTTCTGCTCCATCATATAGCATTTCTTAAATTTCGCTTTGAGTTTTTGGTGAATCCATGACAACAGTAGAATTGCCTTCACCCGCTATCAAATTAATCAAACTAGGATCCGACTTGAAAGATTTCAATGCCAGAGATTTTGCTTTTACAACATTTAATGCTGGCAGCTTAGCCTTTTTGAAAATTTTGGCTGTTTCGAAACGAACCTTTATCTGCAGCTCGTAAAGAAGTTGGCTAAGAACCCTTCCCATCTTATAATCTGTTTCTACCCTTGGAATCTTGAGACTCTCTGTAAATGTTGTAGCCTCTGGAAAACATTCGATTTTTCATACTGGGAAAGAGGGTGTGACGAAAGGTTGATGACTATATGTGGAAATAGCTATGACTACGATTTCGGGCCTATTTCAAAGTCAGAATCACATACACTGAAATCCCTCATATTCAACCCTAATTTGATTATCACGTATTTAGCATAACAGTCAGTCAATCATCGCTCCTGATGAAGCTAACGCGAATGCAAAAATAAAATGTTTGATCTAGTGGTGATATATACTGAGTAGTGTCATTGTGCCAAAGGTTTCACATTCCCAACTTAGTCTCATAATAAAATTCAACAAATCTTATCCGACGGCTCATACTGCCTGTAAACCAAGTTCTAACACCTTCAATAGGACGTTTAATCATCAGAGCAAATAAGATATCATAACGTGCAGAAGGCACAAAAAAAAAGCGTTACACTCTGACATTTCAAAATTCCGCACCTCTAGGGGTACCGAAAAATCACAAACTAAATCAACGTCTTCTTCCAATTTTCAGTACTATTGAAACTTGAACCTAACGATGCTTTAGTCAGCTTTCCTCTTCAACATAGTTCCCATTCCTGATATTCTAAGTATTATAGAACATATCCTTTATGCCCAAAATCTGCCTTGAGATCTCCTAACTTTAACTGAGAAATGTTATGGTTGCTTGTTATTCTTCGTCCGGAGAAATGATAGTTATTTGTGGCATTTAGTAATTCGCTATTGTATAACTATGTGTGTTCATGAAATATAGAAATAATTGAGGTAACTGTTGCCAGCAAGAAAATAATGAAAGTAATAATGAAATTAGTATGCTGGAAAAAACTATACGAAAACTGGCAGTGAAAACAAACTAATCTTAGAAGAGGCCACAAAGAATGAACAGGAAGTAAGTAAAATCTTAAATTCAAAAACATCTTTATTAACGAATTAAACGAAAAATTAAACGATCTAAATCCACAAATAACATTAGTTGAGAGGGTAACTACAGATCCTGTTGTTAAGTGGCATCCATTATGACAAATATTAAATATGAAATTTTCTCTTCCTATTCAGATAATCAATAACTCAAACTTCTTATCCGCAAATGACAAATATCGGTACACAAAATGAACAGGTATCAACTAAGAACTTTACAGTTGCACCTTAAACTGTTCAGCCAAACACGATTCTCCTGTAGGGAGACGATTGTGATAAAAAAATTAAACCAGATGCCGTAATGACATCGCAAATGAATCATAATCAGTTTAGAGATTTCATTAAACCTGATGCCTTACTTCAATATTTAACTGAAAATGCAGAAACTTTCACGAGAGATTTTACAAGTAAAGACTATTTACTAATAATGGCAGAACTAAGTATTTTAAAAAAATATCCACTTTCTTGCACTGTAAGTGATAAAACATAAAAAATAATACACTAATAAGTTTAACATAAAATTAAGCCAGCTTTTATTAAAACTAGACAAATTTGTTCCAGGACTTTTTAAATTCAAGTTCAAATTTGAACAAACTATCCAAAAATTTGTTCTTGGGATAAATTATGAAGTTACTGTAAAAAAAAAATTAATTTTCATCTACACGAGAGAGTCTACGGAGATTCAGTGTCAACAGTCATATGTGTCTTCTAAGGAAGATCGTTTAAACTGAAAAATGAATGAATTGGAATCCGAAAAAGTCGGAGAATTGTGATGTAATATTACTAATTAAAATCAACATAATACATAGTTTAATTAACTCAAATTATTCCAATATAGAAAATATTGCGATTAAATTAAATAACGATAGAACAATGTACATGGAAACATAGTCTATGATTAAGGCACGACAAACAACATACAAATACTGGCCCCTACATCTACTTTCCATTATTCTACTAACAGCATGACGCCTTTATTTATATATCTAGTCCTAAATAAAAATATATACAATCTGCCGGATCCTGTCGTCTTGGATGAAGTAACGTCTGACCATCTCCCACTCCTAATGGACTGACAGGTCACAGTGGCTAGGGAGGGTGGTCAGACTGTATAGTCCTATAAAAATGCCAACTGAAGGTTGTTCAAATAAATTCTAAACAACACTACAGAAATAAATAAGAAAGTAACAACAACTGGAATATTAGAAAATGAAGTTAAAAACTTACGAACAACCTTCAGTTGGTTCGTAATAAAATTGCAAGGAAAATAAAATCCAAACCAAGGGAAGAAGGATCCCGACAGATATCATAAAACTGATTAAGTTTAAAAATAGACTGAGAAGGCGATGGCCAGCCGGTAGAAATTTAAAGATAGACTTCGCGATTTACAAAATACTATACGGACAAAAATAAATACATACAAAAACCAAGCTTAGAATGACGTTTTAATGCATTTTCTGTACAAGATAATTCCGTTGGGCGTCTGACCAGGAGACTGAAATCAAAATTTAATAACATACCGACGCCATTAAACATAGTATAAACGGATAAACAAAAAGCTAACACACTTGCAGACCACTTAGAACAGACATACAGTGGCCAAACAAAGTCTACGCTTCAACAAAAAAGAATAACCGTTACGGTGGAAAGGTAAGTCTACAAAGAATACCCCATTCCACCAAGTATGTGGAATAAATTATATTCGAGCCCTGTAAAAATAAAAATAATAATACAAAACTTGCTCAACAGCAAGGCTCCTGGAGATGATGAAGTTTCCACATTGCTCCTGAAGAATATACCAATGTAAATACTATTACAATTTACCTACATTATCAATGACATAGTACAATTACAGCAGTTTTATGAAGAGTGGAAGAGGTCTGTGGTGCTTCCAACCCTGAAACCGGGCAAGAACCTGGTGAGAGTGGAATCATACAGACCAATTTCACTACTCAGCACGTTATCAAAAGTAGCTGACAGGAATATACTGAACAAACTAACAAACGAATATAACATAGACAATAAATTCAGGACGAACAATTTGTATTCCGGAGTGGTCATAGTACCGTTGTGCTGATTGCAAGAGTGAACATCCAAAAAGCATTTGACACCGTATGGATCAAGGGATTACTTTACAAACTATTGACGGTTCATAACCTACCACTCTACATTATTACACTACTACACTCATACATAACAGGACGACAATTCAGGATGAAGGTGGGAAATTCCACAGGGCTTAATATTAGCCCCCAAATTTTACAATCCATATATGACTGATTGCAGACGTTGCGCTCATCTACGCACACTCGTACTACTCGTAGCTAGGGTGCATATTTGCAATCATCTAAATAGAATCATTCTATGGTTAGAGCTCTGGAAAATTCAACTGAATCAGGCCAAATATGAAGGAATCATTATAACTAAAAAATACACAAGTACCTACATAAACATGCCAAATAAGATAAATGACACCCAGATACAAATCAGGAACAAACTGAGGTATCTGTGGGTCATAACTGACTCGCGTCTGAGATTCCATGCACATGTAAGCCATGTACTTCAGAAGGCTTACTTGGCTATTCAAAATTTGTATTCACTAATTGCACCAGGCTCACATATGGAGCTAAAAAAAACAAATTGACAATATATAAACAAATCATAAGACGGACGTTAACATATGCTGCAGAAGTCTGGTGTAGCATAACAGACACTCAAACGGCTAGACTATAACGGATGCAGAACAAATTGCTACGATGTGCTGTATCCGCAAGATGATACTCAAAAATTTACGACCTACACAACATAAAGAACATAAGAACAATAAGACAATACATTGAAGCGACTGAAGCCAACACATATATCAACATTGACGTAAAACCTAACCCTAAACACAAAGCCTCTTTATCACGGACTACTAATTTATTTCGAGACTCTATAAGAGCATCGCGATACATGCAAAATGGGCGAATTAGAATACAGCCAAATAAAAAAGTTACGCACAGGCATCCGACGCCAAACGCTCATAGCAGACCATACATCCACCTGTAAGGGCGACGCGCCAAATTTCTGTATGCAAATAAAGAAAATAACCTAGAACATATGGCCCAATACAAATAAAAATAACAGCTCAGTCAGATGCATACAATAAACAAAAAATAGCAATAGATTTGAAAATTGTAAATAAAACCAAAAAAAAACTGAAAAGTGTAGTAACGGTGTTAGTGAAAGTGATAAATAAAAAATCTAAAGATACTACACATGTAAATAATACAACTAATATAAATGATAAACCTGTACATAAGCTATTAAATAAGTACATGTAAAAGAGTGAAAGAGTAGGAATGTGAGAGAGGAAGAGAAAGAGTGATGGATGCAAGAAGAAGAGTAGAACGAGATTGGAACTTGGAACAGAAGAATTAAAAATGAAACTTTGAATATGCTACCCAAGTACCTGAACTGCATCAAACTGGGTTTTTTATGCCGTAATTTTTCCCAGTAAACCTTATTTCAAAAAGCACACCAATAAGAAATAATAATTTCCTAAAAAACACCTATCCAAAAAAAGAGAAATTCGTAAAAGTCATAAAAGACAAAGTCTGAGATGACTAAACAAAAACTCAATACACACAGAAGGTTTAATATAAAATATAATATAAAATATTATACCACTTAGAATTTCCTTAATTACTGAAATATTTCCACATAATGTTTTTTTAAAGTTCTGTTAACAAGCTCCACAATATTTTTAAATTATAAAAACTACTATAATGATTAATTTTGTAATCATTCTTTAGTTTTTGAAAGTCTCTGTTGTAACATTTTTTTGCAAGCATAATTTGAACAGGTATTTGCATTAAACCTAGGTAAAAATTTTCATTTTCATAATCATGAGTTCATCAATATTCCATATTGGTTAACAAATTTATATTCTGTATCCCTTACACCACCATCCATAAACTGAAGCGATAGTTTGTCAAATTGATCCAACCAGTTACTATATGCTATTGTATTAAAGAAAGTAGTTATTTTTTCTTTCGTTTGTTCTAAAATATCAGAGAGATGGCATGTCAGGTTTCTCAGATCCATGTCATGTTTTTACTATAATGCTTGTTTAAGAAATCATGGTGCTTGAGTTGTAGTTAAATCACTATTAAAAATGATGGAGTTTTATATGGAACATTTAGGGCTTCTTCAGTTTTTTGGCTTTTTATAGTGTTGATGTACTAGCACAAATCATTTTCTTTCCCTGGTGTTGATATGTCAGCGAAGGAATGTTTTGGCGGTATTGGTGATTGAAACTCTTCACTAATATCTGTTGGTTCAATTTTTCTAAATGTTGATACTAGTTATGCAATGATTCTGTAATTTGTTTGTAACTTTCTTCCAGTTTAATTTTAGTCTCAAATTCGGCATTTTTTAAACTTTGATATTTTTGTTTAACAGCATTTCTTGATTTAACAAATTCTCCTGCGAACCGGTCATTCATAATTGAAATGTAATGTTTTTGTCTATTTTTATAACTAAATATATGAATTAAATCTTTTTTTAACCTCCCCGACTTTATATTAGAGCCTTTGTTTATTACTAGAAATCCAAATTGATCTTTCCAATATATTAGATATAATTCTTTAAATTTATTAAATGGCATGTCAACATTAACAGGATTCTCATAAATATATTTTAAATTTGTGTTGTCTAGCTGAAATATAATATATAACGTATCAGTTGTTTCGGAATAGATAAATATGTTTGATATAATTAAAACCAATCAGTATTCTTATGTCTTCCGAAACAAAAATAAGTCTTTACTGTGGTTTGGTTACAAAAAACTATATCATCAAATATTACTATAGAGTTTGGTTTTATGTCTTGGTGTTCAAATGATATTTTCTTCATTTTCTGAAGTTGAGAAATCAATTTCTTTTATAGGTTTAAAAAGTGTCTTTAAATATTCATATTTAGGCTAACATAAAGACTTAAAATAAATATATAAATTGTCAAGCTGTAAACCATCAGGATCTTCAATTAGCGTAATGACAACAATGGTTTTACCACATCCCGAAGGGCATACTATTAACCCCATTTTACTTTTCTTTCAAACATTTTTCAATGTTTTCTAAAGTTATTTGAAAAAGCATCACGAGTTTTAATTTTTATTGAAAATAGCTGTTTTTCAATTCTCATTACGCAACACTAGTCATTTGCGTTTATACATTCGTAATACATAATATCTAAATCGCATTGTAAACAACACATTTACGAAACAAAACGAAATAAAAAAGAAGGTGAATTTTTAAACAGATTAAAAAGTAAGTTATCATTTGAATTACATTTGCAGGGTTATAAGTTTTTTGAACATGGCACAAATTTATAAAAGATATTAATAAGGGATGACCAAGGAATTAATCTATTAGATGAAGCAATCATATGATATAAATATGAGATATTCTGCTGATAAGTTATTATCTGAAAAGCTTTTGGCGAAGTTTCAAACCTCCGGCGCTAGTTTTGGAGAAAAAGGTTCTGCTCTAGGAATATCCAGACCCATTAAAGTAAAAAGAAAATTAGAAAGGGGACGTAAAAAGAGAAAAGTAACAAAAAAATCGTGTAGGAATGTCAACTAAGGCTATATCTGAAGCTAGAAAAGGAATTATAAGATAACAATTTGAAAATTTAAATGATAGTATCAAAACAGCACTTAAATCAATAAGAAAGAGAGGGAAGGTTGTAAATTTTGAGACAAGAGTAACACCTATTTCCAAAACTGATAGGTGCTTTCTATTTATACCTATATTTGTTGGTTTGTCTGTTTTGGGTGATCGCAGAGGCTGGTATTGCAAAAGCTGTAAATGATGGGAATCGGTCAAAGAAAGATTATCTGAAGCTAAACGATATAATCAAATGATGGAAGTGGCTTATTGCTAAAACCTTATAAAACAGGATGTGGCTAATTTTTAAAACAATATTCAAAAAACTGCTAAATTATACACCTCAGAAACCGTTTACAAAATATGACCTAATAAAGTAATTAAAATTTTTACGAATTCCTAATTTTCGAGGTGTATTTATGAGGAATAAATTACCTAAAAGGATCAAGAAATAAGTGGGATTGTTAATCTATATATTGATAGTGGTAATGGCACTCATTGCACAGCATGTATAAAAAAAAAGGAAAAAAAAATACTTTGGTAGCTATGGTAATTTAAGTTAAAGTTAAATTGATATTTCTATAGTGACTTTATTAAGAACATAATAACACACAATTATAATAAACATGAATCTTTTAACCAAACCACCCAAACAAATTGTGGTAAACTTTGCTTAAAACTCCTTTATAATAACATATGCTGAATAATCTTACTTCAGTCCCTACAAGAATATTAAAGTGATATATCACATTGTTTGGTTATTAGCGATAATTCTCCAAATTTAGCAGTAGAGTTTAATCCTGCTAAATATCTGGAAGAAGATAATGAGTATGTTGTTGGTCTAATAAATTTCGAAACATTTATTAAGATACTTAATATTGATGAGTTTAGTAATCGCTTGGTTCTTAATAATGATTTTGTAATTTTGAGACCTAAAGGCGAAACGAATTGGATGATCTAAACAAATTTATAGGTGATAAGTATATAAAAAAGGTATTGAGTGTAACATGTTTGCAAATAATAACATACACATATCATACATCAGCTTTAATAACTTTTAATGAGCTAACAATAATACGTTTTACAGAAATAAATATCGATTGTTGTATTGCTGAAGGATCACATCTTAACAGTGAATCCGTTCATATAATACAATAACTTTTTCTCAGGGTTGGTACCGGTTTTAAAATAACAGAATCATTACAAAACGTTATATATTTTTCAGTAACTGTAAAAATCATAGATAAAATTACTATTTAAATAATAGAACAAGAAGGTGAACTTGTGAATTTTAGAGAAGTCCTAATGTTAAAACTACATTTTAATTTTTTTTATGAACAATGCTAGTTTTTATCCCAACAAATCATCCAACATAAATTTCGCTACAAAGTTTAGTATAAAAGAGCTTAAAAATATAGGAAACAAATTTATTTAATAATCAATCAAACACACAAAGGCTAACACCTAATCGAGAATTTCGGATAAGTTTGAGTTTTGAACGTAAATACAAATGGAATATCTAAATGTAAAGGAAAATATATTTTTTTAAGCATCGATTTTAAGTTTGGGAGTACCTCATTTTGATCCTACAAAATTAGGACCAAAAGATGAAATAGGAGTTTCTTTACAACATACATGCAAATATTCACTGTCTTGCAAAAGTAAGATTTATTTAGAATTATAACTTACTAAAGAGGATGGAAAAACTCCCTTAACAAACACCATATTAATCAATAATGCCCCAGCATTTCTATTTAAAGAGTTACGTTATATTTTAAATGATGTTACTATCGATTCTGTTCGAGATGTTGGTACAACCTCAATATTTAAGGGTAATGTATCTTACAATAAGAATGAAAGTCCAAGATTAGAAAATGCTGGGTAGTATCCAAATATGAAAACAGGAGAAAAAATTATGCCTGATGATAATACTAATGATCTAGTATCAACTGTTCAAAGTTAAAAACCCAAAATTTCAATAAAGAAGCTTCGCTGGCGTTTACTTCATCTTACCGCAGCCATCTCGCAAGAACTATTGATATAAATAATGACATAATTATTACTTTCCGAAGTTGGGAACTGGCTGATTAACCTGAATTGTTGGAAACTACAAGACACACACAAGACACACAAGGCCTGTAAAAACTTCAACTAAGGTAGAAATACCGCGTCATGTTTTAGTTGCCTTCCAAACCAATAGACGCGGAAACATAAAATCTGTAATGAATAAATTTCATCACTGTTAACTAAGAAATATAAATATTTTTTAAAATCGGAACGATATCCTTGTAATGATCTTTAACTTGATTTTTATAATAATAAGTTTGCTACATTATATGAAATGTTTCCTGAATTTCGTCAATTACATTATAACTTGCCAATAAAATCAATTTTTAATCCCTTAGAATTTGAGAACAATATTGCTATTATTAACTGTTCACATTAAAGAAATTTACTGCAGAATGGTTTAGTAACTTTAAGGATTGAATTCGAGACAAAGGAAAAAATTTCATTTAAAAGAACAGCATATTATCTCATAATACATGATAAAATACTTAGCTATAATTCTTTAATAAAAATAGTTAAACAACTTTGAATTTAACCCCCACAAACACAAATAACTCAGGTATTTATTGCATATTTTAAAATAATTCAGTTTTGGTTATGTCTTGGACACATCGAGTTAATTCCGAAGTTGTTGCCAAAACTATAAAATTTTGACAAAGATTACAGTCTTTCGTTAGGAATTTAGAAGAACTCAAGAAACTAATGGTAGAATATTCCAAAAAAAGTTTTGTATTTAAATTTTTTTTCTAATTTAAAGTTTAATTAGCATTCTTAAAATTATGATTGAGAGACTAATTCTGGACATACAAGGATTTAAATATTAAAAAATAAATTTATAACTAAAGAATTAGCAGCTTACGATGGAAATAGGATAAGCCACTTTATATCATAACCATTTGCATTAAACTTGCATTCTTCAGACCTATATAAACATGCTGTTTGGTTAATGACATTTTACCACTTCATTAACTGGAATGAAGGATACACCTCTTCATTGTTTGGCTAATATTATCAAGCAACTTACTAAGGATACCTTTTTTGTTTATGGTAAAAAAAAAGGGAAAAAAGGGGAGCATATTAAGAAATATTCATCTAATCGTGTAACTGAGATAGATGATGAACTCCCTGTTAGAGCTTTAAGACCAAAATGTTTTTATCACTCAAAGTCGCCATCTATCTGTGCTTTATTAACATATTTTTTTATATGACAATTTTTTTATGATTGAATAAAATAACTTAAACATAAAATATATATTGTTTTATTTAATTTCTAGTATACATTGCTATATTTTCTGTTTCTAAAAATTTTTTAATAGCTGAAACTGCTTTATTTCATTTTAACATTTCTGAAACAGAAATTAGTTTTGTTATATCATTCGTTTTTAAGAAGTCTCTAGATGCTTCAATCATGCTTTTCATCTTCCTAATACATTCACTTAAATTAACGTTGATTTCTTGAGCTTTGGGTTCTCATCTAGCAACAATGAAATGAGTTATATGTTGTGTAGCCAAATTGGGAATTCTCTAAACATATTCCATATATATTTCTCACTATTTTTTTTTTTAAATCAGATACTTTCTTCATTCCCATCTCTTCTTTTTATTTCAATTAAATGATCTGATTTAGTTATTTCTTCCATATTAATTAATTTTTCAATCTCACCATTGAGTAATTTTGGGATAACTGAGATAAATATATGTTATGGGTTGGAGTATTTTTTAACGTTTATCTTTTCTCGTTCTCATTTAAACATCTTCCAACTAATAAAATATTTTCATATAATTCTAATAATCTAATCTCTAACAATAATTTTTTAATTCGCTTGTTTTCAAGATGTTATTGCATGCTTGAGCGGCAACTTGACAAACCTCAATATGATATGTCAGTCCAAAATATAATGACTAATCTTGTGCTTCATCCTACATCCCTATAGTAACGGGAACATGCCTCTGACATAATAAACTGTTTTATTTATTTCCTTCATCAATTCTTTCCTTGCGAGAAATTAACTTAATTTCACAAAGTTCTTTTTCAGCTTCACTAATATAATTTAGTTTTTTGTATTACATACATAATGGTTTAGGATATTTTATAACGCTTATCCCCTCTCGTTCTCATTTAAACATTTTTAAACTAATAAAATATTTTCTTATAATTTTAATAATCTAATCTCTAACAATCATTTTTTTAAGTCTCTTGTTTTCAAGAAGCTAATGCATGCTTGAGCGGCATCTTGACAACGTTCGATATGATCTGTTAGTCCAGAATATAATGACTAATCTTGTGCTTTATGATCTCCTCCTACATCCCTATAGTTACGAGAATATACCTTTGACATAACAAACTATTTTTTTTATTTATTTCCTTCACCAATTTCTTCCTTGTAAGAAATGAACTTAATGTCACAAAGTTCTTTTTCAGCTTCACTAATATGATTTAGTTTTGTAGAATCTTCTACATATTATTTTAAACTACAAATTCTAGAATGGTTAGAGTTTGAAGAATTTTCCACAAGCAACTGTATCTTTTGAATAATAATCAACCATATCATTATAAAAACGGATTTATTCTGGACTACTATGCATAGTATAAAGAACCTGTTTTTCAACCAAATCATAAAATGGATTATACAATTTTTCAACTTGGTTTAAATTACTAATAGATGTTTCAGGGCTAAATATTCTGTGTCTTCTTGTAGCTCTAAATTCTATTCTCCTACTACTATATAAAGAGGATTGGAATATTTTATTTTTAGGAGTATATAGTCAGACTGAGAGCGATTCGGTATTATATATTAGGAGGCAATTTGTAAGAATGTTGATGAGAGGTAGAGGCAATAATTTATCTCCTCCTAAACCTCCTCTTTGCATTCCCACAAATACTCTACTAATACTTTTTTAGTTGAAATGGTTCTTGAATGTTCATTTATCTGAACCGAAAAACTTTGTGTTATTAATATCTACAGACCACCCTTTAGCAACTTTAATCTATTTAATCAAAACCCTATTTAGATTTAATTCTATCATCTTATGTGGTGATTTGAATGTCACAAGATGTTATCGGATGTTCTTGAATGCTTTCGTTTAATGTTTTTGATAGATATGCCTATAGAATTCATGTCGGAGGATGCAAGAATCTCAATCTATTCCAGATTACGTAGTTAGTTATCCTGATCATTTAATAGTTGTCAATTTTAACGTATTTTTTCCCAATTTAATCTTATCTCCCCCCGTGGGGGGGCGGGATAGAATATCTCCCCCGGTATGTTCTGCCTGTCGTAGGAGGCGACTTAAAGAACAATCTAGATGGTAGATGCCCAGATCCCACCAGCATCGCCCGGTGTGATACCATCGCATCGGCTTAAGCTGCGTGAAGTTGCTTAACGTTTCGTGGCTGTGCCGATGTCCCGGACTGTGGGACCAAATAGCATGATGAGGCACCTGGATACACAAAATTCCGGAGGTAAAATAGCCCCCCGTTCGGATCTCCGGGTGGGGGCTGGTTCAGGGGCGTCGACATGCAGAGAACAGAATTTCAAAATGGATTTTTGCAACATACGAGGTTTAAATTCGAACATAAATTCAGTGCACCAACACCTGCAATCAAATAAACCTCATGTACTCGCTCTCTGTGAAACTAAGGTCAGTTCATCGACCAGCACAGTAAACTATCTTTATCCTGGGTACGATTTCTATTCCGATTTAGGCGTAACTTTGGAATCTGTCTTTATGTCAGAAGCGACCTCTCTTGCCAACGAGAAGAGGCTCTGGAGCCCCCAAACTTTGATGTTATGTGGTTAAAAATAACGACTCAACCAACCACAAGGTTCGTCTGTATCCTCTATGGACCACCAAGTGATACAAACTTTAGAACACTTTTCGCTTCTCTTGCAGACACCATACATCATTTACAAATTAACTATCCAAATGCCGAAATTGCCATCCTGGGCGACTTTAATGTCCACAACATCAACTGGCTTAAAGATTCAAATTCTACCGACGAACAAGGTCGTGAAGCCGAATCATTTTCAATCAGTTGTGGCTTGACTCAGCTTATTGATGAACCAACACGGATCCCTGATCGAGACCGAGAGTTCGCCAGTCTTCTTGATCTGTTTTTAACCACCAATCCGGAGATTTACACGGTCAGCGTAAATCCACCGTTAGGTTCTTCCGACCATAAACTACTTTCGACATCGAGTATTCTACCAATCAGTGACAGAGAGGCGCCCAAACCGCGCAAGATTTGGCACTACAAATCTGCTAAATGGGAAGATCTCATGGAATATTTTCGAACTTTCCCTTGGTTGGACGTTTGTTTTCGATCCGACGACCCATCTGACTGCGCCAGGGAGGTTTCCGATGTTATTTTGGCCGGTATGGATGCTTACATCCCTTTTTCGAAGAAATGCCCTTCCAACGGCAAGCCTTGGTTTGACCTAAAATGCAAAGAAGCTGTTGCTTCTAAACATCTTGCATACCGACAGTGGCGTGAAGATCCTAACACCATAAATCGTAACATCTTTGTTCGTGCCAGGAACAGATGCAAAGAAATTATCGACGAAACCAAGGAGGTACACAATCAACGGATTAGAAACAAACTTCTCGCTTGTCCCGGCAATTCCAGGTCCTTTTGGTCAGTCGCTAAGGCAGTTAGTCAAAATTTCACCAAATCCACCATACTCACACGGCCAGATAATTCTATTGCAACGACACCTGTTGAGAAAGCGAATTTGTTGACTGAACTCTTTGCTTCACATTCTACTGTCGATTTCCAAGGAAAAACACCACCTACTATTCCCATAGTGCAGTCAAGGATGCCCGATATTGTCTTCAGACAGCGTATCATAAAACGTATTTTGATGAAGCTAGACACCAAAAAGGCTTCAGGCGCTGACGGAATACCTGCCATAGTTCTCAAGAACTGTGCGAGGGAACTAACACCAGTTTTCTGTAGACTTTTCAACCTATCCTACAGAAAGGGAATATTTCCTTCCTGCTGAAAATGTGCCACAGTTCAGCCGATACCTAAAAAAGGCAAGAAGACCTTGCCAAATAACTACCGATCAATCGCACTACTCTCAATAATATCGAAAGTCATGGAAAAGGCTATCAATCAGCATCTTCTAAAATATCTTGAAGGATTCAACATTATTAGCGATCACCAATATGGCTTTCGTAAAAATAGATCAACAGGAGATCTTCTGACTTGTGTAACACATGTTTGGAACAACGCAATTGAACACTTTGGAGAATCTCGAGCGGTTGCTCTTGACATATCCAAGGCATTTGACCGTGTTTGGCACGATGGGATGTTGGCTAAGCTACGTTCTTATGGTATGTCTGAAAAGTTCTGTTTGTGGCTCTCATGTTTCCTCAGAGAGCGTTCTTTACGAGTGGCAGTTGACGGATTTCTTTCTAACACCTTCACTATCAACGCCGGTGTGCCCCAAGGTTCCATACTGTCTCCTACTCTCTTCCTCATTTATATTAACGATCTGCTGGAAAGGACCGAGAATCCAATCTACAGCTTTGCAGATGACAGTACACTTATCTCTTCATTCACTTTGAACGCTCGGACATGGACTACTCAGACGAATATCCGCAGACAGCAGGAAGTCATTCAACTTAACAAAGACCTGGAAGAAATTCTATCTTGGGGTGACAGTAACCAAGTGGAATTTAACGCTACAAAAACCCAGGCGGCAGTTTTTTTCTAAAAAAGTTAACGTTGCAGAAGCCGACATAGTTATGTTGGGGCACTCCATCCCTCTAACATCGTGACTCAATCTGTTAGGCGTTAATTTGGGAGCAAATATGTCCTGGCATGAACATGTTGCAGGCATAGTAAGAAGAGCTTCTCAAAAGTTGGGAATATTGTTTCGAACCAGAAAGCTTTACACTCCACAACAACTGTTAATTCTTTACAAAGCTCAAATTCGACCAACTATGGAATATTGCTCCCATGTTTGGAGCTCCGCTCCCAAACATACACTGCATTTGTTGGATTCTATCCAGAGAAGAGCTATTCGTCTGATTGGACACCCGGAACTGACCGACGGCCTTGATTCGCTGGAACATCGAAGAACGGTTGGCGACTTGAGCCTATTCTACAAGTACTTTCATCGAAAGTGTTCGAAAGATGTGGCCCGTTTAATTCCTCCCAGAGCGGTGCATATTAGAAGTACACGTCGCGCTAATGCTTCACATCCATATGAGGTTCAGCTTGTTACTCCTCGTACAACGCTTTTCAAGCAGTCTTTTATATGGAGAACATCATACCTTTGGAATGGTTTACCCAGGACTGTGTTTCCCATCGAGTACAATCTACAGCGATTCAAGAACAACGTGAATCGCTTTCTCCGCACACGTGTCGCTCCTGTAGCGCTTTAGGGACTTCCCTGTAGCACGTGTGCTAGACCCATAAAAAAAAAAAAAAAAAAAATATCTCATCATAGTTCTATGATATCCACTTGTATAACCAGACTTATAAATGGTTTAGAAATTAATGAATTTAAGAAAGCTTGTAGAGGTCTAATTACGAGTATTAAAAGAACGTCCGAAGGCTCGGACGGAGAGTGTGGGAGGTATTATGAATATTTTTTTATGGTGTCTTGATGCATGTTCACACCATAGAACTATAGCGGAGGAAAAATGTGCAAAATTTTCTAACGGATAACCAGAATTATTTGAGGAACTCTAAAATATTTTATTAGTTAAAAATAGAACCCAGGATGAAAGAACACTTAACGAATTAAAATGAAAAAAAAAACATTACAACTTAAAACTAAAGCAGACAAAAAATTCTATTATTGTGACAAAATCTTACAGTCTAGAAAGAGAACAAAATCATTTGAAAATATTATCAATAAACTTCATAATAAATCATGCTCAAAAAACAAATTAATTCTGTTATAAAAGACAATACAAAAATAGAAAACTCATGCGACATAGTAAATTTTTTTCGTGAACGTCCTGCGCTATAACTAATCAAACAATTTATAACTCAATCAGTATTAGGTCAATCTCTAGGAAATATATGATATTGCTTATTTACAAACTCCCTAATAAAAGTCAACAAAACTAGATAAAATTTCCATTAAGTTAATTAAAGCGATCACTACACACATTGTTCCCGCGCTGGTAACTTTACTAAACTTATAAACATCAGATTATTTTTGGCTAATTAAAGATCCTTCATCGAAATATCTAAACATCCCAATCCCATCGTCACATTAGATTTTATTCCTTAGCAATAGAATAGAATATATCAATTATGAATTTCAGCCTCCCACGTTTCGGTCTAATAATATAAAGCTCATGCGCAAACAGAATTGTATTGGCTGCATGCTAGATTCCAAAAAAGTCAGTCAAGGAACTGGCTTTGCAGAACCTAGCAGGATGATCGACGAAAGGTCCGCTTATTTAAAACATGTAGGGAAAATTCATATGAATTCTGTAGCCTGTGGAAATTTCCTATCCGTATGATTATATCATTTAGGACATATTATTTAAATCTCAATTCTTCGGTTTACCTTTAATCATCATCATCAATCCGGTTTTATTTTATAGCGTTCTTTTCCTTCCGATTTCCATATTCTTCGTTCTTTCCAATCTCCTAGTCTTAGATTTCTCTATTGCCCTCTGAACACCTCCAAACCATGTCGATTTTAGTCTCCCTCTTCGCCTCTTTTCGCTTGGTATCCACTTTAAAACCATCTTTGGTATTCGATGTTCTTCTTTTCTTTCCACGTGTCCGTACCATCTAAGCTATCGTTGTTACATTTCCTCGATAATCGTGATTTTCACTTTCATCAAATCCCTTATTCTTTGATTTCTAACTTTATCCATTCTTGATACTCTAGCCGATTTTCGCCAATAATCCGTTTCAAGTGCCATTAGTTTCTAATCATTTTGTAAATTGCGAAGTTTCACAACCATATAACACGAGGCTCTTAAATACTGTATTATAAATGAGGTGCTTCCTCTGTGATGTTATGTTCTTCGACCACAGAGCATAGTTTAGGTGTCTTATGACCGCCTTTCCTTTACTTATTCTACTCTCCACTTCTTTTTACGTTCTACCGTCTTTACTTATGTCAGTTCCAAGATATATATACTCTTCACAAGCATCAATAACCCCACCGATATTTAGAGTAGGGGTTCCCTGTTTTCCTCCTATAAGCAAATATTTGGTTTTCTTGCAGTTAACTGTTAAACCCCAGTTTTTATAATCTTTAAACAGTTTTCTCCGTAAATTCAAGGTTTTCGTTGTCCTAAGCAATAACCACCTGATCGTGGGCAAAATGCAGAACGTACAACGTGTTCCCATTCCTTCACATGCCTCGTTCAAATAAATTTTGAATAATGTAGAAGACAGACAGCAGCCCTGTCTGACAACTTTGTAAAGCATATTTCCCAACTTTATTCGGAAACGTGATTCGTCGTACAGCTGTTTTACTGCGGTGATTGCTGTACTGTTTATGGTTAATCGCTCTAATATTTGCCATAGTTTTTTCACTGGAACGGTATCATATGCTTTGGTTAGGTCTACAAACAGTAGATGAACCTCTCTATTCGTTTATGTCTTTTTTCGTTTAAGTGAATTACATTAAATATATTGTCTACATACGATCTAGCAGCTCTAAAACCATATTGTTGTTCAATCCCGTGGGGACTAAAATTTCTCCGTAGGCTGGACTGAGGGTACTCATTACTGATATACATCTATACTTTTGACAGCTAGTTCTATCTCACTTTTTGTGGATTGGTGTTATCCATGCTTTTTTTCAAATCTAAGATATTTTCTTTCCATTTATATATTCTTCGAATATGTGTCTTAGCATTATTATTAACTTCCTAATCCCATTTTTTAACAATTCTGAGGGGATGTCCTTTGTCCAGCCATTTTTCTGTTCTTCATTAACTGAACCGCTTTCCAAATCATCTCTTCTGTTATATTGACATGTTGGCCCTGAATATGGTAATTGGTTGGTTATTGCATTGCATACAGCTATATATTTTAGAGAAGTTCTTGAGAGTAGTGCTGGTACCATTTTTCTAATTTTATGAGATTTATATTCATTTTATTGGTGTTTTGTGTTTCTAGTGATTTCAGGAATTTCCAAGCTTTGATGGTTTGGTTCCTCCTAAGTATGTGTCTACTTCCTTGCTTTTTCTGTCCCACGTTTTATTTTTGTTTTGGATGACCATTCTCCTAAATTTTGCCTGTTCTAATCTGCATTCTATCTGTCATTGTCATCCTTTGTGATCGTCCACTTTTGGTAGGCTTATGTTTTTTTTGTTTTTGTCCCTCCATTTCATCGTTCCAAGGGAATTAGCATTATATTTAAAGGTATCTCGCTGCTCGTGATCAAGAGCCTCTGTTGTTACCGACTGTATTGCTTCTAGAATATGGTTATATCCTATCTCCAATTTTAGATGATCTTTATTTAGTTTTTGAACAAGACGGTTTTGGTACAGTATTTTTGTACTGTGTTGGTAAGACCCGTTTAAGTGTACCTGATTTTTTTGCTTGTATTAGTGGTTGTATAGGTTTCTTTATTTGTGCATCGTTAGACCGGAAATGAATATATATATATATATATATATATATATATATATATATATATATATATATATATATATATATATATATATATATATATATATATATATATATATATATATATATATATATATATATATATATATATATATATATATATATATATATATATATATATATATATATATATATATATATAATATATATATATATATATATATATATATATATATATATATATATATATATATATATATATATATATATATATATATATATATATATATATATATGGGCTTTCAAACAGGTAATGATCTGAACCATATTCTACCCCTCTATACGCTCTTGTATCCTGCTTCATGATTATATAATCGATTATTGCTTTTGTTTTTAGGGTTTTGGTGCCAAATATATTTGTAACTTTGTGCAAATGAAATCCGTTCAAAATGCGCAGGTTATATTGGAGACATGCTTGTATCAGTCTTTGTCCGCTATCATTCAGTACTTCTTCCCCGTTGCTTCCAACTACTGCATCGTTTGACCTTCCTCCCGTCGGGGTATTGAAATTGCCCAAAAAACTCACTCCTCTGATCGCCTACCTTCATGAGCACATCTTCGATTTGTTCATAAAACTGGTGGTTTACTTGGACTCTAGCATCTTCATTTGGAGCATATATACCATTGAGTGTTGTTCTGTGGCCTTTAAGGTTCTACATTGCACTATTCTCTCACTTAGGGTTTCCCAGTTTTTAAGTTTTTGTCTATTAATAGCGATACCCCTTGACCTGCTCTACTGCTTTTGGTACTCCACTGTAGATATGGATAAAGTCCTCCAATTGTTCTATTCCACTTCCATTCTTTTTTGTTTCCGTGGGAATGGCAATATTGATATATATTTGTTTAAGGGTTTTTATAACATCTTCTGATATTCCTCTCAGACCCTGGATGTGCCATGTTCCAAAAATCGTTTTCCTATTTCGATGGAATCGTTACCTTCCTGAATTCCACTCAACGTTCTGAGGCTTGTCTCTGGGATTTTTTGATAGTTAGATTTTTTCCAAATAATAAGAGGAACAGGCCCATTGCCTCAACCTCAACCTAGAGGATCGGGTAATTTATTGTCGAGGTTTTCTTCCTCCTTTGATGTGCCAACATCCGTGTGCAAAACATCAGTGAAGATGATTTTATACAAGTACTAAAATTAGGGATGCTACTTCCGCGGGATCTACCGTATTCGAAGAATATCTCTTATTCGCCTTATCTGCCGTTAAAACCTAACTTAACCTTATTAGTCTTTGTAATTATTTATAAAAGATAGGAGATAATTGATGTGCGTTATATTTTTCTACAGAATATTACACATTTTATTAGAAGAAAATTGGCTACATTTTCATGTAAATATGAACCTATAAAAAGAAATCAGATCGTAAAAGGTCAACATAGGTAATAGTGTGTCTAGAAATGTAATAACACCCGTGGCAACACTGCCTCATTGTCTAAAAGGTACCGTACAGTACAAGTGTATGTTTCGTCACTTGGACAACGTTGACGGACATTAGAACAGCCTCGGAGGTATCCATCCAGAAAAGGGTAATATCTATTCTGGCAGTGAGTTAAATGAAAAAAAATACTCTTCTTCGAAAAGAAAATTTTGGACAGTGCGGGTGGCAGTATTTCTCAACCCACCAGGTACCATCTAACTTTTCGTATCAGACAGTCTAAATAAAATGACTATAATTCTGTTTTTTTTTTTGGTGTCAATGTATCGCTATAAGTCTAAAATTTTGTCACGATCATAAAAATTATGTTATATAATGTAGCACTTTCCTCTTTACCCATTTCTCCAAACTTTACAAAAAAAAAAAAAAGATCCCAACCATCTTAAACATACTAAAAATGCACCTGCGAGTAACAATATAAGCTGAGTTTTTCCGTTACTTTATTTTCAATTTACCTCCTGATCCTTTAACTCAACCGCTCTATAACAATCGTGTGGAAACGAATATCACGCGAATGTAAAGCATCAATTGTATGGGGAATGGAAGAGGTCTGTGGTAGTCCCCCTTCTAAAATCGAGCAAAAACCCGGGAAGGATGGACTCTGGAACAATTTCACTCCTCCACTCCAAGTACGTTGTCCAAGATTGTGGAAAAAAATATATTAAATAAATTAATAAATATATATAATATTGACGAAAAATATCAGAAAGAATAATTTGGATTCCGGAGTGGTCACAGCACTCTAGCCGTTAGTAGCCAGAGTACTGCAAGAAGCGGTGAATAAAATAAATAAAAAACAGAATACTGTTGCGATCGTTCTAGATATCTAGAAAGATATTCATTGTCTGAACCAAAAAATTCAAAATCAGGAGTACCACAGGGTTCAGTACTTATACCAAAATTATTCACTCTGTACATGATTAACTTCCCCACACACCCGTCTACAAAAATAGGTCTTTTTGCAGATGATGCGCTCTTATACGCGTATTCGTATTACGCGAATACAGCAAGAGTGCACATGCTAAAAAAGTGGAAAATAAATATAAATCCCTCAAGGGGAGGGGGGAATTAGTTTTACACGAAAGTACAGGAATAATAAAATTAATTTGCCAATAAAAACACGAGACACCCAGATACCATTCAGTAATAAGTTTAAGTCTCTGGGAGTCAAAATTGATGCCAAATTGAGATTTCATCTTCATGTGTCTCACGTGGTCCAGAGAGCATTCGTCGCAATGTAGAGTGTGTATCCACTGCTAACGCCAAGATCACACGTAGAGCCACGAAATAAATTACTAATCTACAAACTAATAATTAAACCTGCACTAATGTACGCTGCGCCAGTATGGTGCAACATTTCAGACCCACAAACATACAAAATACAAAGAATGCAGAATGAATACTAAGGTGTACTATTTCTTCAAGAAGACCTACAAGAATAAACGACTTACAACCACATAACAAATGTACAAACAATAGGACAATACACTGAAGACGTATCAGACAAATTTTACAAACACGGAATACACAACTCGACACTGGCGGAAACAAGATCATTAGACAGACCGATACACAAACCGCTATACTATAGATTAGTGGTTTATTTCGAGGAACCATAAACTTCTTTGCTACAAATGAAAAATGGACGAATATGATCGATCTAGATAAAAAATTTACGCTACGGAATTCCACGTCTTGCTGAGCGCGCGACTAGAGCCACACCGCGAGTCATTGACCAGACCGGCAAGGTGCTGTGTTCCTAAGCGTAAATAAACAATAAACATAAACAAACGCACGGAGCAGCAAATAAAAATTAAATATCTCAAATAGAACAATGTAAATAATATATATATATATATATATATATATATATATATATATATATATATATATATATATATATATATATATATATATATATATATATATATATATATATATATATATATATATATATATATATATATATATATATATATATATATATATATATATATAATATATATATATATATATATATATATATATATATATATATTAAATAATTAATATTATAATTTTGTTACGTAAAAAAAAAACAAAAATGCAAATATTAGTATAGTGAAGTCTCAGTGCGCGAGTATAGGCCCAGGCCGGCCCTGACATATATCTTCTTCGCATATAATTTAGACATTAAACATTAGTCAGTAGTTAAGTTTAAGCAAACAGATTACTTTTATCTTAATTATAGGAAGTAAATATAAGCACAAATTGTAAAAGCAGATAACTCATAATGTATTATTCAGCCTAGTAATTAAAAACCATTATACATTTTCTTTGTAACCGTAATAAAACGTTTTTTAAAAAAAAGGTTCCAAACTTCGTAATTCGCACAATAAAATAAACAATAAAAGATTCAATAATAGATGCATATAAATGTAAATACTACTCTACTATTGTATATATACCAAAATAGAAATGTAAATAATGTGAACAGAGTGAATTAGGTTATACATAGGAGTAAGAGAGACGTATGAAAGAGTGAGACATAAAAGCGAGAGAGAGAGAGCGAATGCGATATTAATACTTTCAGTTAAGAATAAACTAATAATTCTACGTGAGTTTTGCGTCGGACCGATGGATTTTCTTTTTTAAAAAACACATTTTGTTTCTTAAAAAATACTTTTATTGGAAACGTACAACAAATTTGGGAGATTTTTGAAAATACAGATTACAGCTTTCACAACAAATGAAATGACAATAGTGTCGAATCATCTTAGTTTAGGGTTTTTTTATAACATTTCCTTATCTCTTATGACTAATGCTTACATTAGCAGTAATTATATTATACGAGGGTCGTAACTCCTCCACCCTTAGAGGGGCATATAAACTTCTTCTATGACCTAAATGATTATTTCGTTTGAATTATTTTCATTTAAAATATTTTCCCTTTGTAAATATATAGGTCGTAGATACTTTAACATTAAAATGAATATTAAAATACTTATTATTATATAGAGTAAAACTGTCCAAATACTTGTCTTGTTTTAATATATTAGGATCAATCAATAATTTTGAATTTTAGAATTTTTGTATATTAATTTGTTCTTGTAATTCACTTATTTTATTAAAGTTTATTTTATTTAGAATGAACGGTTTTACTTCGTTATACACTGGTGTATTTAAATTCGATTATTGGTAGTGGAATATTTTGAAATTAGCGTTTTATGTTTTTATAAGACCTTATGTTAATATCATTCAGTTTCAAATTACAGGGAAATTGTAATTCTAGTAAGTAAGTACCTTTTAATAAAATATTGTTTTGAGAGTTCCCACATTTTTCTATCCCTATTAGTTCTTTGGTTGTTATCAAAATCCACTTATTCTCGTCTATATTTAGTATTTGTAAATCGTTAATTTTTATCAGTATCGGATTACAATTCGAGGTGTTATATTTTAGAAGTTGTACTTCACATGGTGTGTCCTTAATAAGATCTTCTGAGTGTATATGTGAACATATATGTTCGCTATCAGTAATACTTTTACATGGTTGGTTAGTATATCCAAATTTATTATCATTTAGCAATAGATACTCAAAATTGGGAATTATTACTTTATAAAAATCTTTATTTTGTGTAGGTAGTGGAAAAAGTTTGTTATTTGAGTAAGGACCATTTGTATACGAAATAATTCGACAAGGTTAGTTTCTTGAATTTGGACATTATTAATTACTGCGATTATGTCGTTAACCCGTTTCTCTAAAGTTGTTTGATTATGTGATATATTTTTTATAATTTCTTGAAAGCTATTAATTGACTTACTTAGTAGGGTCATTTGCTTATTTTTGGATATTCCGCAAAATATGAATCTTCGGCGTCTTCCTGATCTAAATTACCGGTTATACTTTTAATTATGCTCCCTAGGGCATATATTAGTGCGCGTTTTTCCCGATTTCTGGACGGTAGAATTTGGTTAAGTTGTTCAGTTATTTTCTGTTTTATATTGTCGGTTATAGAGTATGTATTATAGAATTCATTTTTATAGTCTGCAAAATTGATCATATGTCCTTTTAGTAAGTCATATTTTTTTTATTAATAGAGTAAAATTCATTTATCAGGTTAGTTAGGTCAAAAATTTGTACAAAAGTCCAGTGACTAATCGTCTTTTGGGCAGTCTCAAGTTTATAGGGTAGTATTCCGGGATTGTCATTTAAATTGTGGTATTCGAGGCAGGTGCCTCTGTAGGCGGACCATCTGTAACATGAGTTCTTTTTAATTCTTTGATGTGTACAATCTCAATTCTTGTCGGATTTTTAATATTTTTTATTTTTACTTTATTATGATCTAATATTTCGGTAATTATATAAGGACTAATAAATTTAGGTTGGTTTTTATTTCGTTGAGAGGAATGTTTATAAACTTTTTGGTTCACTTGAAATTTTGAGTTTTTACTATCATCAGCATTTCTTTTTACTAGAACTTTTTCTTTTTCTTTATCAACCTTATTAGTTACATTTTTATAAATGGCATTGACCTTTTCTTGGTATGAAAAGATATAATTAGAGTAGTATATTGTGGGGATTATATTTAAGAGGTCTCTGGAAGTTGTATGTCCGAGGATCAGTTCATGAGGAGTATATTTTGTAACGCTATGGAGGGTGTTATTATAGGCTATTATTGCATATGGCATCAATTCGGTAACGGGTTTATTTTTATCCTTTTGTTTTCGAATTCTCAAATGTTCAGTTAAATGTGTAGTAAAATGAATTTGTATCTTTTGAGTTTTTAGTAATTCTTTTAGGAGATGATTATTGAATTTTCCGCCATTATCGCATGTTATTGTTTCGGGACGTATGAAAAATGAAAAGAAATTTATAAGTTTGTCACAAACTGATTTTGCGTTTTTATCATATGGATATGCTTGTCTGTATTTTGAAAATTTATCAAAGATCGTTAGGAAATTCTGATTCTCAAAAATAAATGTATCAATATGCAACACTTGGAAAGGTTTAATAGGGGTTTCTGTTTTTATCATTGGTGTATAAGATTTTAATCAACTGTATTTTTGGGTTTGGCAGATATTACAATCATTAATATACTGATTTATATCTTCTCTCATTTTTGGCCAATAATATATTTCTTTTAATCTTTCATATGTTTCTGCAGTTCCTCTATGGTTCGTTTTGCTCTCATGTTGATGACTTATTAAAATAATTTTCTCTTCTTTATCTGAAATATTTCTTAAGAGTTTGGTACATCGAATTATTTTTGGATATTTAGAGTTCTGTCGTCTGTAAATAGCGGGATTATTTCTTTACTATGAAAAAATACATATGTTTTTCCTGGGTTTATATAATCTCTAAGAAATTTTTTAATTATTTCTTCATTTTTTGGTAATTCTACATGATGAATCACATTTTTTTCAAATCTTTCTATTTCGATTTTTAATTCAGGGTGAATAACTTGTGTTGTTAGATACTGCAAGGTTTTATTATTAATGGGTTCATCTAGGATGCTTATACCATTATTTTCATCAGCTGTTTGATACTATGCACAGTTGAGTCATACGTTCTCGGCGATTTTTTTTTGTATGTCTGAATGAATTTTTATTTTTTGCTTACTGCTACTTGGCAGATTCTCTTGTGAGTCATCTTGAAAAGGATTTTCAGCGAGATTTCTTAAGTAATCTAAGATATTTTGGTCTGAGTCACCTGGATTATTAATTAGTGATTCATTTTCGTAAATATTTAATTGTATACGAGAAAGTGCATCTGCGATAAGATTTTGGGTGCCTTTTTTATAAATAAGTTGGTAGTCAAATTCTTCTAATCGTAATCTCCATCTTACAAGTTTTGAATTTGGTTCTTTTAGATTAAACAACCATACTAACGGTATATGATCTGTATAAATATAAAATTTTCTTCCAAATAGATAAAGTCTAAAATATTTACACGCCCATACTATGGCTAATAATTCTTTTTCAATTGTTGAATATCTTGTTTCGGTTTCATTTAGGGTTCTTGATGCGTAAGCTATTGGTTTGTCGTTCGGTATCGTTCCTTGTGATAATACGGCGCCTAATGCAAAGTTACTTGTATCTGTAGTTAATAAAAATGGTTTTTCTTAGTTGGGATATTGTAAAATTGGTGCATTTATCAATAATTGTTTAGAGTATTCGAACTCATTTACAAATTCTTTGGTGTGTTCGATCTTTATATCCTTTTTTAAACATCTTGTTAAGGGTTTTGTGATTTTTGCAAAATCTTTTATAAATCTTCTATAATATCCTACTAGTCCTAAAAATGATTTTATTTCTTTATTCGTAGTTGGAATTGGAAAGTTTTTTATAGCGGATATTTCATCAGGGTTTGGTTTTACCCCTTCATTGCTTACAACATGTCCTAAATATTAAACTGCTTTTCTTAAAAATTCAGATTTATCTAATTGTACTTTAAATTTCGATTCTCTCAGTCTTTTAAATACATTTCTTAATTTTCCTATGTGTTCTAGAAGGCTTGTACTATATATTATTATATCATCTAAATATATCAAGCACGTTTCATTTTGTAATCCTCGAAGGATATTATTCATGACTCTTTGAAAGGTTGCCGGTGCATTTTTTAATCCAAAAGGCATTCTAAGGAATTCGTAGTGTCTTTGTTCTATGCTAAAGGCAGTCTTTGGTATATCCTCTTCTTTCATTTGTATTTGGTAAAATCCGTTAGCAAGATCTAGTGTTGTAAAATATTGAGCTTTTCCTAGTTTGTCCAAAATGTTTATTATATTTGGTAAAGGGAACTTATTATTAATACTTTTGGTATTTATGCGACGGTAATCTACACACATTCTCCATTTCTGTCTTCCAGATTTGTCTAATTGCTTTGGCACTATCCAAATAGGGGATGACCAAGGTGAATTTGAGTCTCTAATATTTTGCTCTAGCATTTTTGATATTTGACTTCGTACTTCGTTCCGGTGTATTTCTGGGTATCTATAACTTTTAGTATATATTGGCGTTTCATCTGTCAGTTTTATTTCATGTTTGATGGCATTGGTGAAAGTTAAGGGTAGTTCTTCACAATGGAAGATATCTCTATATTCATAGCATACCATTCTTATTTGGTGTTTCTCTTCTCTGTTGCAATGGCTAAAATTTATGTTTTTTAGATTTGCTTTTAATTTGTTATCAGTTTTTACTTTATAGGTTGGGTCTTCTATTTTTGGTGAGTCATCAATAAAATTGATTTCCTTTATTGATATAGGTTCGATATCGAATTGTTCAAGAAATTGGAGTCTTATAGGATTTTCTTTAGGATTTAACACTGTGGTGAAAGCCAAATTATTTTCTACTTCTACTAAACACTCGGGTATTTCAAGACATTCTAATTTTTGGTAAGGTAGATTTCATATCCATTTTCTAGATTTACGGGGACTTGAATAACTTGTATGCTTCTAGGAGAAATTATGTAGGAATTATTTAAATTAACAGTTTTCGTTTTTTCTTGATATTGGAATTGGATTGGTATTTCCGTAAATGGTGAACAAATCACGTTGGAATTAAAATCAAGGTTAGCATTTAGTTTCTACTCAGTATATATGCACTCGACGCGCGTTTCGCTAACCATGTTAGCTTCATCAGGAGCGATGATTGACTGAACTTGAAATCATCGCTCCTGATGAAGCTAACATGGTTAGCGAAACGCGCGTCGAGTGCAAAAATAAAGTGTTTGTGTAGTGGTGATATATACTGAGTATGTCATTGTGCCAAAGATTCCACATTCCCAACTAGCATTTAGTTGTTTAATTAAATCTAGGCTTATTAGTCCGTCAAGTTTATATGAAAAATCAAATAGTTAAAATTTATGTTGTCCATATATATTAAAGACTGGAAATATTAGTAATATTGCGGTTTCGTTATGAAATGATTTTGCATGTGCTGTCTGAACTTGGAAAATTTCTTGTATTAAATTTGGAAAATTTGTATACGCAATTTCTGGTTTTATGAAGCTTTTAGTGCTACCACTGTCTATTAAAAAATTAACGTTAATTTCGGGAATATAAATATATGGTTAGTGATTAGATTAGGTCACATTGGTATTCTGGCTAATCAAAGGAAAATTATTATAATCTGTTGTAAATTAGGTCAAAGTAATTTTCGTTCGGGGTATTTTCTGGGGAATTCTAAATTTTCGGGTTGAACATAGGTAAAGGGAAATTTTTTGTTTTCTATTTGTTTAGGGTTCTTTGCTCTACTTCTTGAGTCTATAATTCTTGAGAGAGAAATTTCTTTTTTTTTGGGTATTGGTTTAAAACAGTATTTCCTGAACTTGTATTCATGGGTTCTGGTTTTTGATTATTTCGATTTATATTTGATCTTCCTGACATTTGTCCGAAAAGTTTTTGAAAATTGGTTTGATTATTGTGTATTTGTCATTGGAAGTTCGGTTGATTATTAAAATTTGGTTTCGGTTGGAAAAATGGGTAATTTCTAGATTGAGGTTAATAAAAAGGATTATTATTTTGCAAAAATGGATTATTGTTATTTTGTCCGAATAAATTATTATTTTGATTGAAATTAGGTAAAGGCATATATGGTGTAGTATAGTTAGGTCTGTACGAGTTATAGTTTGTAAAATAGTTTGGTCTTTGTAGGTTACTATTAAAATTTGGTTTTTGTGTTTTTATAGGGATTTGAGATGGTTTATTTACGTGCGGATTTTGTGCGTTTTTATAATATAAAAAATTTTCTTCTTCCCTTACTAAAGACATAGCTTATTCTAAAGAAGTCGGATTTCTTAATTTTGTTGTTAATTGTAAATTATAAGGTAAACCGTTAATAAATGTTTTAAGTGCGAATTGATCATAATGGTTAATTTTTATTAATTTAGTTGCGGCATCAACAGGCTCTGCATTTAATTTGGAAAAGAGTAAACTTCGCGAGTCTTGTATTCTCATAGCAAAATCCAATGGGTTTTCATTTTTAAATGGTTTTAGATTAATTAGGCCTTGTATCAAACAATCGATAGAACGGTGGTCTGCAAAACTAGTTATAAGGACGTTTTTAATTAAGCCCCATTTATTTAACTCAGCTCTTGAAACTATTAGGTCTGCTGCTCTTCCAATAAGTTGGCTTAAGACAGTATCTATTAAACAGATCTTTATTGAATCATTCGGATCGGTTTTATTTTGAAAGGCTTTCAAAAGGCTTTCTACTGAACCTACGAATCGATTAAGTAATTTTGGATTTCCGTCAAAATGTGGGATATTATCAGATTGGTATCTTAAAAGGCTGTAATTGACTTCAGGCATTTTGTTTGTTGTTTCGATTGATAGATTATTTAAGGTATCAATTAAATTTTCTAAATTAAGGTCGTCGTTTCCCTCAATTTTGAATATATAATACTATTACAAATTAAAACAAAAAGTATTCTTAAAATTAATAATTTTAAATCTAACTTACAATGCTAAAACGAAGATTGCTGTTGTTGTTGGGATCATGAATTTCTTCTTTTCTTTGTTTCTTTCTTCATTGCGGTGAAAACTGCTCGATATGCCCTCGATAGTTCTAGATTTGTTTGACTATTGCCCACTCACTGCTGTAGTTTCTACACTCGTAGTGATGGCTTAAACTGTCACCTAAAATCGGTACTATTTCACAGAGAAAGTTCACTTTCGAGTTCTGTTTCCCGTTCTTCTGTAACTATCACTTGTCACCTGAGGTACTTTCTACAAATAATAGTCACTTTTTCTGCGTGAATCGCCGAGTGCTACCTTAGATCGGTGCTTTCTTCACTCAATACTCACTTTCCGTGGTTCTTTTAGCAAAATATCGACCGTCACGTTAAATCGGTACCCTCTACGGCGATTTTCACTTTTTTTTTAATAAATCCTTGACGGAACCGTATCTATGTGCGCTAGAATATTTTCGAATTTTCCCTTGGTTAGACGTTTGTTTTCGATCCGATGACCCATCTGACTGCGCCAAGGAGGTTTCCGATGTTATTTTGGCCGGTATGGCGGCTTACATCCCTTTTTCGAAGAAATGCCGTTCCAACGGGAAGCCTTGGTTTGACCGAAAATGCAAAGAAGCTGTTGCTTTTAAACATCTTGCATACCGACATTGGCGTGAAAATCCTAACACCGTAAATCGTAATACCTTTGTTCGTGCCAGGAACAGATGCAAAGAAATTATCGACGAAACCAAGGAGGCACACAATCAACGGATTAGAAACAAACTTCTCGCTTGTCCCAACAATTCCAGGTCCTTTTGGTCAGTCGCTAAGGCAGTTAGTCAAAATTTCACCAAATCCACCATACCACCACTCACACGGCCAGATAATTCTATTGCAACGACACCTGTTGAGAAAGCGAACTTGTTGGCTGAACTTTTTGCTTCACATTCTACTGTCGATTTCCAAGGAAAAACATCCACTAATATTCCCATAGTGCAGTCAAGGATGCCCGATACGTTCTTCAGGCAGCGTATCATAAAACGTATTTTGATGAAGCTAGACATCAAAAAGACTTCCGGCGCTGAGGGAATACCTGCCATAGTTCTCAAAAACTGTGCGAGGGAACTAACACCAGTTTTCTGTAGACTTTTCTACCTATCTTACAGAAAGGGAATATTTCCTTCCTGCTGGAAATGTGCCACAGTTCAGCCAATACCTAAAAAAGGCAAGAAGACCTTGCCAAATAACTGTCGACCAATCGCACTGCTTTCAATAATATCGAAAGTCCTGGAAAAGGCTATCAAGCAGCATCTTCTAAAATATCTTGAAGGATTCAACTTTATTAGCGATCACCAATATGGCTTTCGTAAAAATAGATCAACAGGAGATCTCCTGCAATTGAACACTTTGGAGAATCTCGAGCGGTTGCTCTTGACATATCCAAGGCATTCGACCGTGTTTAGCACGATGGGCTGTTGGCTAAGCTACGTTCTTTTGTATGTCTGAAAAGTTCTGTTTATGGCTCTTTCTCATTTATATTAACGATCCATGCTTGCTGGAAAAGACCGAGAATCCAATCTGCAGCTTTGCAGATGACAGTACACTTATCTCTTCATTCACTTTGAACGCTCGGACATCGGCTACTCAGACGAATATCCGCAGACAGCAGGAAGTCATTCAACTTAACAAAGACCTGGAAGAAATTCTATCTTGGGGTGACAGTAACCAAGTGGAATTTAACGCTACAAAAACCCAGGCGGCAGTTTTTTCTAAAAAAGTTAACGTTGCCCAACCCCACATAGTTATGTCGGGGCATTCCATTCCCCTAACATTGTCACTTAAATTGTTGGGCGTTAATTTGGGAGAAAATATGTCCTGGGATGAACATGTTGCAGGCATAGCAAGGAGAGCTTCTCAGAAGTTGGGAATATTATTTCGAACCAGAAATTTTTATACTTCACAACAACTGCTAATTCTTTACAAAGCTCAAATTCGACCAACAATGGAATACTGCTCCTATGTTTGGGGCTCCGCTCCCAAATATACACTGCAATTGTTGGATTCTATTCAAAGAAAAGCTGTTCGCCTGATTGGAGACCCGGAACTGACAGGTGGCCTTGATTCGCTGGAACATCGAAGAACGGTTGGCGACTTGAGCCTATTCTACAAGTATTTTCATGGAAAGTGTTCGAAGGATGTGGCCCGCTTAATTCCTCCCAAAACGGTGCATGTTAGAAGTACACGTCTCGCTAATACTTCACATCCGTATGAGGTTCAGCTTGTTACTCCTCGTACAACGCTTTTCGAGTAGTCATTTATATGGAGAACATCATCCCTTTGGAATAATTTTCCCAGGACTATGTTTCCCACCAAGTACAATTTACAGCGATTTAAGAACAACGTAAATCGCTTTCTCTGCACACGTGTCGTTCCTGTAACGCTTTAGGGACTTCCCTGTAGTGTGCTAGACCCATAAAAAAAATTAAGTGTTCTAGACCCGAAAACAATAAAAAAAAATAGATTACAGACAAACAAATGAAGATATTTTGCAATCATACATTAAAAACTTACCATCTTCTATTAATGATCCAAAAGGTCGTCCGTAATAAGCATACTGGTAAAGATAGATACGTCTCAAATTCTACCGACTGCGCCAGTTATACGTCGGACCGATGGATTTTCCTTTTTAAAAAATAACTTTTGTTTCTTAAAGAATACTTTTATTAGAAACGTACAACAAATTTGGGAGATTTTTGAAAATACAGATTAGAGCTTCCACAACAAATGAAAGAACAATAGTGTCGAATCATCTTAGTTTAGGGTTTTTATAACATTTCCTTATCTCTTATGACTAATGCTTACATTAGCAGTTATTATATTATATGAGAGTCGTAACTCGTGTACCTGATGCAAAAAATATCAAGCTGGGTTTTTTGCACACAATTTTCCCCAATAGACCTTATATAAAAAACAGCCAATTCTTTCCACATAAAAATAATTTAAAATTGCCTTGAAAGCTTCTCGGAAATGGCAGACAGATTAGATCAAGTACGCGAGGCCTTAATACAACCGGCCAGAACAACGGCCTGCCGAAAGGGGTGTGCTGCTAGCAGAACATCGTATTTATAATTATAAGACTCAATTGTAGAGTAGACCTTGCAAGCAAAATTATTGAATAAATAAAGAGCTTTTAAATGCAAATGCAATACATCAATAGCATCAGGACTAGTTGAATAAAGAACATACTTCATTTTCGAGTTCACTAAAACACAAGCAAACGATGAAAAAAGACTTTTGTGTATTATTTTTTCCAAAGTTTTTGCAGCGAAGATTAATAACCCCAACAAGTTTATATGTCATTTGGGAGCAGTTTGTACAAGGTATGTCGATAAAATTTTTTAAAGTTTTCTCAGTTAATCCAAAATATTATGGAAATCATAAATCATTTGTTAACAGAGCTTTGCCTTAAATGGAAAAACTGTATACCATTGTATAAGAACTTATTCTTCTAGCGCCAAATCAAAGAGTAAAAATTATGTTTGTAGAGATATATCCATGATAATTTCAATATGAGCGATTCAATTATTTTGACTCAGTTATTGTGGAGGTAGTTTAATTTTTGATCCGGCAAATCAATTACTGCAAAGTTACAGTTACAGCACTGACCATTTCATTTAGTTATTACAACTGAATTACTGATAGCTCTGATTTGTTATCCTTAGCTATCATACTAGAAATATTTAAACTTACTAGAAATCTTAAGTCATCTAATGGTGGAGCCGCATAAGGTATCCCTCGAAATCCAAAATAAGTTTTGTTATTTGTAGTTACATAAGTTGCACCTCGGACTTTACCTTGGGGTAAAGGAATTATTGGATCATCTGTAAACGGTGCTGAAATCTGGAAAATAAAACAAAGTTTTGATAAGGAATATGTTATAAAAATGCATTACTATTTCTATATTAGATCTGTTATATTTTTTATTTATAAAAACACCTGTAGTGAAGAACCGTATAAGTTATGTTAAGAAATAATAGATACAACTTTAATAACGTTCACAGAACAATTTGTAAATATTTTGTTTTGTTTGTATACTGTAGTTGGTATTAAAGCAAATTAGTTATTATTGATTCTGCTTAAAAGATAAAATAATTTTTAACAAGTATTAAAATAGTTTTAAAACTGTTTTAAGGCTGAGTTCATTATTTCTTATTTTTTCTGCTGAATCTAGCACTTTGTATGGCTTGAGCGTTACATGCGATGAGAGAGATACGACTTGCGTATCTTTTGCCAGCGCAACATTTAGACGTCTGAACACCCTTTTGAAGCGATAAATTAGACATCTACTAAACGCCTATTAAAAGTAGTCCAATGTATGATTCAGAGACATGGGAGATAAAGCAAAGTAATCGAAGAACTCTGGAATCAACGAAAATGGATGCGCGAAATTTTTGGAAGATGCGGAATTTGATGTGAAATGGATGTTTCTCTGATGATAGTATAGAACTCATATCAGTATCGCATATGGAGGAAAACAGATTCCTTAGTAACGGTATGAAATGGATCCTACAACACCCGAGAAGGCAGGGAAGATCCGCTTGGAAAGGCGGATAATTCAGTAAGTATTTAAAGTAAACTAATAGGAGGCCAATAAAATGACATGTGATATTTGACTATCGCGCACTAAAGGATAACTTAATCCAAGAGGTACAACAAGAATGTTAAAAGAAAATTTTTTAATAAAACCACAAAAAAACTATAGAACTTTTAACATTACATAACTTATTACATATTTATAAAATTAAATGTTTGAAACTTAAAAAATAAAAATAAAAAATTCTATATGTCTTCCTTCTTCTATCATTCATTTTTCGTTATATATATAATTTCTCCAGATATACTATTGCACGCATCTGATATTTTTGCCTTTAAGTGCTCAATATCATTTGTCGCAGTTTTGTATACAATATCTTTAAGAATTCCCCTCAAGAAAAAATCTAACGGCGTGAGGTCTGGTGACTCAGATGCCCATTAAATAACTGAGCTGCAAACCCCTATCCATCTTCGTTAAAACCGTTCATTCAAATACTCTCTAACAACAGCAGTTGCATGAGGTGGTGCTCCGTCGTGTTGATACCACATATGCCTTCTTAAAATAAGAAAAACATTTTCTAATAAAACTACTTGAGTAGTAACCAAGAAATTAAGGTATCTATTTCCAGTTAGTGTTCCCTCAAAAAAGTGTGATCCAACCAAATGTCTTCCAATTATCCTATACCATACGTTAACGCTATAATGGCCTTGATTCTGAATTTGATTAACGTTGTATGGATTCTCGTCAGCCCAGTAAGGATAATTTTTTCTGTTAGGTTTGCCGTTGCTGGCAAAATGACTTTCATCTGTCCATAATACATAATTCAAAAAATAACGTTCTTCGTTATATTTACTCATCATTTCTGCTACAAAACTCAGTCATCGTTCCAAATCAAATTGTGGTAATAATTGAAGATTATGCATTTTATGGTCATGGTTAGCTTTAAAAGATTTATGAATAACCTCATAAGATACATTCAATTGCCTGCTTGCTTGTCTGATTGAATTATATGGATGGTTTTGAAAATATAGCATAATTTCGGCTACTTTTTCGTCTGTTAAAACAGTTTTTCTTTTTAAAACACCTTTCTGCCCAGAAAATGTGTCCACATTGCTCCTCAAATTTAATTCTAATCGACAAAACATAGTATGATCCAGAATATACCTGTCAGGGTAACGTTCTTGATACCATATCGACTTTTTCAGCCTGGGAAACCACTTCAACCAGAAACTATTAAGACACTATTCACTTATATTGAATTAAATACATGTGCAAACAAGAGCTGTCAGATTAAAGCATGACCGCCACCTACTAGATAAATTGCTTGAAAATATACAAATGTGACGTACGATCCATGACAACCGCGTTGACCAAAAAATATTATTTTAGAGAGTTTTTGCTGCATCACTTTTTTGCAAAACAAAATAGTTTAAGGAAAAAATATTGAGAAAAATTAGAGTCTTCTAATGCCGTTTTACAAAAGGTATGTCGATGGAAAAAAAATTGTTTGGCGTCGCGGCACCCAATGTCATTTTCACTGCCAAATGTCAAAAATATCAGTATACTCCTTAGCATACACTATACCACGAATTATTCTAAAAATTAAATAAAATTTCACATTTTTTTGCAAAATTGTATCCCCTTGTGATAAAAGTGAAAGTACTAAAGTCTTAATCACTAAACAATAATCTTTAAATACCAAAAGCGAATCAACTATCCACTAGACGTTCTGTTAATTACTATCTGCAGTAGCATAACTAAAGACACAAATTAGTTAAAACCTTATAACTCTGGGACCACCAATTGAAATATTTTTACCAGAATCAAATAAAGCTATAATATCCACATCAAGCAATCTTACAATTTTATACGGTTTACTGATAAATGAAGAAGAAATACGACTGCCATGAAAAATAAGAATTTGACTTCCAGCAAACTTACTTATTTTTTAAAAATTTAAAAACCTTCTGTAACTAATTTTCCCAAATAAGTTCACTAAAACATTTTTGTGAATTTTCATCTTTGTAATGAGACTGCTTTAAAATACCAACATTTTTAGTTATGATAATTTGGAGAGGAGGTAAAATTTGTTGAACTAGTGCTTCTGTCCCTAGGATATACCTCCCTTACTCTTTGTTGAGCAGGTTGGGGTTGTAATTGACCTGACATCCGTCTTGCCACATTTAAAGCAAAATAGACGTCTAGTAGTTCAACATAATAAATAAGTTCGGTTCGGTTGAGCATTAAGCATTTTCAACAAGTAATGTTGGCTTTAGATTGAATTTCTCATTTTTATTATTATACTTGTCACTTTCTGAAAGAGAGTTGGAGGTAGAGTTTCTAAGAGAAAATTGTTGGCTTTATCTGTAAAATTATTTTTTAAAAGTTACTTCGTTTATTACTTCTACCTCCACTAATACTTTGGAATTTTTAATGGCTATCTGTTTCACCAATATAGGACTCTTCAAGCATTCTACAGAATTCAGAAAGTTCAGTTACTATTTTTAATGTTCTGTACGGAACACTTATAAGATTACTTCACTGTCTGTCCGTCTGTCTGTCTGTCCGTATGGCCCGCCCGATTTTCTCCGAAACTATTTGTCATAGAAAGTTGAAATTGGGTAATAATATAGGAATTAATGGCCTCATCAGAGCCATGTAGTTGTGAAAGTTAAATTTTGACTTAAGGGGTTAGTTTTGAAGGGTGAAATCGGAAGTGAAAAAAAAATTTTTTACTAAGTAATCGAGTGTGGTGTCAAATGAAAGCTTGTGGAAACACGAGTAATATATATATATATATATATATATATATATATATATATATATATATATATATATATATATTGTACTTAACAAAAAATTTTGAAAAAATTTTGGAATATTCTCCACGGGGTGTAGATTGAAAGAAAATTATCACGAGTGCATTATCTGTAATAATTTATCTGGTATATAAAAAAAAAAAAAAAAAATTTAAGGTCATCAGTTTTCAGTAAAGATTGGAAACAAACTTTGTTGAAAACTCATTTGGGGTGTGTTTTGTGAAATCACTGATACATTTTTTATTTTAAAAGCAATCAACGTACGGAACACTAATTGCGCAAGTTCAATTTGCACTTGACCGGTTATTATATCTAACAAAGCCAATCTGCCATTAAAGTCTGGCAGCATATTTCTACGAATAAGCTTAGCTTTCGAAAATTCTAAAGGCAGTGAAAATAATCTGATGAGAAGAACTATTGATAATGAGTAACTACTGTTAGCTTGTTTCTCTTTTGTTTCATTTTTACTGTTCTTGCTATAGGAAAGTATTGTTTTGATGAAAAAAGTACATTCCGAAATTTTTGCCTTCCTTTATGTTTTAGGGTTTCTAGATCAGGAAAAACATAGTCACTCATTTCTGTCGGTATATCGATCCGTCGGTCTGTTGGCACCATAACTTTCGAACGAAATGAGATGTCAATTACAAACTTGATACATAAATAACACCTAATAAAGGACTAAATCCTGTGGTGTTTGAATGATACCGTTTAAGGCGAAGGAAGTGAAAGGGATGGGGGTCGATAAATTTTGTATAGTTTTAATAGTAAAATTGTAATTTTTCCTGGCTTTTATGCCGTATATTGATACTAAAGCACAAAAGGCCAAAGTAATCGAAGGAGGAGATTAGAGGGTTCGTTTCTTATACAGAGAGTTATATGTCCTTTTCAAGGTTCCTGCAGTTGAAGAAATCAAAAGACCGATTATTTTTTTAATTTAAGCCAAGAAGGAGTTTAAAGGGGTGGGGGCGTTAAATGTTATATAGTGTTAAGAGTATTGTGGATGTTTGCCCACATTTTATGGTTGATATATTTGAGAAGCATATTATTTATAGCAAAGAATATAAGAGGTTAATAGAGTGGGGTAGAAAGTTAGAGGGGTTGCTTCACGTATGTCGTGCTATATGTCCTTTTCAGAGTTCTTGGAATAAGAGAATAGGAAAATTAATTTATTTTTTAATTACTTTTATTTCTAATAGTGGAAGAAATTGAAAAAGACGGGAGGATCTTGTAGTTGCTTAGTATAATTATGAACAATTTTCAAAGTATTTCAGATGGAAAAATGGGTAAATTTTAAGCATAATAATTTATAATAAGACATGTAAGGGCCAAAGGGGTGGAGAAGGTAGGTAGTAGAGTGACTTTGTATTGATCATATCATGTATCTTTTTCGAGATTCTTTTAGTAAAAGAATAGAAACATTACGTTTATTTCTATTATTTTCATTGTTAACATGGGAAGAGGGTAAGAGGGGTGGAGAGTTTTGTATCCATTCAATAGTATTATGAGAATTTTTCTTGGTTCTATTTTATTGTTTTTCCATTGTTTCCAATTTTGACCGAAATAATTTATAGAAGAGATTGAGATCTGATTAAGGAGTAACTTTAATAAATTTTAGAAGCATATAAAACAATAAAGAAAGAAATATAAAAGGTTAAGTTGGCAGAATTGTATTAACAGCACACTACATAAATTATTCGCTTGCTAACCGAAGTATTATATTCGTGAAAAAATGCTTAGGTCTTAGGATTTTCATATCAGATCTTTCCATACACTACAAAAAAGGTTTATTTTTTTCTCACATCAGTAGATTGTCCGTATTTACATTGTGTTTATCCTATATAATATTATTAATTTTGGTTTACCTGTTATTTACTTTAAAATACTGTACATATATAAAAAATTTAAAATAAATAACAGGTAAACCGAAATTAATAATATTATGTAGGATAGACACGATGAAAATAGGGACAACACAGCATAACTAAAAAATACAACAAAAAACGTGTTTATTGTACTATGTTGGGAATGTGGAATCTTTGGCACAATAACACTACTTAGTATATATCACCCCTACACCAAACACTTTATTTTTGCACTTAACGCGCGTTTCGCTAACCATGTGAGCTTCATCAGGAGCGATGATTGACAGTCAATCATCGCTCCTGATAAAGCTAACATCGTTAGCGAAACGTACGTCGAGAGTAAAAATAAAGTATTTGGTGTAGTGATGATATACCGAGTAGCGCAAAGTATATATTTTGTTCGAAATGGTTTTAAAATAAAGAATTGTAGTTTTTTAGTCCATAAATAATATATATTTTTTTTTGATTGTTTAAACAAGATAAAGTTCTAATTTATTACGATATTTGATACATATTATACAACGTATTACATTTTGAACTTCTATCAATAATTTTTCAACACATTCCTTTAGAAGTAAAAGGTTACATCGCAAAAAATTGAGTTATTAGTGTTCCGTACGGAACACTTATAAGATCACTTCGGTGTCTGTCCATCTGTCTGTCCGTCTGTCCGTCTGTCTGTCCGTCTGTCCGTCTGTCTGTCCGTCTGTCACACCCGATTTTCTATAAAACTATTTGTCATAGAAAGTTGAAATTTGGTAGTAATATAGGAATTGATGGCCTCATCAGAGCCATGTAGTTTTGAAAGTTAAATTTTGACTTAAGGGGTTAGTTTTCGTGAAATCGGAAGTGAAAAAAAATTTTTTTACTATGTAATCGAGTGTGGTGTCAAATAAAAGCTTGTGAAAACACGAGTAAAAAATATATATATATGATGTAATACTTGCACGCACTTTTCTTTGTATTATTTTTAAAAAATCGCGAAAAATCGCTGTCCACCCTCCTTATCTCGGAAAGTACTTATCAAAAAATTTTGAAAAAATTCTGGAATATTCTCCACGGGGTGTAGATTGAAAGAAAATTATCACGAGTGCATTATCTGTAATAATTTATCTGGTATATAAAAAAAAAACAGAAATTTCAAAGTCATCAATTTTCATTAAAGATTGGAAATAAACTTTGCTGAAAACTTATTTGGGGTGTTTTGTGAAGTCACTGATCATTTTATATCACCGTAACATAAATTTTGACTCATGGGATTCGTTTTGAGGGGTGAAATCGGAAGTGAAAAAAAATTTTTTTACTACATAGGTCATCGAGTGTGAAAGCTTGTGAAAACACGAGTAAAACTTTTCTACATATATATTGAGGCATTGTCATATATAAAATATATAAATATAAAAATACGAGAATATTGAGGAAAGCAGTCGCACATATATATACCTTTTCGTCCACTTTCTGCACCAAATATCCGTTCTTCATCATGCATGCTCTCACCCATTTCCTTATACTCATAATGTTTTGTCCGTAAACTTCACAGATCTCACGATGAATATCGATCGGTTTTACGCCTTTAGCACTAAGAAATCGTATAATGTAATACTTGCGCACAGACGTTTCTTCGCATTACTTTTAAAAAATCGTGAAAAATCGCTGTCCCGCTACCTTATCTCGAAAAGTACTGATCAAAAAATTTTGAAAAAATCCTAGAATATTCTCCACGGGGTATAGATTGAACGAAAATTATCATTACCTTTAATAATTTATCTGGTATAGAAAAAAACCAAAATTTCAAGGTCACCAGTTTTCAGTAAAGATTGGAAGCAAACTTTATTGAAAACTCATTTGGGGTGTGTTTTGTGAAGTCACTGGTCATTTTATACCACCCTAACAAAATTTTCTATTTTAAAAACAATCGTACGGAACACTAATTGTTCAAAAGTTCAACTTGCACTTGACCGGTTTTTTTTTTAAAATTAAAATGCTAATTTTCGGTGGGGTGCTATAAATGCTGTAATGGGACAAGCATGAATTGTCGGTCTAATTGTGCAGTCATATAAGGTGAAAGAAAGGTTACACCTTGGAATGAAAGTTAGGCAGCTAAAAATTTGCATAAATCTTTGTTTTGACATTCTAAAAGTTAGCACAAAAGTCTCATAGAATTTCGTGTCTGCGAGTCAAGATATTCAAGAACAAACGTCGCGAAGGTTTTTGTAAATATCTTGTCATCAAATTTGGTTATGGAAAAATCTAGAATCCAAGGAATGGAGGTGGATCTTACAAAAAGGGACCCTGGAACCCACAACAACATTATTACCATCAGCACCAGAACAACTACTCTCTACGATCTTTTGCAATTGCAAGAAAGACTGTAGTGCAAACTGTGGATGTAGAAAAGTAGGGTTGCAATGCTCCTTAGTTTTTGGTCAGTGGAATGGACAAGCATGCCTTAACGCTTTACATCCATATCTTGATGAAGAAAGTGAATATGTACATGAAGTCCTTGAAGCTTTAGAGCCAAATATGACGGACAACGTGAATGATGATAACGGCTGGAGATTGAATTTGGGCACAAGAGCGAAAGACGATGGTGAACAAGAGGATATATAGATACAGTTATATATATATATATATATATATATATATATATATAATATATATATATATATATATATATATATATAATATATATATATATATATATATATAATGGCTGTCGTCAGAACTGGTTAAATGATTTCTTAAAGTACAAGGGCTCAGATTTCAGCTTTTTTTTATGTAGAATGGAATGCCGCCGGTACTTTTTGAAATACTCACTTCTTTGATAGTGAGAGTGTCAAATACAAGTGAAGCTCGAAAAGTGATTCAAATATACTTCAATTTTAAGACCATATTAAATGAAAAAATACTTCCAAATACATAAGTAGATGTTTTTGAGGTTGCTGAATACGATTCTGATACAAAAAAAATATTTAAGTAATTGGCAGCTGTCAAATGAGCTGTCAATTTACTTAAAATGCCATTTAATCATTATTTCTTCACACTAAAACTCTATTCAAACATTGGCCCTTATATTTTCCTGATGCAAAAAAATATTTTAGCAGTTGACAGCTGTCAAACGAGCTGTCAATTTACTCAAATTGCAATCTAATATTTATTTCAACACATTAAAATACTATTCGAACATTGGCTCTTATGTTTTCGAAGTTACCGACTATGATCCTGATACCAAAAAATATTAGTAGTTAACAGCTATTAAACGAGCTGTCAGTTTACTCAAAATGCCATTTAATCATTCTTTCACCATATTAAAACACTATTTAAACATTTATCCTTATGTTTTCCAGGGCGCTGAGTACGATTCTGATGTCAAAAAGATATTTATCAGCTGCTAGCTGGGGTATTTTACGTCGAAATAATAAATTTTTCTTTGTTGGGTTTTTCAAATGCTTACATACATGGTTTTTCTGTGTTCAATCGTCAATTACAAATGTAATCTCAGATTTTAAATATTACAGCTGCCAACTGTATAATTAGCTGACAAAACAACGAAATTAAGATGTTAAACGATAAATAGCGATTTTATTCTTAATTTTGTCATTTTGAGGTAAGTCATTCATATATTTAATATTTTTGGGATTGCTGGCTGCAAATATGATATGAAAATTGAAATTTGGCAGCTGCCAAATGTTAGTCTCAGCTACTGAATCGATGAAAATAAGATTTAAACATATAGCAATTATTAAGTACATACATTTTTTCAAAATATTTTTTTTCATTGCTATGACTTGAAATGATGTCTTCTATTTCACATCAACCAAATATAGATTACATAGCCCCATAAAAAGAAATGGTTTTAATCCGTAAATTCGACTTTGATATTCTTATGTAAACATGAATCTGCCACTCAAAAAATTCATAGACTGTCAAAATTTCCTGCTTTAGTCTAAAAAAGGAAGAAATAGTTGCGGATGAGGCCAAGTTGTAGGCACAATAACTAAAAACTAGTTTTTTTTTTTTAATTTTGGTAATACAGTTATGGTCCAAAGAAACTTAATCAAATGTTATTTTTATTAAGTATACAGCTGATTTTAGATAAAGAAGACGCATAAAAATACAAATAAAACTGCCTAAAATTATTTCTATAAAATATTGCATATATTTCCATCTAAATCTGTTTATACCGTATTGAAAGAGTTAGGTTAGTTGAAAAGAAAAAATATTTTTTCCCTTTAGTGATTTTTCTTCCACATTAAACATTAAACACATATATTGTAAAACGGGAAAACATGTAATTAAAACAATTGTTTTATGTTGAAACTAGGCACAGGTATACAATATAAAAAAATTCTTTGTCTTTTAAATGGGACATGTGTCTTCTTAAGTATTTTTTAAAGCTGAATCAAAAAAAGTCACAAAAAAGGACTTAGCAAATTGCTGTTTAAAATAAACATGTGCAACGGCTGAATTAAAAAATTGTTTTTAATTTTTATTAATATTGAAAAAAACTTTTATTTCATGAGTATCTTGAAGTTCTTAATTCTGACTTAACATTAAAAAATAAAGTTTTACGTTCTGTGCCAACAAAAAACTCGCTTTTAATACTTACAAGGGTGCTATGTGGTTGGTAAAATGCTTTTTTAAGTAAATAAATGCAACAGCTAAACAAGAATCTTGTTTTTTTGAAGAAAACTAACAAACCTGGTAGATTTTTAAATTTCAAACTTGAATTTAATATCAAAACATGAAGAATAGTGTTGTGTTGAAAAAAAAATACCCGTTTACTATTTAGGTTGCAAAATGCAGTCTAATATATAGTATATCCCTTGACAGTTTTAGAAGTCAATTTTGTGGATAGATTGATTGAGTGAATATGGGGGAATGTGAGTGGGTGAGTAAGGTAGGGAGTGAGTGAGTGAGGTAGTATGTGAGCGAACGAGTGAGTGAGTATAGAAGTGAGTGACTGAGTAACTGACCATGCGAATGAGTGAGTAAGTGAGAGAGTAAATTAGTTTAATATTAATAAAAATCAAAAACAATTTTTTTAATTTAGCGGTTGCGCATCTTTATTTTAAACAGTATTCTGCTACGTAGCTTAGTTAAAGGTGGTGTAGGCGTGTTTTTTATTAAACATGAACACTGAGACCTAATATTTTTAAGTTTTTATGAAAAATGCAGATTCAGAACATTTAAAGATGTCCAAAATAATAGTTTTTTTCCATAATTTTAATGATTTAACAGTTTACATTATTTATTAAAATGTATTCTTTTCAATTTAATAGTTCTCTGGTAACTTTAAGTGTGTTTTCTGAAAATAACTCACGGTCGATGTCTTCTTTTATGATTTTTTTTTGATTCAGCATAAAAAAATACTTAAGAAAACAACTGTCTTATTTAAAAACGGAGAATATTTTTATTTTGTATACCTGTGTGATTTAAATTTTTTCAAAAATGAAAATAATTTTCTCACCAATGACCAAAAAGTTAAAAAAATTTTAATTTTAAAGGCTTAAGTATAATTTTATCTACCTCAAAGTGGAAAGAATGTCTACGCATTTGCCATATAATAGTAATTTGTTATCAAATTTATTTTACTTGTACAGGATTTATTTTCCATATTTAAAACGAAGATCATTTTAAAATGACTCTGACAATCAAACGGTTCAATTTAAATAATTTTACGTGTAATTTGGTTTGACAGGTCTAAATTTTTTTTGGTATTTGTATTCCGTGATTGAAAACATTCAATGTTTAAAGTGTTTTATTGAAGATATCGATTTGGCATTTTGAAAAACTGACTCGTTTGACAGCTGTCAGTTTAAACTCAGCTGTCAATCAATGTCGCAGTGAAATAAATTCATTAATAATGAAGGTGAAGTTTTTCTTTGTTCCCAATTGTGCCAATTTGACAAACTTTACAATATCTCGAAGAATTACTTAGAATGAATGACGTTGACAAATTATTCGTGAATACTAAACATTATCTAAACTTTGTATGGTAAAATCAATATTGTATTCCGTGGGTAATTGCTTATCACCTTTCAAAATTTATTCATGAAAGGAAATCGAAACCAATCAAGAATTCGAATTTTCCCAAGGGTATGGTAGGTATGTGAATTTTTTCGCGATTTTTGAGATGCAAATATCGATGATTCAAAATGGGTATGATTCCATTTTGAAGCTAAACAAAGGACAATTGCTTTTCGTTTTTATTTATTAAAAATAATAATAAATTAGACAGCGGTCACAATAACAGATAGATAGAATATTTTTTGCAAAAAACATATTAGCCTATCATTTTTTAGGATCGGTCATTTCCCTCTGAATTCAACAACCTCGAAAACATAAAGGTCAATCTTTGAATAGTATTTTATTTTGATGAAATAATGATTGAATTGCATTTTGAATAAATTGACAGCTTGTTTGACAGCTGTCAACTACATTTTTTTTTTTCATCTGGATCGTATTCAACGACAGCTAATATTTCAAGTGTTTTAGTGTGATGAAATAATGATAAATAGCATTTTGAGTAAATTGACAGCTCGCTTGCCACCTGTCAATTACTTAAATATTTTTTTCTACCAGAATTGTATTCAGCAACCTCAAAAACCCCTACTTAAGTATTTAGAAGTATCTTTTCATTTAATATGGTCTTAAAATTGAAAAATATTTGAAAAATTTTTCGAGCATAAGAGCCGATGTTTGAATAGTATTTTAATGTGATGAAATAATTATTAGATTGCATTTTGAGTAAATTGACAGCTCGTTTGACAGCTGTCAACTGCTAAAATATTTTTTTGCATCAGGATCTTATTCAGTAACCTCGAAAATGTAAGAGCCAATGTTTGAATAGTGTTTTAGTGTGATGAAATAATGATTAAATGGCATTTTAAGTAAATTGACAGCTCATTTGACAGCTGCCAATTACTTAAATATTTTTTGTATCAGAATCGTATTCAGCACCTCAAAAACACCTATTTATGTATTTAGAAGTATTTTTTCATTTAATATGGTCTTAAAATTGAAGTATATTTAAATCATTTTTCGAGTTTCACTTGTATTTGACACTGTCACTGTCTAAGAATGGAGAATTTCAAAAAGTACCACACGGCATTCGATTCTACATAAAAAAGCTAAAATTTGAGCCCTTAGACTTTCCGAAATCACTTAACGAGTTCTGACGGCAGCCATTTGCGTTTTCGTATGGAATGACCCATTCCTTATTGGTTGCTTCGTTATCTCTTTTTCAGCTTGTTCCCTGATGAAGGTCCCAAGCTAGGACCGAAATATTGGCTAAATGAATATAGTGTGAACATCTGTTGTTGCCCATTTGCCGAGTTCCCCAACTATTTTCATATCTTAGGATTTTGTTAACGGCACCTTTTGCTTTCTCTCTCTTTATTATATATATATATATATATATATATATATATATATATATATATATATATATATATGTATATATGTATATATATATATATATATATATATATATATATATATATATATATATATATATATATATATAGATGGGTTATTTCTTTTATAAACCATACGGATTTGAGGAAAAATATCTTTACATTTTCGATTTGAATGAAACATTTTTTTTTGGCGTTTATATGTGAAATTAGTAGACACGTGTATCGGGATTTTTTCCAAATGTATATTTTGCAAAATATAGATGTTATAAATTAACACTAATCGGCGGTACATTAAAAAAACAATGTCTCCGGTTCTATTTATCGTCTGAACTTCGTTCTTACGCAACTTTATTTCTCTTTATGTTGGCTTTCGCAAAGTATAACCGTAGAATTTTTAATTAATTGTTTATAAAAAATAAGAACAATGAAATTGTTTAAATAATTTTTTCTTGCTTGCCCTGAAAACATCTAAAATCGAAAAAAATACCATTATATTCTCTATGTTGTAACCTAAAAAATCCATATTTTTGAAAAGTGGGGTCCCCATTAAGTTGGAAAATATTAAATAATTTCGAGCTTTTGTTACGCGGCACGCGCCACGCGCGTAATTTTCTAACTGAGTCTTGTTCACGTTTGCGCCTATTTCTTGTTTTTGAATGGTCATCCTTTTATATCAGTACTTCTATATAAAAATTATATATACTTCATCTAAAAAACAAATTAGTAGAAAGTGATCTTTCTTATTATATCAGCCTGAATGTTCAAATAAATACTCATCGAAAACTTAGAAATGTAATTATTGAATACTGGAACAGAGACAATCAACTGAAATCGAATATTACGATTTTTTATGAAGAAAAACGATCGAAGTATTAAAATAAATCAAGAGAATTTAAGATATTGTCATAAGCACATTTATATGCAAGGATATGATATAATAATAAGTAATTATTTCATTCATTTATTCAGTTGAATGTTCCTGCAAAGAAAAACGCTTTGCCTTTGCTTTTTTTTTCGTAGCTGGTATCATGCAATGATATATCAGCGTCTCTTTTATAGTTAGAGCCGTTTTAAATCTGACCTCTAATTTTTTGCTTCTTCGGTATATTCTTTATTCTCTACAAATTTCAACGACATGTTAGAAAGAGGCTCAGTTGCCCATTCAAATAATTCTTTTGGCGTTTGCATTGAATTTGTTACTCTTTGAAGGTTGATTTTAGCCGCCAGCCTTTTCGAAGTCCCCCCTAAGTCATCGCACGCACCCTTGCCATGGGGCGTTGGAAAAAAGTGTCACTCTGCTGCTAAACCAAAATCTTTCAGATGATGAGTGAGATTGATAAGATTTTTTAGTTTGGGAATTGCACACTTGCCTCATCAGAAAAATATTCAATTTTTTAAATTTTTATTTCAGCTAAGTTTGTCTCTGTTTCAGTATGCAATAGTTACGTTTCTAAGTTTTCGATGAGTGTGCATTTGAATACTTAGTCTAATAATAAGGATCACTTCCTACTTGTTCGGTTTTTGGATAAATAATTTTCATATAGAGGTACTGATATAAAAAGGATGTCCTTTCAAGAGCAAGAAATGGGCGCAAATGTAAACGAAACTCCGTTAGAACTCTACGCGCGCTCGAAATTATTTAATATTTTCCGACCTAATATAGACCCCAATTTTTAAAAATATGTTTTTTTTTAGATTTAAATATAGCGAATATAACGGTATTTTTTTCGATTTTATAAGTTGTGGGGGTAAGCATGAAAAAACCACTTGAACCACACAACAACAATTTCATTGTTATTTTTTATAAATAAACAATTAAAAAATTCCACGGTTATATTTTGCGAAAGCCAACATAAACAGCACGAAAATGGTGAAAGAACTAAGTTTATACGACAAATGGAACCGAAAATTTGCCGCCTACTAGTGGACTACGATAATTTATAACATCCATATTTTGCAATATATAGATTGGGAAAAAAAATGTGGATATATGTGTCGACTACTTTCGTGCATACAACCCATAAAAAGTCTTTCGGGCAAATAAATAATGTGAAGTCAAAATAGGTGTACAGTTTGTTAAAGAATGTATATATATATATATATATATATATATATATATATATATATATATATATATATATATATATATATATTTATATATATATATATATATATATATATATATATATATATATATATATATATATATATATATATATATATATATATATATATATATATATATATATATATATATATATATATATATATATATATATATATATATATATATATATGTATATCCGCGTAGTACTTGGATTAAGTTTTATTTTAATTTTTTTCGATAACTCTTCAGCTACATTATAACATAAGGAAGTTTTCTTTAATACAATTATCAAAAAACGCCAATCATTTCTCAAATACTTGATATTCCTTTAATAAATGAGTGCATCACCCATCAAAAATTTAGCAGCTGAAGTAAAAATTTCATATATAAAAAACTCCTTGCTTGCACTAATTTATTCAATCGTTCCAAAAAAGCACAGTCTTTTTTCGTGGCTTTAGAGTCTACTTCTTACTCGCTTATTGGCAAGTTTTGATAAGCACAGTGTGCTACTGGCATGACCACATTAATAACTGGTGTAGTTTGAAATGGTTCATGTTGCTGACGTCTGTAATTTTTTTTAGTAAGCTAGATTCCCACAGCAAATACACGTAGCAATGATGTTGTGAATACACGAAAAAAGTTTCTTCTTCTTCTTCTTCTTCTTCTTCCTACTTTTTCTTTAGATGTACGCCTGTATAATCTTCATTCACCTGCCTGCTACTTCTCTGCATTCTGGTCATCGCTCCACCTTTTTCGCGTACGGCCCACGCCCCTGGGCACAACTGGTGATTTATCTTGGGCCACTCTTGCCATTCTTCCGTCTTCCATCCTACCAATATGCTCGTTCCACTCTTTTTTCCTTTTTAATACCCAATCGTTGATATCGTCGACTCCACACGTTTTTCTTATATTCCTACTTCTATCTCTATCCAGCAGTGTTTTCCCAGCTATTCTACGAAGTACCCTCATCTCTGTTGTTTCCAACAGTCTTTTTGTCTTGGATGTTCCCGGCCTAGTGGTGTATGTCATAATAGGTCTCATAGCTGTTTTGTAAATTCTCGATTTGTTCTCAAATTTCTATACTTTTGTTACGCCATATTGTGTCGTTTAGGCATCCTGCTATTTTTGTAGCTATCGTTGTTTGTTCCTTCACCTCCGCTTCAACATCACCACAGCTCGATATCTCTATGCTCAAGTACTTAAATTTCATTTCCTGTTGGATAGCTTGTCCGTCCAGCTCAAGTTTACATCTTAAAGGTGTCTTTAAACATTTTCTTTTAGCGTCGGATATAACCATATTGAAGGATTTGGCAATGTGATTAAATTGATGTAGGAGCCGTTGTAGGTCACGTTCATCTTCCGCTAATATTGCCGCATCGTCAGCATAGCACAATATGGTAATTTCCTTATCTCCCATTTTATATCCTCTCATTAGGCGCACTTTCCTTATTACTTCGTCCATGACCATGTGGAAGAGGAGAGGGCTCAGTAAGTCCCCATGACGAATACCATTCTCGGCTGGTATCGGATTGGTCAGTTCTTTTTTTTTTTTTATTGGTCTATCACACGTGCTGCAGGGAAGTCCCTAAAGCGCTCCAGGAGCGGCACGAGTGCGGAAAAAGCGATTCACGTTGTTTTTGAACCGCTGTAAATTGTACTCGGTGGGAAACACAGCGCTGGGCAAATTATTCCAAAGGGATGACGTTCTCCATATAAAAGATTGCTTGAAAAGCGTCGTACGCGGAGTAACAAGCTGAACCTCATACGGATGCGAAGCACCAGCGCGACGTGTATTTCTAACATGCACCGCTTTGGGAGGAATTAAGCGGGCTACATCCTTCGAACAGTTTCCATGAAAATACTTGTAGAACAGACTCAAGTCGCCAACCGTTTTCGATGTTCCAGCGAATCAAGGCCGCCGGTCAATTCCGGGTCCACAATCAGACGGACCGCTCTTCTCTGAACAGAATCCAACAAATGCAGTGTATGTTTGGGAGCGGAGCCCCAAACGTGGGAGCAGTATTCCATAGTTGGTCGAATTTGGGCTTTGTAAAGAATTAACAGTTGCTGTGGGGTGTAAAGCTTTCTGGTTCTAAATAATATTCCCAACTTTTGAGAAGCTCTCCTTGCTATGCCTGCAACATGTTCATGCCAAGACATATTTGCTCCCAAACTAACCCCCAACAAATTGAGCGACGATGCTAGGGGAATGGAGTGCCCCGACATAACTATGTCGGGTTCAGCAACGTTAACTTTTTTAGAAAAAACTGCCGCTTGGGTTTTTGTAGCGTTAAATTCCACTTGGTTACTGTCACCCCAAGATAGAATTTCTTCCAGGTCTTTGTTAAGTTGAACGACCTCCTGCTTCTGCGGATATTCGCCTGAGCAGCCGATGTCCGAGCGTTCAAGGTGAATGACGAGACAAGCGTACTATCATCTGCAAAGCTATAGATTGGATTCCCGGTCTTTTCCAGCAGATCGTTAATGTAAATAAGAAAGAGAGTGGGAGACTACGTTTATTTTAGCTTGGATTTTGTTTGGCGTGTAAATATTTTCTATAGTTTTGATCAGATTGTATGCGATGTGTCTATTGTAGAGGAAATGTATAACATCTTTCAGCTGGACACGGTCAAATGCCTCCTCTAAGTCAATAAAACATATGTAGGCAGGCTTGCTGTATTCAATAGACTTCTCCGATATTTGTCTTAGGACAAAAACGGCGTCCGTGCAAAATCTGCCTGATCTGAATGCTTCTTCTTCTAGGAAGGTGAGACTGTTAATTTTATTCGTAATGATCTTTGTTGTGAGTTTTAATGTGGTGTTCAGCAAATTTATTCCTCTATAATTCGAAGATATTTTCTTGTCCCCTTTAAGAAGAATAGTGGTACTTGTTTGCCATTCATTTGGAATTCGATGGGGGTAGAATATCTTCTGGATTAATTTCGTTAGTTGTTGTTCAAGGCTTTCTCTCTCATATTTCAGAAATTCACTTAGAATACTCTCTTGTCCGGGGCTCTTTCTATTCTTCAGCTTCTGTAGGGCTTGCTGTATGTCCGACATTATAATTTCAGCGTTTTCATTAATTACTATTTCTGGTGTATCTAGTGTTGCTTCTGTATCTTCTGCATTATATAGATCAGTTGGATAGTTGATCCAGTTTTCTCTGGGTATTTGATTCGTTTCTACTAGCTCATTAACCTCCTTATTTTGTGATCTGATCAATCGCCATATTTGTTTCTGACAGCAGTAAAAATCTCTTTCCAATCTTTTCGAGAATTCTTTCCCAGTACTTATCTTTTATTGGTTTTACCAAAGTTGTTGTTTTATTTCTAATTCTTTAATATTTGCCATACGACTCTGCTGTTCTCGTTGTTCGATATGTAGGTATGCTTGTTTTTCTCCTTGCACTTTTACTTAACTTCTGGACAAAACCATGAGGTTTTATAGGTACTTTTGTATTCATTCTTTACCGTCCTTGTACCAAGTGCTTCATTTGAGGCGTTCTTCACGTTGTTCCTAACTTTTTCCCAACTAAGGTCTATATCATCTCCTTCTACTATTGGGTTTGTGTCGATTTTTTTTTTTAGTCTTTTCCTATAGAGATCTTTTGTTGTTGGATCCCATATCGATTCTACGTTAATTCTTTCTGTTTGAACTGTTTGTCTTCATCCTTTTGTAATCGTAATTTTATATTGATTTTTCGCAGCAGCATATTATGGTCGCTACCGACATCAGCGAAGTTTAACATCCAGTATTTATAATGGATGAAAGTGTCTACTAGTCACAATGTAGTCAATTGTTTGTATTGCGCTTTATGATGGTAAAAGGTATTATTAATGTGTAATCCATTGAAAGTGCACATGTCGACCATAAGTTCTCCATTATTATTTACGTACGTACGTACGCTTTCGTTAAATCTTTGATTAATTCCTAGTATTATTTCATTACCGATGCGGGCATTTAAGTCTCCTAGAATTATCGTTGGTTGGTCACTTGGTAGCTGATCAATTGCAGTTTGAAGCTGGTTAAAGAATGATTCAATTCCCTTAGTTTTATGCTCCTACGGACGATTAAACTATCGTCCGTAGGAGCATAAATCGATATAATATTTATATTTTGCTGTCCGGTATTCAATCTAACAGATAAAATTCGTGGGGATATATAGTTGCATTCCTGTGCGCTTTTGGTATTTTGAATGCACTGCTGTAGCAACCCCTTCCTTTGCTGTCTTATGCTTTGCCACTCCACTGTAAATTACTTTACCTTTCTTCTTAGACTTTCGTAGCGCGCATACATAAATTTGGTTGTCGCTTAGTTTCTTTAATATTAATGATATATTAACGTAATATATCTTTCCGTTTCCAACTCGTAGTCCTAGCTTGTGTCGTCGTAGATAAATCCGTCCTATTCCGAGGGAGGCTTTTGGTACTGTGAGCTTTGATTTCTTTTACCCCGGGTAGGGAGCTAACCTAACCCAAGGACCTTCCTCCCTTATCCCGGCTTAGGACCGGCAACACGATCGCTGAGCTACTCAATCCACCCAACGATCATGCAAGCGGCAAAAAGTTTGGTAGAGGAATTCTCTTCGCTATAACAATAACATGAGTTAGATGTGATTTGACCCGATTAATGGGCGAATCGTTTGCATTACCATAAAATTCACCGATCGTGTTTTGAATGGAAATAAGACTGTAATTGCCCAGCATAAAAATAGAAAATACTTGGGCTTATAAACGAATTGGAATTTCTTTGTTTTATGGCCTACACTAGGCCATAAAACAACAAAGTTTCAGAAAAAATATATTAAAATTTATTTTCACATATTAATTTTTAATTTAGTATTGTTGAAAAATTGAATACTGTTGTTGTTTAAGAAATAAGAGATACTCTAATGCTTATAAACTACAATCTGAAAAATATATCTTTGGTCTTGATAATGATAAAATACGATTTTTAGTGTTTTTTTTTATGAGTCTAGTACACATGCTGCAGGAAAGTGTGCAGAAAAAGCGATTCACGTTGTCGTTGAATCGCTGTAAATTGTACTCGGTGGGAAACACAGTCCTGTGCAAATTGTTCCAATAGGATGATGTTCTCCATAAAAAAGACTGCTTGAAAAGCGTTGTACGAGGAGTAATAAGCTGAACCTCATACGGATGTGAAGTATTAGCGCGAAGTGTATTTCTAACCTGCACCGCTCTGGGAGGAATTAAGCGAGCTACATCCTTCGAACACTTTTATGAAAATACTTGTAGAATAGGCTCAAGTCGCCAACTGTTCTTCGATGTTACAGTGAATCAAAGACGCCGGTCAGTTTCGGGTCTCCAATCAGACGAACAGCTCTTCTTTGAATAGAATCCAACAAATGCAATGAATGTTTGGGAGCGGAGCCCCAAACATGGGAGCAGTATTCCATAGTTGGTCGGATTTGAGCTTTGTAAAGAGTTAACAGTTGTTGTGGAGTGTAAAGCTTTCTGGTTCGAAATGATATTCCCAATTTTTGAGAAGCTCTCCTTGCTATGCCTGCGACTTGTTCATGCCAGGACATATTTGCTCCCAAACTGACGCCTAACAAATTGAGTGACGATATTAGAGGAATGGAGTGCCCGACATAACTATGTTGGGTCCAGCAACGTTAACTTTTTTGGAGAAACTGCCGCCTGGGTTTTTGTAGCGTTAAATTCCACTTGGTTACTGTCATCCCAAAACAGAATTTCTTCCAGGTCTTTGTTAAGTTGAACGACTTCTCGCTATCTGCGGATATTCGTCTGAGTAGGCGATGTCCGAGCGTTCAATGTGAATGAAGAGATAAGTTTACTGTCATCTGCAAAGCTGTAGACTGGGTTTCCGGTCTTTTTCAGTAGATCATTAATGTAAATGAGAAAGAGAGTAGGAGAGTATGGCGCCTTGAGGCACACCGGTGTTGATAGTGAAGGTGTTAGAAAGAAATCCGTCGACTGCCGCTCGTAGAGAACGCTCTCTGAGGAAACATGAGAGCCACAAACAGAACTTTTCAGACATGCCGTAAGAGCGTAGCTTAGCCAACAGTTCAACGTGCCAAACACGGTCGAATGCCTTGGATATGTCAAGAGCAACCGCTTGAGATTCTCCAAGGTATTGAATTGCGTTGTTCCAAACATGTGTTACATAATTCAGAAGATCTCCTGTTGATCTATATTTACGAAAGCCATATTGGTGATCGCTAATAATGTTGAATCTTTTAAGATATTTTAGAAGATGCTAATTGATAGCTTTTTCCGTACGTTTAATGATAAGCTGTCTGAAGGCAATGTTCGGCATCCTTGACTTCACTGTGGGAATAGTAGATGGTGTTTGTCCTTGGCAATCGACAGTAGAATGTGAAGCAAAGAGTCAGCCAACAAGTTCGTTTTTTCATCAGGTATCGTTGCAATAGAATTATCTGGCCGTGTGAGTGGTGGTATGGTAAGGACTGACCAAAAGGAGTGTTCACGAACTTGTTTGTTAATCGTTATTTCTCATGTCGATGTTCTAAAAAGTTTCCTTAAAGAATATGTTGTCTTTTATTTTCTTCTATATGGAATCAATATACAGAAATTAAGTGATCTTTAGGGAAACCCCTTTACGATTTTTTAAAATACAGAAAATTAATATTATCGTTTAATCAATGAAACACGTGAAACAACTCTTCTGAAATTAAAGGTCGCGTTTCCACTACTATTTACCTTAACTATTTACATATGTACCGCACTGGCGCGTAAACCACTAGATGATATCTTAGTAATAGGCTCCAGAAAAGAACGCGTGTAAAAAATGTATAAAGAAGCTAAAGAAACCAGATGTGGCAGAACAGAGGTACGAAACTCCTGGCAAAAAAACTTATGAAAATATGCAGCAGTTAAATATTCAGCTGTAAAATATGTAGGAGCAACATAAGCAGCAGTAAAATATGTCGTAGTGAAACGTGTAGTAGTAAAATGTGCAACCGTAAAAGGTGTATTAGTAACATTGCAGCAGTAAAATGTGTAATCATAAAATGTGAAGCAGTAAAATGTGTGTTAGTAAAATATAGAGAAGGAAAACCCTAGGACAAAAAAAAAAACATTGTACTACATATAAAAAGTCTCAGGTTTTTTTAAATAATTTTACCTTATCGACTCTGGAATATATGAATTAACTAGGAGGAATGCGGTGCTGCAAAATGGCGTGAGCCCGCTCTCCGTAAAAAAGAAAAAGGATCTTTTACTGCGAATTCCCGAGTGAGTCAAAAAGGAAACAAAGTAATCAAAAAATAAAATAGGAACTTATCTAAAGGTAAGTTTTCGAACACAGAATAAATTTTGATTTTAGGATACAATATCTAAAAAAACAGAGTGAAGGTAAAATATCTATCACCCAACTCGCTTTACTGAAAATTCGCGGTGCCGTTAACGTCATGAAAGCCCATTGTGCTGGCTTTAGCCGAATATATTTATGAGAGTACATTCTTAAGTACCATCGCACAGAAAGAAAAAACTACTAAATTAAAAATATTGATAACCATACAGAGGTACTGACATTATAGTGGACTACAAAAGGAAATATGCCCTATTACGAAATCTTGTGAACATAAGGAAACTTTAAGAAAGGTATCAAGAATAGGTCCTTTTAATATGGGAACATTTTTCTGAAAATCTAATCAAATAAGAGGTGGTCCTAGTAATACCGAATTTTTGTGCTATCCTTTATGGCTTAACTCAGCTTATTGACGAACCAACACGGATCCCTGATCGAGACGAGGAGTTCGCCAGTCTTCTTGATCTGTTTTTAACCACCAATCCGGAGATTTACACGGTCACCGTAAATCCGCCGTTAGGTTCTTCCGACCATAAACTGCTTTCGACATCGAGTATCCTGCCAATCAGTGACAGAGAGGCGCCTAGGCCACGCAAGATTTGGCACTACAAATCTGCTAAATGGGAAGATCTCATGGAATACTTTCGAACTTTCCCTTGGATGGACGTTTGTTTTCGATCCGATAACCCATCTGACTGCGCCAGGGAGGTCTCCGATGTTATTTTGGCTGGTATGGAAGCTTACATCCCTTTTTCGAAGAAATGTCCTCCAACGGCAAGCCTTGGTTCGACCGAAAATGCAAAGAAGCTGTTGCTTCTAAATATATTGCCTACCGACAATGGTGTGAAAATCCTAACACCTTAAATCGAAACATCTTTGTTCATGCCCGGAACAGATGCAAGGGAATTATCGACGAAACCAAGGAGGCACACAATCAACGAATTAGAAACAAACTTGTCGCTTGTCCCAACAATTCCAGGTCCTTTTGGGCAGTCGCTAAGGTAGTTAGTCAAAATTTTACCAAATCCACCATACCACCACTCACACGGCCAGATAATTCCATTGCAACCACACCTGTTGAGAGAGCGAACTTGTTGGCTGAACTCTTTGCTTCACATTCTACTGTCGATTTCCAAGGGAAAACACCACCTACTATTCCCATATTGCAGTCAAGGATGCCCGATGTTGTCTTCAGACAGCGCATCATAAAGCGTATTTTAATGAAGCTAGACACCAAGAAGGCTTCTGGCGCTGACGGAATACCTGCCATAGTTCTCAAAAACTGTGCAAGGGAACTAACACCAGTTTTTCTGTAGACTTTTTAACCTATCCTACAGAAAGGGAATATTTCCGTCCTGCTGGAAATGTGCCACGGTTCAGCCGATACCTAAAAAAGGTAAGAAAACCTTGCCAAATAACTACCGACCAGTTGCACTGCTTTCAATAATATCGAAAGTCATGGAAAAGGTTATCAATGAGCATCTTCTAAAATATCTTGTACGATTCAATATTATTAGCGATCACCAATATGGTTTTCGTAAACATAGATCAACAGGAGATCTTCTGACTTATGTAACACATGTTTGGAATAACGCAATTGAACACCTTCGAGAATCTCGAGCGGTTGCTCTTGACATATCCAAGGCATTCGACCGTGTTTGGCACGATGGACTGTTGGCTAAGTTGCGCTCTTATGGTATGTCTGAAAGGTTCTGTTTGTGGCTCTCATGTTTCCTCAGAGAGCGTTCTTTACGAGTGGCGGTCGACGGATTTCTTTCTAACACCCTCACTATCAACGCCGGTGTGCCCCAGGGCTCCATACTGTCTCCTACTCTCTTTCTCATTTACATTAACGATCTGCTGGAAAAGACCGGGAATCCAATCTATAGCTTTGCAGATGACAGTGCGCTTGTCTCTTCATTCACCTTGAACGCTCGGACATCGGCTGCTCAGGCGAATATCCGCAGACAGCAGGAGGTCGTTCAACTTAACAAAGACCTGGAAGAAATTCTATCTTGGGGTGACAGTAACCAAGTGGAATTTAACGCTACAAAAACCCAAGCGGCAGTTTTTTCTAAAAAAGTTAACGTTGCTGAACCCGACATAGTTATGTCGGGGCACTCCATTCCCCTAGCATCGTCGCTCAATTTGTTGGGCGTTAGTTTGGGAGCAAATATGTCTAGGCATGAACATGTTGTAGGCATAGCAAGGAGAGCTTCTCAAAAGTTGGGAATATTATTTAGAACCAGAAAGCTTAACACCCCACAGCAACTGTTAATTCTTTACAAAGCCCAAATTCGACCAACTATGGAATACTGCTCCCACGTTTGGGGCTCCGCTCCCAAGCATATACTGCATTTGTTGGATTCTGTTCAGAGAAGAGCGGTCCGTCTGATCGGGGATCCGGAATTGACTGGCGGCCTTGATTCGCTGGAAAATCGAAGAACGGTTGGCGACTTGAGTCTGTTCTACAAGTATTTTCATGGGAAGTGTTCGAAGGATGTAGCCCGCTTAATTCCTCCCAAAGCGGTGCATGTTAGAAATACACGTCGCGCTGGTGCTTCGCATCCGTATGAGGTTCAGCTTGTTACTCCGCGTACGACGCTTTTCAAGCAATCTTTTATATGGAGAACGTCATCCCTTTGGAATAATTTGCCCAGCGCTGTTTTTTCCCACCGAGTACAATTTACAGCGATTCAAGAACAACGTGAATCGCTTTTTCCGCACTCGTGCCGCTCCTGGAGCGCTTTAGGGACTTCCCTGCAGCACGTGTGCTAGACCAATAAAAAAAAAAATCCTGGCAAAAAAATCCCTAGCGTTATGCAAAAATAGATAAACTGTTAAGAAACAAGCACGACAGCTAATGTACATCTGTATGTTTTGCTAAGTGTTTAAATGAATCTGGTCTTTCTATTTGAATTTTTGGTCTTTTTAGCTGCTGCAACGTACACTGTTTGACTAACGTGAAGCATTTTATTGTATTCAGAAGTTACTAAAAGAACAGATCTATAGGTTAAAGATCTTTACTTCCACTAGAGCATTTCACTGTCCACTAAAAAAAGCTGTCGAATCATTTCCCTCTATTTCTATGAAAGTTTTTCCAAACTATGCTTTTAAAAATACAAGATGTGTAATTTTAGGAAAAATGGCCAAATTAGCATTTGTAATAAGTCGAGAAATAAGACTCTATGGCCAGTAAATAGTATTTTTAAAGTAGTCCTAATAAGAAATTAAATTTTGATAAACAATTTAAAGCAAACACATATAGAAGCTCACATTTGTTAAAACGAAACATCTGAAATACTGATACTTGAATATTTTCTCAAAATAAAGACTTCTGTTAGGAGTAAGCTAATAACTCTAATTTTCTCTATTCTCTATTTGAATATTATTTAAGTATTTCTTCTTTTTGAGAATAAATATTACAATTAACAATTATAATATGAAAATTCATTCGAAATGAACATTTCCGTTGAAAAATGACCGTATTAAAAAACAATATTTTCGAACTTTCAGAAAAATTTTTGGGAGAAACTTTAATTTTTGAAACACTAGCGTTAAATGCAAGAAATCTGAGAGCTCGAAAACCAAAAAACTTGTTCTGTTGGAAACGATTTCTATCTTATAATTTCATCTGATTTGAGTTATGTGACGACCTGTATTTTTGTTTTAAATTATATAAATAGTAAATAATTTCTTACCACCATTTTAACTGCCACGCTAAATGCCAGCAATACTGACAATAAAGTCATTTTAATAATTATAAAAATAGAAATAACAAATAGAATTTTAGTTCTGTATTTATATAGACTAATTTTATAATCTGAAGTACCTTTTTGAGAAAAATTATTAGGCAACAAAATCATTAGAAAAATTCTAAGAATTTAAAGCATATAGTGTCGTAATTAATTTTTTTGACTAGAGCTGTAGAAATTAAAATAAACAATTTTCTACTCTTTTATCTTCTTTAATATAATATTCCCGTTAATAATGAAGGAGGGGACATTACTTTATTACACTGTTACAAAAGAACGCAGTAACCGGAATTTTACAGGAGTAACTGTTCCTTTTAATTAATACTATTACTTCGGCCATGTTCTGATTGCTCATTTGTTTACAGTGTGGTAAAATGGTCTATTCTTAATAACAAAAGTTCATATTCGTTAAATGCACACAAGCGATTTAAAAATTATTGAATGGTTTCTTTGAGCTCGAGAAATCACATTTTAAAAATATTGTGATTTTTGAGAATAGTGAGAAGATCACAAGGTGTTAAATCAGGTAAATAAGGAAAATAGTTTAACATATAGCTTTTATTTCTAGAAAAAAATTGACGAACAGTGAATGAGATATGATTAATTTCATTGTGGTGTACCAAGTACCAGTTGTGTATATTATGATATTTAGGTTAATCCTGATAAATTCTACTTATCAAATAGTTCAAGACTTCCAAATTATATTCGATGTATAATATCTATACTATCATCGAAAATAATAATAAATTTTTCGTTCTGGACACTAGTAATAATGGATTTCAGGAAGTCTGAATTATTTCTATAAGTTCATAAGATTTTACTGGAATATTAATTAGGTGTTTTAAGTCCAGAAAAAGTTAATGACATGCAATAAATTGTATTCTTGGTAATAAAATCCAAGATTACTCTACACGTCTTTCATCATCTTGAATGTTTCTGTGGAATTTGGGGCAACTTTTGCATAAAATTTGTTCCATGTAGCAATTTTTTCAATGATATTTTTTTTCTCTTAAACAAACTCTCTCTTTTAGGTTTTAGACATTTACCAGCCAGTATATTTATTGTATTTTACCGAAATTGTACATCAGTACGGCAATTTCTTTGGTGTTTATTCCCGTGTTTGTCGATCCTAACGCGACTGATGAGCCATGATAGGGCGACACGCATCTTGAAATGGATTGACAAATAACGACCAGTGGGTAATTGCTGAAATATGGACTTTTTAATTTTAAGTTTGTGTTCTGTCTGATTTCAGTAAAGGGAATTATTTCTGCGAAAACACCCAAAATTTCTTAGGTATATTGTTTGGTACACTCCTATTATTATTATACTTCCTATATGTTGTTTTCGGTTAATTCTATTAAAAAATTATAATACACAGTAACCTCTCATTTGTAGAATTTAGGTCACTTATTTTCTTATTTTATTCCTTTTATATAGAGGGCTGTCATTATTTTAATAAGGTCAGTTTTATTTATACTCGCAACTCGGGAAATGTCGAGATGCTACAAAAAAATAATTTACTTCATGTTTCTTAAGCAACTAGATAATGAAAAACGGTTTTATATTGAAGCAGGAACAGAATCTATATGTTTTGAGATATATCGCTATTGTAGATTGTAACAGGGACAAACTGTTGGAATTTTGAGCGGTTTGGATTCATTGATTTGGAATTAAAGTTGAAATACGGAGCGGTTTGGATTCGTCGATTTGGAATGAATCTTAGAATCCCGAGCGGTTTGGATTCGTTGAGTTTGAATTTAACCATTGATACCGATATATTTAAAGTAATTTATCTATACTTGACAAAACAAACAATAATAAATAGAGAATAGAGAAAGATGGTTGCTAATGTGACTAGTTTCTCTAGTAGTAGTTTTCGCGATCAAATTTTCTCTAGTTTACAAGCAAAGTCAGGAGTAACTGTGTTTCCTTGAGGTCGCGAGTTAAGTCAAGAGTAACAGTTTTTCTTTGAGGTCCATAAAACAACTGCCTCTGGCTGCTTTAATAAACATGAAAACAAAACAATTACATAAATCAACACGTATGTAAATCGGGTTGACATGTTAAGCGACAAGAGGTTTCCTGATTTAGTTAAAGTAGTATCCATGCGCTACAGAAGCTATTAAATTTAACTGGTTTCGAGAAAAAAAGGTTAAAATTGATTATTTAAAAATACGATAAAAGTCTTTTTAAAAGGAGATAAGAATTAAATAAATTATTTTGATATAATCGAAACATGAGTTTAATCACGTACGCATTTATACAGGGTCTAACAATCCTCACTCGATAAATATATATATATATATATATATATATATATATATATATATATATATATATATATATATATATATATATATATATATATATATATATATATATATATATATATATATATATATATATATATATATATATATATATATATATATATATATATATATATATATATATATATATATATATATATATATATATATATATATATATATATATATATATATATATATATATATATATATATATATATATATATATATATATATATATATATATATATATATATATATATATATATATATATATATATATATATATATATATATATATATATATATATATATATATATATATATATATATATATATATATATATATATATATATATATATATATATATATATATATATATATATATATATATATATATATATATATATATATATATATATATATATATATATATATATATATATATATATATATATATATATATATATATATATATATATATATATATATATATATATATATATATATATATATATATATATATATATATATATATATATATATATATATATATATATATATATATATATATATTTATATATATATATATATATACATGTATATATATATATATATATATATATATATATATATATATATATATATATATATATATATATATATATATATATATATATATATATACACATATATATATGTATATATATATATATATATATATATATATATATATATATATATATATATATATATATATATATATATATATATATATATATATATATATATATATATATATATATATATATATATATATATATATATATATATATATATATATATATATATATATATATATATATATATATATATATATATATATATATATATATATATATATATATATATATATATATATATATATATATATATATATTTAGCTTTTATTTAAAAAAAATTAATTTAAACACTTTGGGCAATTTCAACAACAATAACTTTTATTAACAATTGCAATCAGACATCTAACAAAGCTGGCCGACTACTTATAGTGCGTACTAAAATTATCCCGTTACCTAAATCTCATTAGGGTTACATGGACAGTTTTTATAAGCTATAGTCATATCTGTCATAATAACTATAAATTAATGGTTTCGGGAAATATCAATATCAGTAACTTAAGTACCGTTGAATCTACGTAATGTAAATAAGCCAGTCTGCCTGAAAACACCTGTAAATAATTAGTTTTCTCCTTCTCATATTGCATCGTTCGGCCTATCCCAATTTTTTTCAACCGGGGATTTTTCCATATAGAAAATGCTGACAGCTAACACGGTCGTCCTGAGGAGGAAGCGCCCTCGCGACGTCTTCAATTTATTTTCCCCTAAAAGAAATTAACGAACAGTATCTCTGCTATACTTAGTGGGATTGCCACTAATATTTGTTTTTGTTTTGTTCTAATGGGATTGCCATTAGTATTTTTAACCTCATAGTGAAAATGCCTCTATTTTTTAAGACCTAATAGGATTGCCATTAGTATTTTTTTTTATTATTTTTCTTATAGTGGGATATATTTTAATCTTATAGTGGGATTGCCACTATCCTGATGGAAAAACTATTAGTATTTTTATCCTTATAGTGGGATCGCCACTATCTCAATAGGCATTAGTGAGATCGTCACTAATCCTCTTTTAACATCGAAACATCTTTTGCAGATCTAATAGGATTTCAATCAGTTTTTTTTTACTCTTACAATGGGATTACCACTAGCCTAATGTGAAACCTATTAGTATTTTTAAACTTATAGTGGGAATGCCACTATCTCCTCTCTCAACTCTATAGTGGGATCGCCACTATCTCAATAGGCATTAGTGAGATCGTCACTAATCCTCTCATCAAATTTATGTTACTGACAACTTTATTCAGACAAATACACAGTAAATGTTTGTTTTAGGTCAAGGTAGTGAGATCGCTACTTTAATTCACCCTTTTGCATAATTATCTTGAAGACAATGACCTAACTGGTCATGTGCAGCTATCGTGATGCGCTATCCTTTCTTATGTAGTCGATATCTCTCATTTTGATTTTCATCTTTTTGTATAACTGTTTTGGAAACCATGGCCTCAACTGGTCGTGTGCATCCACTGCGATTCGCTGTGCCTTCTCATGTAGTAGTATCTCTCGGTTGGATTTTTACCTAAAACAAATTCAAGAACAGTATCTTTGTTATGATTAGCATGTATAGTGGGGTTGCCACTATCTCGATAGGCATTGTTTAAATCGTCACCAATCCTCTTTTAAATTAATGGTACTGACAACCTTAGTCAGACAAATATGCCGTAAATTTTTAATTTAGGTAAAGGTAGTGGGATTTCTACTCTAACTCACCCCTTTGTCTAATTATTTTGAAGGCCATGACCTCATCTGATGTGTGTGCAGCTACTACGATTCGCTGTCCTGTCTCATGTAGTCAGACTCTCTCGCTTGGCAGGATCTCCTGGACGGTATAAGGTTCTTTGCATTTTGACTCCACTTTCTCTCCGATGTGATTTTCTTAAGATGCATGCTCTGAAATTCTTGATGTATTTTTTTTTTTTAGACATCTACCCATTTTCAGCCAAAATAAATCTTCATGTATTTTTTTTTTCATATATTTGTCTCACTCTATATGTGAGGATACGTTATAATATAATTTCACAGTAAGAAAATGCGGGCACAAAACATTTCGGCGGTTTTGTTTTCATTACAACCATATTGTTTATATTACTCGTAACTAATACTTCACGAAAAAACACGTCATTATACTGCAAGAATTTTATGTTTATCGTCTTTAAAGCACACTTATAAATCAATCATTTCATACGGGATTCCAGCTTAAATAGCCCAGAAGTGGCATTTTATTACTAGGGCGGTATTTGATACAAAAGTTATAATGTAACTTAATACACCAGCGCGTGACACGAGGGTGCAAGTTTGTCTTTAAAGCAGTCTCTCGCACTGAGTTACAGTCTGTGTACACTGTGAAATATAAGTACTTTTAATATGTCACATAATGATAGTCTAATTCCAGCTCGTTATGGTCTTTCTTTACTTAGGCATGGCCGACTTATAATTTCCCAGCCAATAACAATTCCACCCGGTATAACATTGTCTAGTGCCACAACTAATTTAATTTCTAAAGTTAATGCCGCTTTTTTTACCAACAATTTTTTTTTGTATGGCCCATCTTTTTGCAAAAATTACAAGTAGGAACATTTGTAAAGTCGGATTTACTATTCAGGGCTTCCTTATTGGCTTCATCTTTTTGCAAGAATTACTTATTTTGATGATGTCCTCGACGACCACATTCAAAACGAACAGAAGTCGAATTTTCAATACGCATAACTGTTGGATCTTGTTCCCTAGGTCGGCGTCCAATCTTTCGTCCTGGAATAAACATTGTTGATGATCTTATGTGACGGGCATCAAATTCACTGTGTAAAAGTAATAACTCACGTTCTGACGCTGGCTTTTATGGATTCTTCTACTTCACACACTAGATTATTAAAGTTTTCGCTATCACTAACGATTTCACCGTCTTCGGCCATTTTTATTAATATTATTATTTTTTTTACAAAACACTTCTAATACACTACGCACGAAGTTCAAATCTCACTTCTGATGTTACCTTTTATTTTAAAAAAAATTAGTTTAAACACTTCGGGCAATTTCAACAACCATAACTTTTATTAACAATTGCAATCAGATATCTAATAAAGCTGGCCGACTACTTAGGCTCTCTAAACTATATTTTATAGTGCGTACCAAAAGTATCTCGTTACCTAAATCTCATTAGGGTTACATAAACAGTTTTTATAAGCTATGGTCATATCTGTCATAATAACTATAAATTAATGGTTTCGGGACCTATGAATAACAGTAACTTAAATATAGTTAAATCTACGTAATGTAAACAAGCCAGTCTGCCTGAAAACAATTAAAAACGTTCTTCAGAAGGTGAACAAAGTTGAAATATGTAAACATGTACAAAAGATAAAGAATTTAAGGTAAACCAAAAGCAATTTCTCTTTGTTATTATAATAAAGAATCAAAGACATGATAAGTGAACATGAGAGAGAGAGATAAGAGATAGATAAGAAATTAAAGAAAATATAAGAATTCTCTTTCTTTTTACAATAAAGATTCAAAAATATGATAGGTGAACATGCTCAAGAAATAAAGAAATTAAAGACAGCATGAGCATTTTCTTTCTTTTTACAATCAAAATTTAAGATATGATTTTTTTTTAATTAAATACAATAGAAAACAAAGGTGAGATCATAAGACTAAAAGTTTTTGCATTTTGCTTCTTGAATGTTTTCTTGAAAGCTGATCTTATCATTCTTCTTGAGGGACCTTCGGACAGCTCGATCTTTTCGTATTTGTGAGCAAGTCCGTCAGTGGAGTATATATAGTAGACTCGTTGGGTAGCTCTGTTCAAGGATATTATGGCTGTTTATGCACACAAGGTGGTGGCATAGTCCTCCAGAAAAAGAATCACAGAATTATGGCCATCGGCATTTCTATAATAACTTCTAAGATTACATTGTACCATGTGACTAGGCGAGTGAAAGATAGATGACACCTTTTCTGTAGCTCTTCTTCGAATTGGTGTAATTTTTGGTTAGCTTAATTAAGTTTGTTTAAATTTAGGTCGGATCACTTAATGGGATCCATTTCTTCGTTTGCGAGGGAGTCTTGTTGTTTCAAGCAACAGTCGTCGACAGTGATGTCACGGGATGGAATAACATGGGTGTAGTTGGCTGGCTGATTGGCAGTGGATAAGATGTAACATTTACATGTGGGTGCCAGTGTAAAGATTCCATTTTTGGAAATGGTAGAATCTGCGAAATTATCACTGAGAGTCGCTGGTACCTAAAACTGAATGCGTTACAATGAATAACCATTGATTGGTACTAAGTGGGTGCCATATTTCCATCTCGGTTTTGATGACTTGCGTATGACCACTTTTGGAAAGATTTGGAGTTTGCTTCGTCTTCAATTCGACTTCATAAGTTGGCCTTTCCTTTACCAAGCATGTGGTGGTTTGACTACCGATGAAGGATCCGGGTGAAACGTAGATGCAATAAGACAAATCTTTAAGCTCACTATAATAGATTTTTGTTGTACTCAGTGAGAGATAGGGATTGAAAAGGTTTATGTAAGAATAAATAAGTAAATAATAAATCAAAAATAAGTATTTATTAATTGGGTAAGAAGAAGTATTAGGTTGAATAGATTGAAACGGTCTTTAGTGACAGTCGGTATCCTGATAACAAAGACTAAAAGTTTGTTTGCATAAAAAGGAGAAAGTTTGTAAATTTCGAAATATTTACAAACAAAATACCTGACATGATGACATCAAATTCTTCATTTAATTCATTTACAAGTTGTGTTAATAGATTAAGATGGTAAAATTAAAGGTTTTATTATTTTAACTGTTGTACTAAATTGATTAAACCTTTTTATATTAATGTTTAACATCTCTTTGTTTACAATAATAGACCGAGTAGTTTTATTGTAGTCTTCGAGAACATCCGAAAGAATGTGCACTTGTTGTTCCATTAACTGATGCATCTCGGTATTACCTTGAGATAATTTTTGAATCGATTGACTGTAATTCTGTGCGTCATCTGAATCAGAGGTACCAAAAAGCCATTTATAGCATAAGATCCACCACTGATTAGGCCTCGTTTTGTTCGAGTACCTGGAAAATTATGTCCCGTTAAGTGACAGATCGAGTCGAATTTATTATTGAGCCATTCAAAATTGTTTTATATCCCTGCGGGCCGGGCGCCGCCGACTAAATCTCCAACCAGGGCGCCGGGTCTCGCAAACCCATCAATAAAAAATCTTGTTTTAAAAAAAGTGATAAATTAATATTTTATTGAAAAAAAAAAATACACATTTTTAAATACAAAACCTTATATTATAAAACTGGTTTAAGTATACACAGTCAAAAATCTAATTTTTAAATATTTGTTGTCAAAAAAATTAAACATTTCCTAAAAACTACAAACAAAATAACTTGAAGATGAAAAAAAAAAAATTTTTAGTGAAACATTGTAAAAATATCATAAATCAACAGATTTTATTGATTCATTGCAATTTCTGAGCACTCAGAACACCATGCATGGATATGAGTAAGACATACAAATTTTCCACATTTTTTGCAAAAATATTTGGTTTTTGAATCTTTTTTACAAAAAAAAAACATCTTTTTTCTGTTACCTGGTTGGACTTCTTCATTTCTATTGGGTTCTTGTGTTCCAGCAACTTCTTGTCTTCTTTCCCTTACCGACCTTGGAACATTTGTTTCATAAGAACGTCGGTCCAAGTGTTCTTTTGTCAAGGATAGTCCAACATCTCTTAGATATAATCGTCTTTCAATCTTATAAGTTTTATTATTGCAAGCAAAAATAATTTGGGAATTTACACCACCCATATTCATAATTGAAAAAAAAATAACCATCGGCCACCTTCTTGTATTCCTTGCTACGTTATAGGTAGCAGACAATTTGTCGAGATTATCTACACCTCCTTTGGTATGATTGTAATAAGTAATTATATCGGGTTTGCATTTTTCTGCCGTAGAGGGATCAATCCTATCATCGTGATGTAAACTGGATATAAGATTAACATTTCTATATTTCTTTGGAATATATGACACAATAGTCATAACTTTTTGAAAGCCAAATATTGAAGAAAATTCAGGGCGAGCTCTTGTGTTCTAGAGTCAATTCCCTTTTATTTTTTTTTATTGTACCCACGTACGTGGTTTTATGCTCCACAAGTAATTTTTTTACCAATTCAACACTGGTAAACCAATTATCACACGTAAGATTACGATTAGTCCCAGATATAGGTTTTATTAGTCTCAAAATTATACTTTGTGGATCGTTAGGGCGTTCATATATACCTTCAGGCTGCTTTCCGACGTAAACCTCCAGATTTGAAGCATAAGATGTAGAGGAATCAACTAAAGCAAATATTTTTTTAAACCGTATCTGTTAGGTTTACTTGGAATATACTGTTTGAAATCACATCGCCCCCTAAATGCCTCAAGCTTTTCATCAATTGTTGTGTTTGCTCCAACAGTATATGTGTTTTTACAGTTTTCAACAAAAAGGTCAAATAGGCTTCTGATTGGAGCTAGCTTGTCAAATTGTTTCCTTGCTTCTCTTGTCGTCAAGTCATCAAAACGAAGGCATCGAAGAAGAAAATGAAATCGATCGTGAGACATTACCAACCAAAATCTTTCAATCCCGAGTTCGTTTCTTTGCCATAGCTCTTTTGTATTAAGTCGTCCACTTTTGAGGGTCCCCGCCAAATATAATAATCCAAGAAAAGTTTTTATTTAACAAATGTCCGTGGGTTTCCCTCTTCTCTCTCTTGTATAATTTTGAGCCAATCCAGAAATGTAGAGATTTGTGTTTTCCACTATAATGTTAAGCATTTCATCTGTGAAAAATAATGACCAACACTCCATGGCTGTTTTGGCGTTTTTCCCACAGTTCCTGACGCCTGGTAGCCGAACAATAATATTTTCTTTTCTCGTTCTTACGGTTTTGTTTGGACAATGTTTTTGCCATCGCGTGGTTCCGTTTTTACCAATGAAAGCTGGAATTCTTGGTAATTTTGCAAGAGGTACATTGTCATCACTGCTATCATCGCACTCTTGTTCTGATTCACTATCGGTACTTCGGGTTTCTACTATATTTTCTTCTAAAGCTAACTCCTCTTCTTCGTCATCCGGCTCTTCATCTGAATCAGCTTCTTCCCATAATTGGCGGAGTTTCTCCTGCTCTTTCTCATAATAAGTAGACATCGCTGCTAAACAAAAGAGATACTATTTTTTATAAAATAGTAACTAATAAATAATTAATATGCATAAAATAATCCAAAATAAATTTTATTTATGCTAACTTACCGTTGAAAAGTAAAACCAGCCGAATGTAAAAAGAAAAGCGCAAACCGGGGCGCCGGGTCTCACAGACCAAAATCAAAATAATTTAAAAACTAAAATACGTACACAACCACCGATTGTTATGCGGGTATTGAGGCCAACAATGAACAGGTAGACGAACCGCTAAGCGGTTGCAACGATGTTATGAAAATTGCCGACTGATTGTCGGAGCGTCGGGTCTCAGAGGCTAGGCGCCCCGCCCGCAGGGATATTAGTTCAAAGTCCCACTACAAGTAAATTCACATCTTTTGCTACGGCTAATAATAAAAGATTTTCTAAAATCTTTGCCTATGGATTTGGGAGTTTCATACATTTTATAAGTGGATTCTAATTTTTCTTTGTATGTTAATATTAAAGAAAGGTAAACATATCATGCGAAAGTCTAGCTTGTCCTAAGTCTGGATAAAGTATTCGGATACAACCTTTTAGTTGTGTTATTTTTTAAGGCATGGCGGTTTTCGGATGTCGGAAGGCTTTAGAATTCAGAATTAGGATTGCGAGCGTTATCAGACTCCTAATGTTCGTCATCTGTAAAGAAGGGTTTCAATAAATTATGATGATAAGTAGCAGTTTTATCATGGTTTAACAGTAGCTTAACCGTCTGTTTTGTGTAAGTCTTTAAAATTTTGAATTGGCCTTTATAATGACGAGATAATTTTTTATTTAAACCTGATTTTATTATTTTATTTTATAAATATACTAGGTCGCGTTCTTTAAATTGATTATGATGCAATTTTTTATTATAATATTTTTTGGAAGTTTGTTCGGCTTTAGCAAGATTTTCACAAGTAATTCCAAAATTTGACTTAGTTTTAATTTCAAGCTTAAGTAATAATCATTGTAAGTATATCTAAATTCTGGCCTGGTTATTAATGAGTTAGATATAGAGACATTATTACCATAAACTAATTGAAATGGGGTAAAATTTTTAGCTTTATGAAAATGAATATTGCAAGTGCCAGAGAAACATATTCCTCCCAATTATTTTGTTGAGAATTAATGTAGTATTTAAGATATTCTTTAAGAGTTAAACGAGACCTTTCTAACCACCCCACCATTGGTTTGGGAATGATAAGAACTTGTTAGTATTGTAGTGTTTTATTTTAAAAAGTTTGTTAAGATCTTTAATGATATTAGAAGTTAAATCGGAGCCTTGATCAGACAATATTGATTCAGTGATGCCAAAAAGGCATATAAAGTTTGATTATCATTAGTTTTAGATTCGTGATTTGGTATAGGCGTAAGCGTAAGAAAACTTAGATAAATCGTCTTGCATTATAATAATGAAACGATTTCAGTTTTCTGTTATAGGCAACGGGCCTACAAGGTCAAGGGCTAATCTTTGATAAGGACATTAAATTGTTGTCGTTATTTCCATAGGAGCCTTAAGAGTTTTATTGTTCTGTTTGTTAAGTTGTCACGATTCAAAGGACCCTACTAATCTCTTTATATCGCTATTCATGTTAGACCATTTATAGTTTTCTTTTATTTAGCGACATGTATGAAGAAATCATGAATGTCCAGAAATAGCTGATTCAAAATTTTCACGAAAAATGTTTTTTATTTCTTTTATGAGTTTGGGATTTAAATTTAGGTTTGTTTACTAAAATGATCTTTATATTATTTCTAGTAAACAAGAAATCTAACAACTCATTAAACATATCCTGTGTTAAACTAGGTTTTTTTTATGGGTCTAGCACACGTGCTGCAGAGAAGTCCCTAAAGCGCTACAGGAGCGGCACGTGTGCGGAAAAAGCGATTCACGCTGTTCTTCAATCGCTGTAAATTGTACTCGGTGGGAAATACAGCGCTGGGCAAATTATTCCAAAGGGATAATGTTCTCCATATAAAAGACTGCTTGAAAACCGTTGTACGCGGAGTAACAAGCTGAACCTCATACGGATGTGAAGCACCAGCGCGACGTGTATTTCTAACATGCACCGCTTTGGGAGGAATTAAGCGGGCTACATCCTTCGAACACTTTCCATGAAAATACTTGTAGAACAGATTCAAGTCGCCAACCGTTCTTCGATGTTCCAGCGAATCAAGGCCGTCGGTCAATTCCGGGTCCCCAATCAAACGGACAGCTCTTCTCTGAACAGAATCCAACAAATGCAGTGTATGTTTGGAAGCGGAGCCCCAAACGTGGGAGCCGTATTCCATAGTTGGTCGAATTTGAGCTTTGTAAAGAATTAACAGTTGTTGTGGAGTGTAAAGCGTTCTGGTTCGAAATAATATTCCCAACTTCTGAGAAGCTCTCCTTGCTATGCCTGCAACATGTTTATGCCAGGACATATTTGCTCCCAAACTAACGCCCAACAAATTGGGTGACGATGCCAGGGGAATGGAGTGCCCCGACATAACTATGTCGGGTTCAGCAACGTTAACTTTTTTAGAAAAAACTGCCACCTGGGTTTTTGTAGGGTTAAATTCCACTTGGTTACTGTCACCCCAAGATAGAATTTCTTCTAGGTCTTTGTTAAGTTGAGCGACCTCCTGATGTCTGCGGATATTCGCCTGAGCAGCCGATGTTCGAGCGTTCAAGGTGAATGAAGAGACAAGCGTACTGTCATCTGCAAAGCTGTAGATTGGATTCCCGGTCTTTTCCAGCAGATCGTTAATGTAAATGAGAAAGAGAGTAGGAGACAGTATGGAGCCCTGGGGCACACCGGCGTTGATAGTGAAGGTGTTAGAAAGAAATCCGTAGACCGCCACTCGTAAAGAACGCTCTCTAAGGAAACATGTTGTCTTCTATAGGAATCCTGAGAAATATTTAAGGAATTTAATTATTTTCTGACAACGTTTTTAAGTTCTGTAGGGAGTAAAACAGATCGTCGTAAGTTGTTTTGTCGCAATGATTTAGTTTTTACAAAAGTAAGAATGTCTGTTTTTCGTCGGTGGTTAAAGGTACAGTGTCGTATAGTTTTATCTCATCTTGGTTTATTTTATCTAAATCGAACATAGATGAGAGGTTTTCAGAATAAGGGTCATTCTTGTCAAAATCTTTCGAATATTCAAGTGCATTCGGGGATTTAGAAAATAGGTTTTCTTTTCTAATACTGATTTTAGGAATATGATTTTTGTTATAATGGAACTCTATAATGCCTCGGTACAAATGGGGAAACAAGTTTTCATTAGGTTAACAGTTATAGATTACGCGTCCACATTAGAATTTATTCGTCCAGGTTGATACTGTGTTTCGTAGGTATATTTCTTTAATTTCAAACGTGAGCGAATTAATATGCTGCTGGGATCTTTACAGTTAAATAACCGGTCAAGTGCAAGTTGAACTTGCCCAATTAGTGTTCCGTACGTTGATTGTTTCTGAAATAAAAATGTTTGTTACGGAGGTATAAAATGATCAGTGACTTCACAAAACACACCCCAAAGGAGTTTTTAACAAAGTTTGTTTCCGATCTTTACTGAAAACTGATGACCTTGAAATTTTTGTTTTTTTTTTTATATACCAGATAAATTATTAAAGGTAACGCATAATTTTCGTTGAATCTACACCCTGTGAAGAATATTCCAGAATTTTTTTAGCAAAATTTTTGGATCAATACTTTTCGATCCTGATCCTTACTGCAACTGCAATTTTCCGCGATTTTTTCAAAATAATACAAAGAAAAGTGTGCGCATGTAAGACATTATATATTTTTTTGAACTCGTGTTTTTACAAGCTTTCATTTGACACCCCACTCGATGACATAGTAAATTTTTTTTTTCACTTCCAATTTCATCTCTCAATACAAATCCCTTAAGTCAAAATTTCCCTTTCAAGACTACACGGCTCTGATGAGGTCATCAATTTCTATATTAGTACCGAATTTCAACTTTCTACGGCAAATAGTTTCTAAGAAAATCGGGTGTGACAGACGGACAGACAGGCAGACACCGAAGTGATCTTATAAGTGTTCCGTACGGAACACTAAGAACCAAGTTAAAGGAAGATGGTCGGTTAGAATAAGACATTTACTACCATAAAGATAAGGACGAAAATGTTTAACAGCCCAAACAATTGCTAGAAGCTCTTTTTCTATTACAGAATAGTTACATTCCGCATTTTTTAATATACGAAAGGCAAATGATATTGGAAGATCTTTGCCAATCTCGCCTTGACCGCAGCGATTGCATAATTTGATGCGTCAGTTAAAATAAAGTCAATAGAAAAATCAGGATACTGCAAAATGGGATACGTAGTCAAGATATTTTTAAAATGTTCAAAAGAGACTTGTAAAGGAGTCCATAAGAAAGGTACATCCTTCTTTAACAACGATGTCAGAGGTTTAGCGATTTTTGAAAAGTCTTTAAGGAATTTTCTGTAATAGCCTATAAGGCCAAGGAACTATTTAATTTGTTTCTGATTTTTAGGAACAGGGTAGTCTTATATCGCTTTTATTTTATTAGTACTGGGGAAAATTCCCTTTTTGGTGATAATATAACCTCAATATACCACTTCTGTGGGGGTAAATTCACATTTATCTGGTTGAAGTAAAAGGTTGTTGGAATGAAGCCTGCCAACAATATTTTTAAGTTTATTGGAATAAGATTCAACTGATTCTGCGAAAACGGCGATGTTGTCGAAGTAAACAAAACATTGGAGACCTTGCAAACTAGTTAGAGCAACAGACGTTGGGATTTGTTTGGCGCATTTTTGAATCCAAAGAGCAATCGTAATAATTGATAGTGATATATGGGGTTGGAAAAAGCCATTTCAGTAAGGCTTCTCTCCCATCTGAATTTGATGAAAGCCTGATCCCAAATCTAGCGTAGCGAAATATTTTAAATTACCAGATGGTCCAAAATATCTTCAATATTTGGTAATGAGCAAAATGACCCCATAGATGACATTATTGAGCTTGCTATAATCCACAATTATATTTACTTTAGTTGCACCGGAAGCATCCATTTTTTTAGGGACACGGCTCTCATCCCCCCTAATATTGCATAAGTACAATTTGAGCAACAACCAGCTAACAAATAAGGAGCTATTATACGGAGATACGGATTCGCGAATAATTTCTTGTGTTAACATTTTGGAAATTTATTGGTCTAATTCTTTTTTATGTGCTTCAGAGAATTTGTAAATTTTTGGAACGATAGGGTTTTGGTCAGAGACCCTAATTTCATGTTTTAGCAAGTTGGTATGTCATTAGGAAATTAAAAAATGTCATTATACTCTTTAGATATGCTAAGCACAGAATGTTTTTCTTCTAAATTTAAATGATCTAGTCACAAATTTTCTTCTAATAATTTTATTCGTTTTGACTGGTCGTTACTTGATTTATTTATTGAAATGTCAAAAATAGTACAATTCTCTTCATCAAAGGATCAGGAGTCAACTTTAATTCGTTTATTTTTAAAGGTTTATCATGCCTATTTATTATAGTTGTGAGGTAAATGCCTTCAGTGATTTTTATATTAAGATAAACGCCTTGATTTAATATATCGATTCCTATTACCATTTCCGAACGCAGCTAAATAAGATAGCTTTTGCTACAATTAGGTCTCGAAATTTTAATAGGATAAGGAAAAGAATTACTTTTAAGTAGATTTAAATCTATAATTGTGCCTTGTTTTGGAAGAAAATTATTACCTATAATATGCCGATATGATATAAAATTTAATTGGAAGAGAAGGGTCCTTTATTTTAAAATCGAGAATGTAGCTTCCTATTATCTCTACAGAAGACTTTGGACTTAATCCATTTAATAAGACTTTGTCTTTTGGGTCAATTTTATTTAGGGTGCCAGAAATTTTATAAGATTTCAACAAGGATACCCAGGCATCTGTGTCTATCAGAAATCTGAAGAGCTGACCATTATGAAACGAATCCGTAAAAGGATTTTTGTCATTATTATTAAAATAAATTCTAGAATTTGAAAGACAAAAATGTGAAGGTTAATACAGTGTTTAGCTGATACCTGAGGCCTCGATATTATTATGGACATTTGTATTGACTTCCTGCCTTTGCTTTGTAGAACTAGAAAAAACTTGGATTTGATTTAATTCCAATCCAACGAAACGACGTTGTTCGTGGTTTCTGTGGAGTTTTTTAAAGCACTATCTTCAGAAATGTGAGATATTTGCCTTGTTTGCAAATTATTATTTTTAAATTAAATTTAAAACAATCAATAATTAAATGACCTCATTTTTTGCAATATTTGTAAAATTATTAGATTAGGAGGCTTGATTAGCAAAATGATTATTAGTATAAGACTGATTAGATCGAGACGATTGATTAGAAAATTGATTATTAGATTGATATTTTGTTGGTTCGAATTTCGTTTTTTAAAGCAATCTTTAAAAATGTGCCTCATTGTCTTGCAAAAGGAGCCAAATATGAGTTGATTAAAGGACGGATTAATATTTTTCGAAATTTGTAATGCCCGTTCCTCTTCGAGGACTGAATTAAGGGCGTGGGAAAGGCTTCTAGGTTCTTTCTTTCTTAAAATTCTAGAAATGACAAAGTTAGAATGTAAAATAAATCTTTGAAGTGCTAATTCCTCAATAATTTCAGATCCACCTTCGATTTCGTTTGCGTTAGGCTGAAAGCTTACAGTATTTAAGAGTCCAGTGCATATTTTGCCAATCCGATTGTGAAAAGTAAGAACCGATTCGTGAGTGGATTGGTATTTATTGGTATTCTTCCATAAGCTAAGTATAATGTTTCCTATCGGAATGTAATAATAGAGATTTTAAATGTACCCAGTTGCTTATAGATTTGTACTTTTGCACTTGCCGAAATTCTGGATATTACATAGGTTTAGAAGAGCGCCTTCTTGAGCGGGTTTCGCGAATTTAAAAGCGTCTTCGCAATTTGAAATAAACTCCGGTAACTCATTTCGATTGCCGTCAAATGTTTTAGAAATTAAGGAACAAAGAAAGCTAAGAAGTAGTTTTTCATTTAATTGAAGAACCGTCGATGTTAGTTTTTCCTTGGGACATGTTTTTATGTATTAGAGATAAGAATAAAATATAACGAACTTTACCAACTTACCGAAAAAGAATCAGAAAGGAAAATAACAAAATTTGGTAAGAGGAGACACTCAAAGAAAAATAGAAAATAGATAGATAAGGAAAAGGAAATATGAAAAGGATTCCTACTTTCTTGAAGAACGAGTCGTAGGTCGTCTGTTGGTTTCATGGGGTAAAACCCTGCTTTGTACTTCCTTGGATTATCGATTATCTTCGTAAAAGAGTTTTCTTCTTTAAGCTGGATGGACGAAGAGCCAATTTCTCGTTAGTCGCGCCAATTTTAATATTTGCATCTCAAGCGGATTGGATTTGTTAATTTAGAATGAACGTTAGAATTCTGAGCAGTTTGGATTCGTTGAGTTTGTATCTAAACACTGCTAACTACTGATACTGATATATTTAAAGTGATTTAACTATATTTGATGAAACAAACAATAATAAATAGAAAATAGAGAGAGGCTGCTGGTACGTGACTTGTTTCATCGCGAATACTAATATTCTTATTAGTGTTCGCGATGAAATATTCTTCTATTAGTTCACGAGCAAAGTTACAAGTAACTGTTTTTCTTTGAGGTATACGAAACAACTGCCTCTGGCCACTATGCCTTAGTAAACATGAAAACAAAGCAATTGCATAAATCAACACGTATCTAAATCGAGTTCAGATGTTAAAAGATAAGAGGTTTCCTGAATTAGTTAAAATAGTATCTATGCGTTTTAGAAGCTATTAAGTTTAATTGGTTTAGAGATAAAGAACTCTAAATTGATTATTTAAAAATATGATAAAAGCCATTTAAAAAGATATAAAATTAATAAATTGTATCGATATAATCGAAAGATGAGTTTAGTCACGTACGCATTTATAGTGGATCTAACAAAACTTTATAAAATATTATTTATTATGAAGTATCTGAAGTGTGTGTGAATGTAAACATATGAAAATTTATATATATATATATATATATATATATATATATATATATATATATATATATATATATATATATATATATATATATATATATATATATATATATATATATATATATATATATATATATATTTATATAATATGTATACTCAAAATAACATTTCTTTAATACTTAACCAAATGTGTGTCAACAATTTACATTTAAGACTTATGGACATAACTTACTCTGATATTTTTCTAATTCAAGTTCGTATAATTTTTAGTGTTCTGTATGGAACACTTATAAGATCACTTCGGTGTCTGTCTGACTGTCTGTCTATCCGTCTCTTGGTCACATCCGATTTTCTCATCAACTATTTGACATAGAAAGGCGAAATTTGGCAATAATATAGGAACTGATGGCCTCATCAGAGTTGTGTAGTTTCGAAAATTAAATTTTGACTTAAGAGATTAGTTTTGGCGAGTAAAATCGGTAGTGAAATTTTTTTTTACCAGGTCATCGGGTGAGGTGTCAAATGAAAGCCTGTAAAAAGACGAGTTCAAGAATATATATAATGTAATACTTGCGCACAATTCTCTTTGTATTATTTTTAAAAAGTGCGAAAATCGTTGTCACCCCAACTTATCTCGAAAAGTACTGATCAAAAAATTTTAAAAGAATTCTAGACTATTCTCTACAGGGTGGATATTGAACGAAAATTATCACGAGTGCATTACCTTTAATAACCTATCTGGTATATAGAAACAAACAAAAATTTCAAGATCTTCAGTTTTCACTAAAGATTGGAAAAAAACCTTGTTTGATGTGTTGTTTGAAGTCCCTGATCATTTTATATTTCCGTAACGAAATTTTTTATTTTAAATTGAAGTGTCCGTTACTTTGTGACAGTACGTTTTAAATTTCTAAATAAAATGAAACAAATTACTTTGTTATCTGTCACTTATTTTTTTATTTATCTGCTACTGCAGTTTCGTAGGATTTTTACATTGTCAAGCGTAATACTACAAACTAAAATAGTTTATTTATAATTTATAAAACATTTCCAGGTACAATTTGGAATTACTCATCATTGAATTACCATGAACTTAAAATTATTTTACTATATATATATATATATATATATATATATATATATATATATATATATATATATATATATATATATATATATATATATATATATATATATATATATATATATATATATAAATATATATATATATATATATATATATATATATATATATATATATATATATATATATATATATATATTTATACTAAATAAAATGAAACAAATTACTTTGTTATCTGTCACTTATTTTTTTATTTATCTGCTACTGCAGTTTCGTAGGATTTTTACATTGTCAAGCGTAATACTACAAACTAAAATAGTTTATTTATAATTTATAAAACATTTCCAGGTACAATTTGGAATTACTCATCATTGAATTACCATGAACTTAAAATTATTTTACTATATATATATATATATATATATATATATATATATATATATATATATATATATATATATATATACATATATATATATATATATATATATATATATATATATATATATATATATATATATATATATATATATATATATATGTATATATATATATATTTATATATATATATATATATATATATATATATATATATATATATATAAATATATATATATATACATATATATATATATATATATATATATATATATATATATAAATCTCGCTATTCCGCTGGGGAACAAAGGGCCTCCACAAAACTTCTCCACCTGACTCTGTTTATAGCGAGGTTTTTTTATTTCGCCTCATGACTTGCCAGCTTGCTTGGCTTCTTCCAAAATTATGAGTCTCCACGTCTGTCTCGGTCTGCCCCTGTCCCTGTGAGTTCCAATCGAGAGCTTGTTTTGCAATATCGCCTGCGGTTTTGCGGAGGGTATGGCCCAGCCACCCCCACTTTCTGCGTTTGATATTGTACTTTATCGGTGTTTGCTTCGCTCGTTCCCATAATTCGGTGTTTGGTATCTAGTCCGGCCAGTATATTCGTAAGATTTTGCGTAAGCACTTGTTTGTAAACATTTGTAGTTGATCGGACATACTTTTAGTCATTTTTCAGGTTTCACAGCCGTACAGAAGCACCGATCTGATATTCGTGTTGAAGAGGCGTATTTTTGTGTTTGGTGACAGTATGCGTGACGACAGACTTCATCTTATGCCTTTTTGAGTGTTGTTAGTTTTAGTCATGACTCTAGAACGATATTAAATAAAAGCGGGGATAGTTGCTTAACTCCGTTTCTGACAGGTATTGCCTTGCTGGTCATGTTACTGTGTATCACTTTACAGCTACTTCCATGATAAAGTGCTTTAATAATCTTTATTATTTTTTCCGAACACCTCGTTCCCTTAAAGCTGCCCATATAGCCGTGTACTTCAAGGTGTCAAATGCTCTTTCAAAATCCACGAAGATCATGTAGAGAGGAGATTGTTCGATGATTATTCGCAGAGCATTTATCTGGTCTATGCTTGACCTCTGGGGGCGGAAACCGACTTGCTCTGCTCGTAGAGTCGGTTGTATAATATTGCTAAGCCCGTTTATAATAATGATTGCTATAATTTTGTTGATGATGTTAAGAAGGGTGATGCTCCGCCAGTTGCAGCATTCTTTCAGGTTGCCCTTTTTTGGCAGCTTTATAATGTATCCTTCTTTCCAGCTGTCAGGAAGAAGTTCTGTGTTCCAGGCAGTTTTTATCACTGGAATTAAAAGCCTGGTTAAGGTGGCCGGACATGCCTTCATTAGTTCAGCCGGGATGTCGTCTGGACCCGCAGCTTTTCCCATTTTAAGCTGACCGATTGCTCTTTTGATTTCGCTTTGAGTAGGGTCGTTGGTTTCAATATTCAGTGGGTTTTCTTGTAGTTTAGAAGTCGGAGGTTCTGTTGGTGGTAAAGTGCTGAGGCTGGCGCCAAAGTACTCCACCCATCTCTTCAGTTGATCAAGCGGATTTGAAATTGCGTCGCCGTCTTTCCCATGTAAAATTGTTGTTGCTTGGTTAAAGTTTCTACCAGCCAGACGCTTAGTTATTCTATATAGCTCCCGGTTGTTTCTTGCTTTAGCCGCAGACTGTGCTAACTGGGCCAGATTGTCTACCCATTTTGGTTTGTCACGTCTGGCTGCTTTTGTTGACGGCAGTAGTGGCTTCTTTATATTGGTTTCTTAAGGTGCCTCTCTCGCTCTCTCTATCTTTGTTGAAAACTCGTTTGGGATGTGTTGTTTGAAGTCACTGGTCATTTTATATTTCCGTAACGAAAATTTTTATTTTAAATTTGTATAATTGAGGTGTCCGTTACTTTGTGACAGTACATTTTAAATTTCTAAATGAAATGAAATGAATGACTTTGCTATTTGTCACTTATTTTTTTATTTATCTGCTACTACAGTTTCGTAGGATTTTTACATTGTCAAGCTACTACAAACTAAGGTAGGTTATTTATGATTTATAAAACATTTCCAGGTACAATTTGAAATTACCCATCATTAAATTACCATGAACTTAAATTTATTTTACTACGAAGGGTTGAATGACATTATTGCTTAAATTTGGAGAAATACTTTTCAATATTTTCTTAAAACTTTTTACAAAAATTCAAGATATATCTAAAAAACTTCTAAAATACGCCAAACAGAGTTGAATTCTGAATATCTGTTCTATTGTTCAATAGGATTGTATCTTTATTTTTATAGTGCTTGTAGATCTCTATAGCTTCTAAAATATTTAATTTTCTTCCTTTTTGTGCTTTATTTAATATTTATAGATTATTTATGTCTGGAAAAATATGATTTGTTTGATGGAAGTGGTTAGCAAACTTGGAGTTTTCTTTGTTTAATCTAAAAGATATTTGGTGTTTTTTAAATCTAGTATCGAAATTTCTCCCTGTTGAGCCTATATAACAGCTATTACATTCATTACATGACAGTCTATAAACTCCAGAGTCTTTGTATTTATGAGTTTTGTCTTTCACATTGAAAAAGAGGGAGGAAAGTTTTCGAGGTGATTTAAAAGCAATATTTATGTTGTCTTTTAAGAGTATATATGCTATCATTTTTAACGTGTGGATAAATATATCTTAAATTTAGTTGTTTTTGTTTATTGTTAATTAGGTCATCTATGTTCTTTTCTGAAATCCGTTATTGTGGGCAATATTCTTGATTATATCTAATTCTTTCTCTAAATTGTGTTTATTTAAAAGGATGGAGAATACTCTATGAATTATGGATCTATAGGCTGTAAGCTTATATGAGTTGTGGTGGTATGAATTATTGGGAATAGTGGTGTCTATAAAAGTGGACTTTCTAAAAGTATCGAATGAGGGTTTATTGTTATCTTTGGTGATGAAGAGATCTAGAAAGTTTATTTTATTATTCATTTCAGTTTCTAATGCGAATTTAATATTCGGATGTATTATATTCAAGGAATTTAGGGTGGATTGGAAGAATTCGTCGTCTCCTTTAAAACAGACCAATATGTCGTCTACATACCGACACCATAAAACTATATCCCTTGCCTGCTGTGGCTCTAGAAAATTGTTTTCAAAATCTGACATAAAATTTCGGCCATCAAGGGTCTTAGTGGGGATCCTATGGCAAGGCCCTCTTTCTGTTTCAGAAATTGGTTTTTGAATTGAAAATTATTTTCTTCTATGCACAGCTCGAACAACATCATTATTTCTTGTTTTATAATAGGATTTGTATTAAGTTTCTCAAGTGAATTTTTAATGATTTTCAGACACTTCTTAATCGAGATGTTGGAAAACATGTTGGTTACATTGAATGATGTAAGGATGGAGTTGTCAGGGATATTAAAATTTTTAAGTTGATTACACAATTCTATGGAATTTTTGATGCTATATTTGGGTTCAAACTTAGTGATGGTTTTGAAAATAGTGTTAAGTTTTATGACACGTTGTCGTAAGGGACTGTTTGTATATGATACGACTGGTCCAATCGGTGAATTTTCTTTATGTATTTTTATGAGACCGGTCCACCCTCCATTTAAAAGAATCAGTCAGTATCATGCTTGTAACTTATGCACTTTTTCTTGTTTCTATCAGAAAAATATGAATTATTTTGAGATAATTTTAGACCATTTTTATACAAAGTAGAATAGTGAAATTTAATGAAAACAAGCAGATTTTTTATGGAAAAATTTTGGCAAATAAAATTTAAGAAACTTTGATGATTATACTGTCGAGAATAATGACTCAAACAATCATCAAGTGAAACTAATTTTCGATTTCTCCCGGAGATACCATCGATCATTTGCATATTAATTATCTAAGTGACAAAATTACTCTCCTAGACGACTTTAGTGTCCACAACACAAACTGCCTTCCGCAATCAAATACAACAAATCGGAATCATTTTCAAACAAATTCAGTCCTTTGATGAATCAGCTCAGATTCCTAATCCTGACGGAAAATTCGCCAGTCTTCTTGATCAATTTCTAATAATTAATCCAGAGATTTGCACTGTCACGGTAAGTGACTGTTAAGTGAACAACACACAAACTGCTTTTGGCATCGAGTAGTCCACAGATCGATGACAGGGAGGCGAATAAATCGCACAAAATTTGGCTCTATAAATCTGCTAAATAAGGCAAGTTCATGGGATATTTGGTTAGATGTTGGATTTAGATCTAACGACCTATCTAACAGCATCAACTAGGATTCCGATATCAGTTTTGCTGGCATCGAAGCATAAATCGTTTTATTGAAGAACCACAAGCCTTGGTAATCGTCGAAATCCAGAAGGAACACGACCAAACAATTAAAAATAAACTTCTTTCCAGCCCCGACAATTCTTGGTCTTTTGAGTCAGTCGCTAGAACTATTAGTGAAATTTCACTAAATCCACTGTATCACTACTTACATGGCCAGAAAACATTATCAATACAAAACCTATTGGGAAAAACCACTTGTTAGTAGAACTCCTTTCTTCACATTCTACCCTTGATTTCCAAGAAAAATACACCACTCATTATTTCCAATGTGCAGTCATGCATGCCCGATATTGTCGTCAGACAACCTGTCAAAAAACACATTTTAATAAAGTGAGATATCAAATAACCAGTCAAGTGCAAGTTGGACTTGCTCAATTAGTGTTCCATAAGTTGATTTCTTTTAAAATGAGAAAGGTATAAAATGATCAATGGATTTTTCTATTACTCAAAACAACCCCAAATAAGTTTTCAAAATATTCACAGCAGCAACACGTAAAGGTACAAAACACTCATAATTAAGTCGGAGTCGGAGTACTCCATTCCTCTATCCTCATTACTCAATTTACCGCAAACTCGGAAGAAAATATGTCCTCGCATGAATGTGTTGAATGCATAGCAAAAAGGGCTTCTGAAAAGTTGAGAATTTATTTCCAATTAGAGCTGAGCTGTAAACCCCACAAAAACTTTTAATTCTATACAAAGCCCAAATTCGACAAGCCATGGAATATTGCTCCCATCGAAGAATACTCGGTGACTTAAATCTATCCTACAAGAACTTTTTTACTTAGAGAAAGTGTTGGATAGATGTAAACCATTTAATTCTTCTGAAAGCGGTGTATGCTAAGAAAACCCGCAAGGCTAATAGATCACATCCAAATGAGGTTTAGCGTGTTACTCTTCATACAATCCCTTCAAAAAATTCTCTGTGTGGAGAATGTCATGCCCATGATATGATTTACCTAGGACTGTGTTTCCGACCGATTTCGGACCAATCTGAACTACCTTTTCCGCATATTCGTTGCCTCATATACACACACATACACACACACACACACACACACACACACACACACATATATATATATATATATATATATATATATATATATATATATATATATATATAAATATATATATACGAGTATATATATATATATATATATATATATATATATATATATATATAAAATATATATATATATATATATATATATATATATATATATATATATATATATATATATATATATATATATATATTCACTATGACTTTATTGCTAACAAATGTTTAAAACGCCTTGGCTTCGTCTGTAAGAATACGGGGGATTTTCAGACTGTAGATAACATGAATACTTTGTATAAGGCCTTGGTAAGATCTTCTGTAGAGTATCTGTCATGTGTATGGTCGCCTTCATGTACTAGACATACTGAGAGTATTGAAAGAGCTCAGAAGAAGTATGCTAGATATGTTTCTTACAAATTTAAGTGGAATATCACTGCCTATAAGGAGGCTCAAGCTGCAATCGCTTTCAAGACGTAGGAAATTTGCCGTATCTGTTTCTTATTTTGACTTATAAATGGTTATATAGGCTGCTCTGATCTTCTGATTTTGATAAATTTCCGTGCTCCACCAAGATCAACAAGGGACCACTCTCCCTTCGCTCTGAAGTACCATAGATGTAACTATGGCTTATTTTTGCCGATCACTAGAATCACTAATGGCGCTACTGAAATGGAACTTTTTAATCTCTCTTTAAAACTATTTAAAAAAGAACTCTTGGCAGTCCATGTGCGTATATATATATATATATATATATATATATATATATATATATATATATATATATATATATATATATATATATATATATATATGTAGGGGCAAGGCATGTGCGGAAACGGTAGTTCAAAATGTGAAAAACCCAGTCCTAGGTAAATTATATCAAAGGCAGGATATTCTCCATATAGAGAGGCATTTTTGAAGGGATTGTATAAAGAGTAACAAGCTGAACCCCATTTGGATATAATCTATTAGCTCTGAGTCTATTCCGAGCATACATAACGGCATACATCTATCGAACACTTTCCTAATTAAAAAAGTTTCGATTCCAAGTTTCGATAAGTTCGAGCGTTCAAAATAAATAAAGAAATAAGCCTACTGTCATCTGTAAAACTGCTAATTGGATTCTTAGCCTTTTTTGGTAGATTATTAGTGTAGCAGAAAATAGTATGAAGCCTTGGGATACGCCGACGTTGATAGTGAAGGAATTGGAAAGAAATTTGACAACACTCACTAGTAAAGACCGAGCCATAAACAAATCCTTTCACATATACCATAAGAAGTCAGCTTAGCTATAAATCCATCATGCCGAACACTGCCGGTTGGATATTCCAAGTGATATAGATCTTCAATATATTCAATTGCGTTTTTTCAAACATGTGTGACGTAAGATCACCAAGATTCTTCGCTTACGAAAATCATATGGATGGTCGCTACTTATATTGAATCTTACATATTTTAGAAGATGCTAATTGACAGCCTTTTCATAACTTTCGTTATTATTGAAAGCAAGTAACTGATCGGTACTTATTTAAAAAGTTCTTCTTGCTTCCAGCAGGGAGAAAGTATTCACTTTTTGAATGAAAAGTAGAAAAGTCTACAGAAAATTCTTATTAATTCGTTGCAAATTTTTTGAGCACCAAAAGCTTTTTAGTGTTTCATACTTATAAGATCACTTCGGTGTCCGTCTATCTGTCATACCCAATTTTCTTCAAAACTATTTGACATAGAAAAGTTGAAATTTGGTACTAATATAGGAATTGATGGCTTCATCAGAGCCGTGTAGTTTTGAAAGTTAAATTTTGACTTTAGTGGGTGAAATAGAAAGTGAAAAAAAATACCAGGTCATTGAGTGGTGTGTCAAATGAAAGCTTGAGCACATTTTTGTTTGTATTATTTTTAAAAAATAGTGAAAAATCGCTGTCCCTCCTTATCTCTAAAAGTACTGATGAAAAAATTATGAAACATCCTTCATAGGATGTAGATTGAACTAAAGTTATCACGAGTGCGTTATCCTTAATAATTTATCTGGTATTTAAAAAAAAAAAATAAATAAAGATCGGAAAAAAACTTTGTTGAAAACTCATTTGGGGTGTATTTTGTGAAGTCATTGATCATTTTATACCTTTTTTATTTTAAAAGCAATCAACGTACGGAACACTAACTGCAGTTGAATGCTGGAAATGTGTAACTATGATTTTCATGATATAGGGACCCTAAAACGTGAAGAAAAGCAAAAATCTTGAAGTATGATTGTTTCACGAATACATTACTTTCCTTTAGCAAGAAAAGTAAACAATGTGAGTGTATATGAAAGTGAAAAAGTAAAATATTACACTTTTAGTCTAAAATTAAAATCAAAGCTCATTCACAAAAGAATTTCTCAGCTTTACGTTTCATATAAAACATGTTAATTAGTATGCCATTCAAAAATAAAAGAGATTAATTTTTTAAAATACACGACTATTGCTATCAATTAAGGTTAATAGAACTGTTGCTAACATCAAACAAAAATTTTGCCTAATAAGGTTTGAAATAAAAGCTCGTTTTTTGGTATATAAAAATCGCTCGGAGATTTTTAAAATGACTAAATTTATATTGAAAAAAAATTTGCATTAAATTTGGTTTTAATTTTTTTTTTCCATGACGTTAGAAATATTATAAAAGTATTAGCGTTATGAAAGTTCAGCAAGATCAAAATTTTTAAGTGATACAAATCGCTTAAAGAGGGTAGAGAAGCACTTGAAGACGAACAATGTATTGGAGGACCATTCACCGTAACTACAGACGAGCAGATCAACAAAATCAAGAATCTTATACTAAGTAATCCATTTATGATTAAATATCTCTCAAACCTTACTAAAATATCAACTAGAATGATGCAATCGCTTCTAAAGAATAATTTTGACTTGTTTCGTATGTTATCTGTCTCGACTTACCAAAACAACTGCATTATCTTGAAAAACATAGTCGTGTCAATGTCATTTATTTGGAAGACTGTATTTTAAAATGAGAGATAACTATATGTGAATCCATATATATGACCTAAAAAGAGCGCAACAATTAAGTGAAAATCATTCAAAAGGTAAACCTAAATCTAAAAAACCACGTCAAAATCGGTTAAAAATAAAGATCAAGTTAGCGATATTCTTGAATTATTGTGATATTTTTCAAAAAAAGTTGGTTCCAATTAGGTAAATAGTTAATAGGCAGTATTATTTAAGCATTATAAGTTGTTTACGTGTGCCAATTTGAAAAAAAAGGCGGTAATCGTAGCAGATCAATTCGTAGAATGGGCATTACGATGACGCACCATTATAATGTCATAATGCAGTCATTTTTAACAACTTTTTAAGTAAAAATGAATCAAAGACCGTTTCACCAGAGTTGGTTATAGCCAGTGCCAAAACACTCACATTTACACACCATTTCACCAGCACCATACTTACTAGATATGGTACTGCGACTTCTTTCGGTTTTGTAAACTGAAATTATTACTCCTTGGGTACCGCTTTGAACATATTCAAACGATATAAGAGAAATCGGTGACCGCTGTAAAAGCGTTACCGGAAATCAAGTATAACGGTGTTTTGGAGATTGGGAAAAATGGTGGGCATTACTGTATTGCAGCGGAACGAGAATATTTTAAAGGAAATCAAGTAGATTTGGTTTTAATCTAGCTACTTAAAACATTTTTTTTTGCAAAACTCGACTTTATTCATCAATATAATCTCCTTCAAGAACGATACAATCAGTCCAACGCTTTTCTGACATTTCTATACATTTTTTGTCGAAGGATTTGTCTTTGCTTTCAAAACAGGCTTCACTTTCGGCGATAACTTCTTCACTGGAACCAAATGTCTTCCCTGCGAGCATTTTTTTGAGGTTTGTGAAGAGATAATAGTCGCTGAGGGCCAAATCTGAAAAATACGGTTGATAAGGAAGCAATTCGAACTTTAATTCATGCAATTTTGCCATCGTGACCACTGACTTGTGACACGGTGCATTGTATTTTGATGAAAGAGTACGTTGCGATTTCTGCCTTCAAACGTTCCAATAACTTTACATAATATTCGTTATACATGGTTTTTTCCTTCTTAGCATAGTCGATGAAAATTATTCCATGCGGATCTCAAATTACAGAAGTCAAAATCTTCCCAGCCTACTGTTGTGTCTTTGGTCGCTTCGGGCGACTTTCTCCGGCTGCTGATTTGATTCCGGTGTGTAGTGGTGGATATTTCATCCATTGTCACATATTGTATGAAAAAAACCTTGTTTATTGCGCTTAAATAGGTCCAAACAGTGCTCAGAATCATCAACACGTTGTTGTTTTTGGTCCACTGTGAGCGAACGCGGTACCCATTTCGAACAGAGCTTTCTCATGCCCAAATGTTCATGCAAAATATGACCAACACGTTCTTTTGATATCTTTGGGGGTCAGCTGTCTCAGACAATTTCACTTTATGGTCATCCAAAACAATTTTATGGATTTTTTAAGTGTTTTCCGGTGTAGCCACCTCATTTTGGCGCCCAGAACGTTCAGCAACATTTGTATTTGTACGACCGCGTTTAAATTCAGCATCCCAGTAAAGGATGAGTGATTTTCCCGTGGCAAAGTTCCCGTAACACTTATCCCATCAAAAAAGTGTTTAATCAACACATGAAATACGATTTTTTCTATTGTTTTGAAAATATCAAAAGTGTCGTCACTAAAACCACTGTAACTTGTAAGTTAATTGTCGAAATGTCATGAAATTTTCATACCTAACGTTTGAAGGTTGCTAAAATCATATGGATTTTTTGAAAAGGGCGACATCTATGTGTTAGACCAAAAACTTTTCAGCCTACGTGTTATTTAATTAGTTCTCTCATTTTTTTGTTTATAAACATAGAGGTAACCGTGCTAGAAATAATAAAAAAATGTTAGATTGAAATACTGTACTATTAGGCACTACTTTTGAATATGCAGTAGCACTCAAAATGGTGCCTAGTTAGTCGCAAATGAGTATTTAAATTTAATTTTTGTTCTTTTTTACTGTTCGATTTAAGAAACAAATATTTAAAAAATGTTATATAAAATATGCATGGAATATAAATGATATATTATATATAATATTTATCAAAATGCACATACTTTGTCACAGTTTCTTAGGTAATACTGCATGTTTAAGAATAATTTTAAAATGTGCCTTTAATAATGCTACAAAAGCTTTTAATCTAGATTTTATATAGTTACTAAGTACTTACATTTTTACAATTTTTTAATCAATTTATATAAAATTCTCTTTAATATTTCCCTATAAGTCATATCATAAATATAAATGATTGTCATAATTTGTTTTTTATTGATCCTGTAATATAAATAGGAATAAATATATTACTTTTAATATTAGAGAGACTTTGCAACACTTATTTTTCACATGCCGTTACATGAGCAGTATTAACGCAAATAAATTGCAAGGTATTCAACTTTTATAACCTTGGGGGATTTTTTCTACTCATTTTATGGTTAAGCACACCGGTTAGATGGGTCAACACAAGTTTCTAAATTAAAGGTGTGTCAAGCTGTTTTTTATCACTGCCTTCAATGTTTTCAAGGTAATATGAATGTGCGATAAATAAAATTTCATTTGAAATAAGCACTACACCCACTGTAATGCCATTGTGACAAAGATTGTAAAATGCCAACATAATCTGAACACTAGTTAACTGTTGTCAGTGTTATTTGCAATAAAAGATTATCATTTCAATTTTACTCTATTTTCTTAGTGGTACCTAAGTAGAAAAAAAAAGGCGCTATCATAATAGCAATAGGAATAACGAACTCCAAATAACCTCTCTTGTAAATTCCTAAACCAGAGAAATAGTTATCCTTAATAAAGGGTTCTCTGATTTTGTTTCAATACGGAGTAAACTCCAAATGGTGAGTGCATACTTCAAATAACGATAATAGCTGATTCCTTATATTTAATATATTCCCTTTACTACCGTGCAAGCTCCAAAGGGTGGGGGCATGTTTCAAATAAAGAAAATGACAGTAACCTACCGAAATGAGCGTTGCAAAATCTCTCTATTAAATATATTTCAGTATCCAGTAACAACCTGAATCAATATTTTTAGTGTTCCGTACGGAACACTTATAAGATCACTTCGGTGTCTGTCTGTCATACCCCATTTTCTCCGAAACTATTTGTCATAGAAAGTTGAAATTTGGTAATAATATAGGAATTGATGGCCTCATCAGAGCCATGTAGTTTTAAAAGTTAAATTTTGACTTAAGGGGTTAGTTTTGGGGGGTCAAATCGGAAGTGAAAAAAAAAATTTTACTAGGTAATCGAGTGTGGTGTCAAATGAAAGCTTGTGAAAACACGAGTAAAATATATATATATATATATATATATATATATATATATATATATATATATATATATATATAATGTAATACTTGCGCGCACTTTTCTTTGTATTATTTTTAAAAAATCGCGAAAAATCGCTGTCCACCCACCTTATCTCGAAAAGCACTTATTAAAAAATTTTGGAAAAATTCTGGAATATTCTCCACGGGGCGTAGATTGAACGAAAATTATCACGAGTGCATTACCTTTAATAATTTATCTGGTATATAAAAAAAAACAAAAATTTCAAGGTAATCAATTTTCAGTAAAGATTGGCAACAAACTTTGTTAAAAACTCATTTAGGGTGTGTTTTGTGAAGTCACTGATCATTTTGTACCTCCGTAATAACATTTTTTTAAAAGCAATGAACGTACGGAACACTAATTGCGCAAGTGCCACTTCCACTTGACCGGTTATTTTTATATGAATTTCAAAATATTTAAATTTTTTCGGTAATGTTTCTTATTTTGATTTTAATAATAAAATATTAATGCAGGAACAAGGCTATAAAAAGCATGTCATAGCTTTTATTATTATCGCGATATTTTCAGCACCTGTATGTCTCTGCTTACTGCTATTAACTACGTTAGTAAAAAAAGTAAAAAAATGTGATGCATGATTTTTGAAAATTTTCAATCCTTGATAAAATTCTTTCTACCACAAACTGATTGAAGAATGCCAAATATTTTTGTTGAATAATTAATATTTTTAGCGGTGTTTAATATTATCTTGCTACCCTCAGGAATAGAACAGAATAAAATATTTTGATTCTCGTCGTTAGCATTAGTGGAATTTGTAATCTATATCTACTGTATATTGCAATATATCATTTTGGCAACTTCACTAATATGTATAAGAGTTAGATACTAAAAAGTTAAAGAACTTACTGTTAAATTAAGACATTCTGAAATAAAAAATAATCCAAACAATCGGGAAGATAGAAATATTATCACTTTATTTCTGCGAATTACTAATCCATTTTGAGGATCCATATTATTATTATATATTCAATCTACACCCCGTGGAGAATATTCCAGAATTTTTTCAAAATTTTTTGGTAAGTACTTTTCGAGTTAAGGAGGGTGGACAGCGATTTTTCGCGATTTTTTAAAAATAATACAAACAAAAGTGCGCGCAAGTATACATTATATATACATTTTTTACTCGTGTTTTCACAAGCTTTCATTTGACACCACACTCGATTACCTAGTAAAAACATTTTTTTTTTCATTTCCGATTTCACCCACCAAAACTAACCCCTTAAGTCAAAATTTAACTTTCAAAACTACATGGCTCTGATGAGGCGATCAATTCCTATATTATTACCAAATTTCAACTTCCTATGACAAATAGTTTCGGAGAAAATCGGGTGTGACAGACTGACAGACGGACAGACACCGAAGTGATCTTGTAAGTGTTCCGTATAGAACACTAAAAAGAAATTATTTTATTGGCCAAATGAAATCAAAATCATTTATTATCCATTTTACTTCAGCTTTAAATATTTACAATATTAAAGAAACATATGTTTACATCTAATGAAAAAAAATAGTTATAAAATAGAAAATTATAAGATATTGAAAAAAATGACCAGTGGAAAAAAAATATGAATACTTAAATAGACATAATAAAGGAAAAAAGCAAAATACATACATACATATTACAAATAGGTAATCCCACGTATAATAAATTGATATATGCTATTCCTTAATTAAAAAATAAACACTTATCTTAAAACTAAATACATACAAAATATATTACAGAAAATTATGGATAAAATGAAAAAAGCTGAAAAATTTTTTTTTTAAATGAAATAAAACTCTACACTTTTATTATAATTAAGCTAATTTTAAAATTGTCCAAGGTAATTCTTACAGTCCATTAATTAGATTTTAAGCTATTATCAATAAGAAAATACAGTTTTTTAAAGTTCGCAGAGTTAGTCAGAAACAGAGGTCGCATCACATTTCTTCACGTCCTGAAGTAATATTTATCACTGGATGTTGATTAACGCAAACTTATTTTAACTTACACTATATGAGTCACTAGCCACGGTCTTAATTTCGTAATGAATCTACATTTATTGTACTTATGGCTTCACGTGCATGAGGACGAGAGAGTCCTTATTAATAGGAGAGGAGAAAAGAATACTTTGTATATTGGTACACTTTACTATTCGCCAAGTGCTTTCGGCCTGTAGAAAACGGCCATCTTTCGTACTAAAATTTTATAAAGTGTGTCTACATTCACCCCGTTAAAAAATCCCCATGGTATAAGGGCATATGATAAATATAAATATTTAAAAAACTCTTAAAAGGTGATACTGACATAATTAAAAAATGAAAACTTCATAAAAAAAGGAGAATCAAATTTTGGAATATATGAGAAATCGATTTAAAATTTGGTGCATGTCTAAAAAGTGTCGGTTATTCAAATATACTAATTTAAAAAAGTAATCGAAGTACTTTTGTTCATTCAATTATTTTAGTTCAAGTAAACTCTTCAGAATGATTGAATTACAAAATTGGTATTGCCACGACTTCCATAGTAAATTGATTACTATCGGAGTTAATGAGTTAGTTGAATAACTGAGTGACTATTGTAGTTATGGAATTACCATGAAAGTAACTGAATTACTGCAAAATAAATTAAATGACCTTGAACGTCATTAGATTATCTTGAGAGTAACGCTAATATTATACAACTAAATTAATCGTTTTACAAATCAGTTGAATTGCCATAAATCAAATTAGATTACTAGAGAGGTAATAGAATAATACTAAAATTACCGTAATTCGCTGTGAAATAAATTACTTTGTGTGAGTAATCGGTAATTGAACTAATTTTTTCAATAACCCGTTATTAGTAAGTCATTTTTCAATTACGTTTTCAAAATTATTGGTAATTGTAACTGATTATTTTTCAAACTAGTTATACGTGAAGTAGGAACAGAGCTTATAGTTTTTGAATCACATCGCAGCAGGTGAGGGAGAAGCTTAAATTTTATTTAGTTTCGATAGTATTATGACAAGCTTTAGTGGTTTTCAATTGCGTTAATGTACAGTTTCAATCGTAATTATTTATAGTAAAACCTATAAGAGGTTAAAAGGATAAGGGAGTATGTTAGAGAGGTTGCTTCATGTACATCGTAATATCCATGCTTTTAAGGATTCTTGGAGTGATAATAGAGAAATATAGAAGTTCATCAGTCAAAGTGATGCCCTTCCAGCAGAAATCGGTGAGCTCCGGCACAAATTGAGAAACTAGCAGAAGAAATAAATAAATAAATTGCAACATAAGAGAAATTAAAAACTATTGAAGATAACATAGAAACAGATACTTTCAACGACTTCATCAAATCAATATCTAAAAAAAACAAAAGGGAAGGGCGAGAAAACTAAAGCCACAAACGAAAAGTCTAAAAACACTGATTCGGATATCCCGATACAGACAGGCTTGCGAACAAAGACCATCACGACAATGAGACAGGTAACGATTAGTTAGGCACTAACTTTAAATCTCATGAAATTGTCCAGATGCTTGCAATGCCACTGGTTATGGTCCCGCTTCCGATGTCAGGGTCTGAAGTCCATCACGTAAAAGGAGTTGAACTTGACAAAATAAAAATTAAAGAACAAGAGTCTGTAAAATCCAAGGCCATAGTTATTTGTTATATTAAGGCATTCTTCCTACACATGTAAAACCTAGGAGGTTTCCATGGAGTTAGGAAGACCACTTATAAAACTTTTTTTAAAAAACATCCAGAGCTTAGAAGAAATTTAAACAGGATACTGACACCGATGCTAGATAATGCAGGAACATAAACTTAATGCCCGGAAAAGACAAAGAACTTGCTACGTCAAGTTTTTGAGAACAAATAAAGCTGACTTAAACTGACATAAAATTAAAAGTTGACAACAAAAGTAGCAATAGTTACAGAAGAAGAGAGGAAATAAGATGTTCAAGGGGTGCAGATACACGATCTTAAACGTTTATGTAAGATTCTATAGTAATTGGCCAGATTTTATTTCCAAACTTACGGTATAAGGAAAAGTATGCTTTATTATACCTTGTAGTAGGGCACTGTTTAATTAGACATTTAAACTCACTCGAGTGAATGAAATAAGAACAGTTATTACTTGCAGAAAAGTAAAATACATTATAATTTTGGATTTATAATATATTTTAGGAAATGCCGCTTTGAAAGATCAAAGAATGGCAATCACATGGACACACAAAAATTTATTTTGGGGGAAATCCAGAAAAAAATATAATTTTTGGTCAAAGTGCAGGAGGATCATCTGTAGGCGTTCATATAGTTAGTATGAGAACTGCAGGTAATAATTTACTAAAATTCAATCCTATCTTGTGGAAATAAGGGATAAGTTGGTTTAATTCCTTAGATGCATATTACATGAGGGCCATCCCCAGCGAATATCTTTCAGCTTGAATAGTTTTACTATAGCAAATTTATTATCTCACAATATTCATCAAAGAAACCATCATCTGTTCTATATAATTTTTAAAATATACTTAATTTTTCTGTCGACTATACCCATATTTATTATTTAAGAATGAGAGGTTTAAACACATTTTTAAAATACAGGAGGCTTACAAACACAACATACAATCATAAGAACTGATTCACCAGTTGAGATTTCAAGCCATGTCTCTTGCACTATGTTAGCTTGTTGCCTAGTTGTTATAGTTGCCTAGAATTAATGTTATGTATTGTTTAGCAAATTGCGGATTATTCTGATGACACCTGTAATATTGGAAACTGTAGTGGTTTTATTTTTCTCATTATTTTAGTCCCTATTTGAAAATTTCTATACATTTTTCTGTCCTGAATATACCTAACACCAATAATTAGTATTATTCGTTGATCCTATTTAGTTATGGTCTAGCTTATTAGCTAAATGAGTCAGTCCATTTGTTCCAAAGTAGATTTGTTTTGCCACTAAAAATGTGAGGTGTGGGTATGTTGGTGCCTTCTTTCCTGTTGGAAATGTGCCGGTAGCAGCAGACTTCATTATGTTTATCTATATATTCTTGTCAGTTGATACCATGCATCTGTTTTAATATGAATATTTCACCAGAAAGAATTACTTAAAATATCAGGTTGTAAATGACTACTAATTTTTTTTAGGTTTATTTAGTGCAGCAATCGCACAGAGTGTTAATTCTATCACATCGTTTTCAATTAACGAGGATAAAAGAACTTACGTTGACTCGTTGGCCACTGCATTAGGTGGCGAGGCATATCTTAACGACACACAAAAACTTAAACAGTTTTTACAGGGGAAAACAGCTATAGAAATAAATTCTGTAGGTTATTCTACAACAGTAAGTATTTTGACTCGGTTTCAGCAAGCTTAAGGTCAATTATGTATTTTATATTTTAAATATATATATATATATATATATATATATATATATATATATATATATATATATATATATATATATATTATATATTTATATATATATATATATATATATATATATATATATATATATATATATATATATATATATATATATATGTATGTATATTTATATGTATATATATATATATATATATATATATATATATATATATATATATATATATATATATATATATATATATATATATATAATATATATAAGGTGTTACGAAATTCACTACATGTATTGAAATGGGTGACTCGTGGAGTCATATAGAAGCACATTCAATACTTTTTTTTCAAATTCGAAATGGCCATATGGCACCTAAAGGGTCAAAACTCAACTTCTTAGATTCTATAGAAATTTACAGACATTCAAAGGACCATAATATAAATTTACTGAATAGTCAATTAGACGTAGCAAAGTCTCTTTTGTTCAAACTTTTTTAACATGTAATAGACCCACATCTGTTCATCATATAAACATAAAATACCAAAAATCTGTTTTAGTCTTAGTTAAGCGTTTGACAATGTAGTTGTACTACGAAATCGCGATAACGCAATTGTAAAATCTTTACAAATATATTTAGTGACAGTTAACAAAGTAATTAAGTAGTTTTATTGTATTAAGAATTCACCTGTTAAAATATTTCAACTAAAGAGAGTAATTTGGGTAGGAAAATATAAATTCTTTACTTGTGTATTATTTGTTTTGTACTTTTAAAAAAGATAAAAACTGTCTTTAAATTATAACATTTGGATGACTAGCTTAGATTTTGCACTCGCACAGCCCAAAAACTATTTTTAAAAGTAGGCGCTCCTATAGTGCTGAATGATTTAACCTCACGAAAATTATGTCCAAACATAATCTGTTTTTTGTGCCATTTTTGGACCCATTCTGGTGTATGTCCGTACCCGCAGGGGTGAGTCCAACTCTGTATGTGGCATTAATGAAGTTAGTGGGGTTATTTTTTGATACAGAGTTGATGAAAGAAGCCGGATTGTTTTTCACTAAAAAGTAGTTAAGAAAGGCCTTATATGAGGGTAGAAGAGATTACGATCGTCGGACCAAAAAGTCCTAACATGTTTTTTTTTGTTTAAAAGATGTTAAAAAAGAATTATATGTTGTTAGAAAAGGCTGGCTTCGGGTAGTAAAGGGTAAGCCAAAAAGTCCTTATTGTGACAATGGGGGATCGGTTGACCATAAGGACAGCTATGCTAAAAATATTTTTTTGAGATAATTTACCCTCATTTTTAAATGACGTTAAGTAAGTAAGTACATAGTATAAAACAAAACTCTCGTCGCGTCTGTCTGTCTGGCTGTTTGTTCAGTGTTCACTAATCGATATTATGTGTCGCGACGACTGTTTGTTCTGGCACCTGGGGAAGAGACACACATGCTATTTTTGTCTACACTTAATTGTAATGAAAAGATAAACAGTAACATTACAACTCCTGAACGAAGACGGGACGGGTCGCTAGTTACTAAAATTTTTGTATAATTCAATTAGGTAATTCTACTTAACGTCAATTATGTGCAATATACATGCTTACGAAATAAATAAATAAATGACTTGAAAGTTATAAAATAAAAAAATTGTCTGTGATAAATTTATAACTACAAATGTACCAAATGACACAATCTATTTCACTTGTTATGTTCTACAATTTTTTATAAATTAACACTACTTCATTTACCTCTAAAAAAATTTATAATAACTTGGATCTTTTAGAATAAAAAACTAAACGTGAATTTGAAGTTTTTCTAGAAGGCGGTGTCACTTGACTTCCGGCAAGCCGTGAGCCACTAAAAACTATTCCAGAGAGTGAGCTGGAGACGAGTTTTATCTCCGCCAGGAATGCGAATAACGAGAATCGACAAATCCTTTGTCGGTATCAGAATAATAAAATAAGAAAAATATTAATTTCTTTTCTTTTATTAAATTTATTTAAGAAAAGCCGACTCAAATCCAAACAACCATGATTAACGATTTTCCATATGGTAGAGTTCCAGGGTTGACCAGTGGTCCTAAAAAAAATATTTCTTGACATCATTTCTTTAGGGTCGATTTTTTCGTTTAATAATGAGATCCGGTATTTAAGGTGAATTTTCTGCAATCGGTCTTGCTACAAAAATCCACCAGTTCCAATATATCTGTTATAATGTGGGAATCCTAAGAGAGAAAATTAATCTGATTCGTTCTTTTAAACTAATGATTCATATGTCCCACATGTTACCCTTGATTCTTCTTCCGATCAATCAACAAACCTTAATCTCACTATAATATATATATATATATATATATATATATATATATATATATATATATATATATATATATATATATATATATACAAGGCTGGTTTGAAAAGTCCGTGCAAAAATAAAAACTACTTATGTGTTTGGGGTAAACCTTTTTTATTTTTCGACATAGTCTCCTTTTAGGCTTATACACTTCATCCAACGATGTTCTAGTTTGTTGATCCCTTCCGAATAATAGGATTTGTCCAAGTCTGCAAAATATCCGTTAGTGTCTGCAATCACCTCCTCTTTTGAATAAAATCTTTGTCCCGCCAGCCATTTCTTCAAATTGGGGACCAAATAATAGTCCGAGGGAGCCAAGTCTGGAGAATAGGGGGGATGTGACACGAGTTGGAATCCTATTTCCATTAATTTTGCGACCACAACTGCTGAGGTGTGTGCTGGTGCGTTGTCGTGATGGAAAAGGACTTTCTTGTGGGCCAATCGCGGGCGTTTTTCTTGCAGCTCGGTTTTCAAACGGTCCAATAACGATGAATAATATTCACCTGTAATAGTTTTACCCTTTTTCAGATAGTCGATGAGGATTATCCCTTGTGAATCCCAAAAGACAGTCGCCATAACCTTTCCGGCCGAAGGAACGGTCTTCGCCTTTTTTGGTGCAGATTCCCCCTTGGTAACCCATTGTTTAGATTGTTGTTTGGTCTCAGGAGTATAGTAATGTATCCATGTTTCATCCACAGTGACGAAACGACGCTTAAAGTCCTCCGGATTCTTCTGGAACAGCTGCAAACCATCCTTGCAACACTTCACACGATTCCGTTTTTGGTCAAGCGTGAGCAATCCGGCACCCATCTTGCGGATAGCTTTCTCCTGTCCAAATGTTTATGCAAAATATTATGTACTCGTTCAGTCGAGATGCCCACAGCACTAGCAATCTCACGCACCTTAACTCTTCTGTCATCCATCACCATATCATGGATTTGATCAATGATTTCTGGAGTCGTAACCTCCACAGGCCGTCCAGAACGTTCAGCGTCACTTGTGCCCATATGGCCAGTTCGAAAATTCTGAAATCACTTATAAACTGTTCTAATCGAAGGTGCAGAGTCACCATAATGTTTATCAAGCTTCTCTTTAGTCTCCTGAGGCGTTTTGCCTTTCATAAAGTAATGTTTAATCACCACACGAAATTCTTTTTTGTCCATTTCTTGAAAATCACTCGACTTCCTTGATTCACACGAATGCCAAACACAAAGAAATAGAACAATATGGCTGAAACTTGGTGTGCGTTCATTCAAGAGATGCTACTAACTAAACATGACCTCGATACGCGCCGGACTTTGCACGGACTTTTCAAACCAGCCTCGTATATATATATATATATATATATATATATATATATATATATATATATATATATATATATGTATATATTATAGTGAGATTAAGACTATATTAAAAAAATAGATGGCTTCATAACATCTTAAACATGTGCAACACTTGAGGTTTCGAACTTAGGATAAAAAACAAAGGAATGGAAGTTGACCGCATCTGTTCTTTGGTTTGCTGATTGATCAGAAGAAGAATCAAAGGTAACATGTGAGACATATGAATCATTAGAACCAGATTCGTTTTCTCTCTTACGTTTCCCACATTATAACAGATAGATTTAGGGTATTAAGAAAATTAATAATTTGAATTCTAAAATTCGTTATTCTTTGTCTTTTTCGTTTTTTCAGTTGTTGGAATATACGGAAAATTTTAGTACCTAAATATTGAACAGTAAAATACAAATCATTTACCATCATATCCAACCAAACAAAGTCCTTAGACTACCCTTGCAAATACCAAAGAATACGGTTTTTAATTTACTTAATATTCTCAAAAATTAGTTCATCTTTCTTGGAGTTGGAAACATCAAAGCAATTGACTGACTTGGGTATGATTTAAGAACAAATAAATATTTAGTGTATATACACATGTACCATTTTGTTGTACCAATAAGTGGTTGAGCACCGTTGCTGGTCCGTGTTTAAAGTTTCTTAATTAACAAAGATAAATCTTAAAATGATAATTGTTTATTATTTTAAACTTAAACAAAAAGAATTATGATTCAGGCCTGAAGGTATGTACTTACGTAATATAATTACCATAAATAATAATATAAAGTCAAGATTCTTCAACAAACGTTATTAGACGGACAAACGAACTTATATACAAGAAATACTTGAAAAACTCAAATTTTTGTATTGCTTATTTTTCATTAGGTTATATTATACTGCTCGAGTCACATTGACTAGAAAAAGTTGACAACGGAAATAATGCCGTTCTTGCTCTCGAATTGGAGGCATACCAGGATTAGTTAGGCATCATCAGAAAAAACAGCTTTGACTGTTGCGCAATGAAAGTGTTCATAGGTAGCAGACTGGGCCCTGTTGAGGCTTGAAGTAAGCGAGAAATATAGTAGAAGACCGTAAAATAGCGAGCTATCTGCGCTCAATTTATTTAGAATTCATTTTACACTGTAGATTTTGTAAATTTGGCATTTGGTATTACGACATCCCCGCTGATATCCTCAGGATATGAAAAAGGGTAAAATACTACTCAGGCAGGCAGATAAAAAAAATTATCTGGACAAGGTTGGCAAAAATAATTTATTACATCCATTAAATTAGACCTTGTCGCAACTACATACTATTTTGAACTATTTAAAAATACTCTTGATATGGGCAAATATTAAGTTTTTAACATTTTTAGTTCGCCTTTTAAAATAAGTTCTTGTCATTAGATAAGGTGCTAAAGTAGGTAGGAAAATATTATATGGACATTCATCACTGTGTCCTTGCAGACTCTTGAAGTTGGGTTATACAGATCTACCTATGTTTTTAATAGAGAGGCAAAAACCAAAAATCGTGGTCGCAATCATGTTGAGCAAAAAGTGAAGACAAACCTTGGAGTTACAAACTAGCTGAAAAACTGAAGAAAAACATGTGTGTTAGTGCAAAGCTGAAGCTAGTGCCTTAAAATTGAAAGGTTAATATATCGCCAAATTTTGTGTACGTATTTACTAAATCCATTCTATACCATCACATACAAGGCCAGATAACAATATTTTAAGGCAAAACTTCTAGCTATGATGGAATACCTGCCATATTGTTCAAAACATGCGCTAGCAAATTAACACTAGTTTTCTCTAGACTTTTCAACCTCTCCTACAGAAGGGAAATATTTCCTTCCTGCTGGAAATATGCTACACCTCAGCTGATATCCAAAAAAAGGAAGAAGACCTTGCCTAACAACTACCGACCAGGCGCACTGCTTATAATAATATCGAAAGTTTTGACAAAGGCTCAATATCTTCTAAAATATCTAGAAGGCTTCAGTATTATTACCAAACATCATAATCGCTTTCGTAAGCAAAAATAAACGGAAGATCTTATAATTTATGTAACACATATTTGGAACAACGCAACTGAATAGTTTGGAGAATCCCGAGCGTCCTAGGCATTCGACGTGTCCGAAATGACGAATTATTAGATAAACTACGCTCTTATGGTATGTCAGAAAAGTTTTATTTATGCCTGTAGTATTGTCTGACATTTACGAGTGAAAGTCGACGGATTTCTTTCTAAAACCTTCACTCTCAACGCCGTTGTATTCCAAGGCTCCATATTGTCTCCTACTCTCTTTCTCAGTTACATTAACGATTTGCATTAAAGGAAAAGGATTCCAATTTGCCGCATTGCTGATGATAGTATGCGTATTTCTTCATTCACTTTAAACGCTTGAAAGACGGCTACTCATGCAAATATCCGTAGGTAGCAGGAAGTCGTTCAACTTAAATCCATGAAAGAAATTCTATCTTGAAATGACAGTAATCAACCAGAATTTAAAGCTACAAAAATTCAGGTGGCAATTTTTTTACTCGTATAAAAGTTGCTGAACCGGACATAGTTATCGTGGGACACTTTATTCCTCTAGCATCGTCATTCAATTTACTGGGCGTTAATCTGAGAGCGAATATGTTTTGGCATCAATATGCTGTGTACATAGAAAAGAGAGCTTCTCAAAAGCTGGGAATATTATTTCGAAGTAGAACACTTTACATTCCATGACAACTGTTAATTCTGCACAAAGCTTGAATTCGACACACGATGGAATACTGATCTCATGTTTGGGGCTCTGTTCTAAACATACACTGCATTTATTGGATTATATTTAGAAGAGTCAGTTCGCCTGATTGAAGACTCAAAACTCCCAAGGCCCTTGATTTCTTGAAACGTCGGAACGTCGAGAAACGCTAGCTACGTGAGTCTATTCTACAAGTATTTTAATAAAAATTATTCTAAGAGTGTAGCCCTCCTAATTTCTCCTAGAGCTTTACATGTTAGGAATACAAGTCGCGCTAATACTTTACATATGTTTGAGGTTCAGCTTGTCACTCCTCATACAACTCTTCTCAAGCAGTCTTTTAGATGAAGAACCTCATCCCTTTGCTCAGGACTGTGTCTACAACCGAGTAAAATTCACAGCGATTTAAACTCAACGTGAATCCCTTTTTTCGTATAGGCTTCACTCTTGTAACTCTAGGGTTTTCTCTAAAACGCTAAAAAAAGCTAAATGTCAACTGATAGTAATGGAAAAGCTTCCAGGTGAACTCGTTATCAATACTGGTAGTAAAAAAAACATTTATGTGTGTTCCAATTATAATAAGACCAATTTTGACCATATTTAGTGTTCTGAACGGAACACTTATAAGATCACTCTCTAATTCACGAAAAACATATTCTACTGATTCCGTCTGTCTTTTAGTGAGCCTGTTTATTGGCACGATAACTTTGAAACGGAACGAGAGAGCTATTTCAAATTTTGTACAGATTTGGTACAAGGAAAATGGGTAAAAGGAATAGAAGTCGATAAATTTTATTTCGTTTCAATAGTATTATGGAATTTTACTTGGAGTAGACCAAGGTGTAAGCAATATTAATTATTATCATTCATAAAAGAAACGAAAGAAGTGAGGGAAGTGAGGGAATAAGACTGTGATATAAGTTCTTAAATATATTTTCATTAATTCTAATCTGAGCGAAATGTAGCGGGATGTGGTTGCAAAGTGATCAAAAAATATATAAATCGACTTTATAAGTCGTATCTACAACAAAGGTATCGAGTAAATAGCTTCAATAATTTTTTGAAAAATCTGAAAAGCACACTTTTAACAGAGCAACTTCTGAGCATCTACTATGCTTTAGTGTATTCCTACCTGCCTTTTGTGATGTTGTATGGAAGACAGATAACTCAATTGGATCGATCATTTATCCTACAGAAAATCCTAATATACAAAATGTCTTCTGTCTCTCCATGAGAATCATGTTAATGCGTCTTTTATATCAAGTGGAATTTTAATGCTGACCGATGTTTGTAAAGAAGCACTGTTCTGATTTTAAAATTTTTAATAAAAAGTTGACATTCATATTACAGGAAGTCCAGCCCGTAATCTTACTTTGACAAGATGCAGGATAAGTGTGTTTAAGAACTATGCAATAAACTCCCTGGAAATAATAAACTGACAGTCAATTTGGCAAAATATTAAGAACTTATGTATAAAACAGCTTTTACTCACAAAAGCATTTTACAATTTGGACGATTATTTTGTTATGTCTAATAATTTATTTGTTCTTAATTGTGATGTAATTTTACTGATTGTTTAATTATTTCTTTTAATTATGATCCTTAAAACTATCTACATTTACTTCATAAATGCCCTGACAACAATAAGTAATATTATAAATACTTTTCCCATTTTCTAGTTGAAATATTAAACAAATTTTAAATAAAATTATTTAGGGGCAAACATATCCGGAGCTAAAGTAGTAGGAAGGGGAATCGGAAGCGTTGCTCCGAATATATCGTATTCTATATAAAGTTCCTGAGGTTGTCAAATATGAAAATTATGTATGTATATGTAGAGAAAAAAATACTTTGTTCAATTTTAACAAAATACATGTTTCTGACGGTCTGCCTCAGCTAAATTTTTTTGTGATATATACTTAGCACCAAAAATGTCGGGTTCTAATTAATAAAACATATCATAATGTGACATTCTTAATTTCAAAAGAAAAAAATTTCCTAGGGAACTTTATCTCCGCTTATAGAAGCACAAAATGATGATTCTTTTCTCACTGAATCCCCCTATGAATTACTTGAAAGTGGAAGGTTTAACCAAGTACCACTAATGATAGCCATTTGCGCTAATGAAGGTGGTATGTTTGTAGCAGGTAAGCTTAAATAATCAATTTAGTGATAGTGTTGTAAGAATTTTTTTCTCATATAGATTCCATAAACGTGAAGCATGTATTTTTTAGATTTGGGGAATGAGAAAGATATTGCCAATTCATATGATGCTAGTCCAGATGTTTTAATTCCAGGAAACCTTCATCAAAATTCTAGCGTACGTGCTTCAGTTGCTAAGGCGATATATAATATATATGTTCGACACGGATAGACATTTTCAAATAATGTGGCAGCTGTAAGCGAAGTAAGTCGCTTTATTAGGTTATATCATTTAAAATTGTCGTTACGTATTTAAACAAAATTTGTAGACAGCCAGAGTACCGATTTTTTTTTTATTGGTCTTGCACACGTACTGCAGGGAAATTTCAAAAGCGCTACAGTAACGAAATGTTGGTCGCCGTAAATTGTACTCGGTGAAAAACACAGTCCTGGGCAAATTATTCCAAATGGAAGATGTTCTCCATATAAAAGACTGCTTGAAAAGTGTTTTACGAGGAGTAACAAGCTGAACCTCATACGGATGTGAAGTAATAGCGCGACGTGTATTTCTAACATGCATCGCTCTGGGAGGAATTAAACGGGCTACATTCTTCGCACACTTTCCATGACAATACTTGTAAAAGAGGCTCAGGTCGCCAACCGTTCTGCGATGTGCCAGCGGCTCACGGCGGCCGGTCAGTTCTGGATCTCCAATCAGACGAACAGCTCTTCTCTGAATAGAATCTAACAAATGCAGTGTACGTTTGGAGCGGAGCCCCAATCATGTGAGCAGTATTCCATAGTTGGACGAATTTAAGCTTTATAAAGAATTACCAGTTTTTGTGGAGTATAAAGCTTTCTGGTTCGACATAACATTCCCAACTTTTAAGAAGCTCTCCTTGCTATGCCTGCAACATGTTCATGCCCTACATATTTGCTCCCAAGTTAACGCCCAACAAATTGAGTCACAATGTTAGAGGAATGGAGTGCACCAACATAACTATGTCGGGTTCAGCAACGTTAGCTGTTTTAGAAAAAACTGCCGCCTGGCTTTTTATAGCGTTAAATTCCACTTGGTTACTGTCACCCCAAGATAGAATTTCCTCCAGGTCTTTGTTAAGTTGAACGACCTCTGGCTGTCTGCGGATATTCGTCTGAGTAGCCGATGTCCGAGCATTCAAACTGAATGAAGAGATAAGCGTACTGTCATCTGCAAAGCTGTAGATTGGATTCCCGGTCTCTTCCAATAGATTATTAATGTAAATTAGAAAGAGAGTAGGAGACAGTATGGAGCTCTGAAACACACCGGCGTTAACAGTAAAGGTGTTAGAAAGAAATCCGTCTACTACCACTCGCAAAGAAGGCTCTCTGAGGAAACATAAGAGCCACAAACAGGACTTTTCAGGCATACCATAAGAGCATAGCTTAGCCAACAGTCCATCGTAACAAACACGGTCGAATGCCTTGATATGTCAAGAGCAACCTCTCGAGATTCTCCAAAGTGTTCAATTGCGTTGTTCCAAACATGTGTTACATAAGTCAGAAGATGCAACGGGAACTCTAAAACCTTGGACCCTTTCCAATACAGTAAACTAATCGGTGACCGAGAGGGGGGACTTTGACGAAACACCTACATTTCAACTCTAAAAAATTAACACTCGATAACCGGTAGACCAGTTTTACGAAAAATAACCCTGATAAAAAAAGGTTCATTTCTAAGAGGCGTATTTTCTACATCTATTGGGCCGGAGGGCCTATACCACCCCTGTCTCCCTTGGTTACGCGACAGACTGAAACGGCAAAATAATGACGAACCAGTCCCCATTACCATCCCAGACGTGGTCCTTATACTAAAAGAACAAAGAAAGTATTACATTGTTGATTTTACGGTTCCTCTATCGACAAATATGGTCAAAACCCATGCTAAATAAATTAGTAAATATTTATCTTTGGCAAATGAGATGCAAAAAGTGTGAAATATGGTCTCATTTATCCTTGTGGGCTCTACACAAAAAATAAATAAATGGTTGAGAGATAGTCTATTCCAAATGGGCATGGAATAGTCATTTTAGACAACACGAAGGGTGCTAGGAGACATCCAAGTATTTATAAAACTTGGCAGGACTATCTTGTCTGTGAACCGACAACGCGCTGTAATAAGTTTTCAAATTAAACTTAAATTGGCATTAAGAAAACTTACTTAGGAATTGATAGACCAACCAATAATATATCGATAATTAACAGTTTCACCCTATTTTGATTATTCAAATTTCAATCTTACTTTTTAATTTTAACATCATAGCTGAGTAGATATGTTAGGCGGGTACTACGCCACTTTAGGCCCTTTTGGCATCGTCGTTTGCAGCGCAAGTCTCAGGCGGCAGGTCAGGTCTGGCACCGCCGCTTCGCAGCGGTGAGAGTTCTGACCTGACCCTGTGACTTGCGCTGTAAACGACGATGCCAAAAGGGCCTAACGTGTCGTAATACCCGCCTACCATATCTACCAGGCTTTAACCGCAGACAGACGGACGGACGGACGGTTGTTCAAGGTGAAATGGCGGTTGACAGTTGAATGGTTGTTAAGAGTTAAGTGACAGTTGACAGCTGTCACTGTCAGCTGACAAAAGAGAGGCATACGGACAGACAGCAGTTCAATCCATCTATCTATTGTTCAACGCACATCAGGCTGAAATTTTAACATCCTCGCCGAAATTACCTACGCCCATGGAAGCGCCACCTCCCACTTTATTAAACCTATTCCGTATTTTCACTGTTAAAGTTAACGTTGTTTTTAACCATACCCTTTTTACATGGCTTACAATATTTTGCAATTAATTTTTTTTTTTTTTTTTTATTGGTCTAGCACACGTGCTGCAGGGAAGTCCCTAAAGCGCTCCAGGAGCGGCACGAGTGCAGAAAAAGCGATTCACGTTGTTCTTGAATCGCTGTAAATTGTACTCGGTGGGAAACACAGCGCTGGGCAAATTATTCCAAAGGGATGACGTTCTCCATATAAAAGATTGCTTGAAAAGCGTCGTACGCGGAGTAACAAGCTGAACCTCATACGGATGCGAAGCACCAGCGCGACGTGTATTTCTAACATGCACCGCTTTGGCAGGAATTAAGCGGGCTACATCCTTCGAACACTTTCCATGAAAATACTTGTAGAACAGACTCAAGTCGCCAACCGTTCTTCGATGTTCCAGCTAATCAAGGCCGCCGGTCAATTCCGGGTCCCCAATCAGACGGACCGCTCTTCTCTGAACAGAATCCAACAAATGCAGTGTATGTTTGGGAGCGGAGCCCCAAACGTGGGAGCAGTATTCCATAGTTGGTCGAATTTGGGCTTTGTAAAGAATTAACAGTTGCTGTGGGGTGTAAAGCTTTCTGGTTCTAAATAATATTCCCAACTTTTGAGAAGCTCTCCTTGCTATGCCTGCAACATGTTCATGCCAAGACATATTTGCTCCCAAACTAACGCCCAACAAATTGAGCGACGATGCTAAGGGAATGGAGTGCCCCGACATAACTATGTCGGGTTCAGCAACGTTAACTTTTTTAGAAAAAACTGCCGCTTGGGTTTTTGTAGCGTTAAATTCCACTTGGTTACTGTCACCCCAAGATAGAATTTCTTCCAGGTCTTTGTTAAGTTGAACGACCTCCTGCTGTCTGCGGATATTCGCCTGAGCAGCCGATGTCCGAGCGTTCAAGGTGAATGAAGAGACAAGCGTACTATCATCTGCAAAGCTATAGATTGGATTCCCGGTCTTTTCCAGCAGATCGTTAATGAAAATGAGAAAGAGAGTAGGAGACAGTATGGAGCCCTGGGGCACACCGGCGTTAATAGTGAGAGTGTTAGAAAGAAATCCGTCGACCGCCACTCGTAAAGAACGCTCTCTGAGGAAACATGAGAGCCACAAACAGAACCTTTCAGACATACCATAAGAGCGCAACTTAGCCAACAGTCCATCGTGCCAAACACGGTCGAATGCCTTGGATATGTCAAGAGCAACCGCTCGAGATTCTCCAAAGTGTTCAATTGCGTTGTTCCAAACATGTGTTACATAAGTCAGAAGATCTCCTGTTGATCTATGTTTACGAAAACCATATTGGTGATCGCTAATAATATTGAATCGTTCAAGATATTTTAGAAGATGCTCATTGATAACCTTTTCCATGACTTTCGATATTATTGAAAGCAGTGCAACTGGTCGGTAGTTATTTGGCAAGGTCTTCTTACCTTTTTTAGGTATCGGCTGAACCGTAGCACATTTCCAGCAGGACGGAAATATTCCCTTTCTGTAGGATAGGTTAAAAAGTCTACAGAAAACTGGTGTTAGTTCCCTTGCACAGTTTTTGAGAACTATGGCAGGTATTCCGTCAGCGCCAGAAGCCTTCTTGGTGTCTAGCTTCATTAAAATGCTCTTTATGATGCGCTGTCTGAAGACAACATCGGGCATCCTTGACTGCAATATGGGAATAGTAGGTGGTGTTTTTTCCTTGGAAATCGACAGTAGAATGTGAAGCAAGAGTTCAGCCAACAAGTTCGCTCTCTCAACAGGTGTGGTTGCAATGGAATTATCTGGCCGTGTGAGTGGTGGTATGGTGGATTTGGTAAAATTTTGACTAACTGCCTTAACGACTGCCCAAAAGGACCTGGAATTGTTGGGACAAGCGAGAAGTTTGTTTCTAATTCGTTGATTGTGTGCCTCCTTGGTTTCGTCGATAATTCCCTTGCATCTGTTCCGGGCATGAACAAAGATGTTTCGATTTAAGGTGTTAGGATTTTCACGCCATTGTCGGTAGGCAATATGTTTAGAAGCAACAGCTTCTTTGCATTTTCGGTCGAACCAAGGCTTGCCGTTGGAGGAGCATTTCTTCGAAAAAGGGATGTAAGCTTCCATACCAGCCAAAATAACATCGGAGACCTCCCTGGCGCAGTCAGATGGGTTATCGGATCGAAAACAAACGTCCATCCAAGGGAAAGTTCGAAAGTATTCCATGAGATCTTCCCATTTAGCAGATTTGTAGTGCCAAATCTTGCGCGGCCTAGGCGCCTCTCTGTCACTGATTGGCAGGATACTCGATGTCGAAAGCAGTTTATGGTCGGAAGAACCTAACGGCGGATTTACGGTGACCGTGTAAATCTCCGCATTGGTGGTTAAAAACAGATCAAGAAGACTGGCGAACTCCCCGTCTCGATCAGGGATCCGTGTTGGTTCGTCAATAAGCTGAGTTAAGCCATAACTGATTGAGAATGATTCAGCTTCACGACCTTGTTCGTCGGTAGTATTTGAATATTTGAGCCAGTTGATATTGTGGACATTAAAGTCGCCCAGGATGGCAATTTCGGCACTTGGATAGTTACTTTGTAAATGATCGATGGTGTCTGCAAGAGAAGCGAAAAGTGTTCGAAAATTGGTATCACTTGGTGGTCGATACAGGATACAGATGAACCTTGTGGTTTGTTGAGTCGTTATTTTTAACCACATAACATCAAAGTTTGGGGGCTCCAGAGCTTCTTCTCGTTGACAAGAGAGGTCGCTTCTGACAAAAAGACCGATTCCAAAGTTACGCCTAAATCGGGAATAGAAGTCGTACCCAGGATAAAGATAGTTGACCGTGCTGGTCGATGGACTGACCTTGGTTTCACATAGAGCGAGTACATGAGGTTTATCTGATTGATATTTTGACCAGAGGTGTAGGTAATTTCAACTAGAAGTTTGACTGGTGATGACCAATGTGAGGGAGAGGGGTGTATATTCGGTTGACAGGCTTCAGAGTAGCACATACGTTGGTGTGGTAATTACAGTGACGCCACTTGACCTTGAAATGGAATTTGTGGTGGATTTTGGTTCTCCATACATACATACATAGCTTTAGTAACAGATTGCTACTCAGTGTGTTAACAACAATATTATCATGAATTCGCTAATAGTACGACTACGTAACCTTTGTGCTAGTGATGTGAAATGGGCTCCAATGGGATATATGTATGTAGTTTCTAAACAGAGGGAAAATATTGAAAATTATCCTGACCATGTTAAGAAAGAATTGCAAGAAAATACTGAAAATTATCCAGAATGGCTTCGTGAAATTATAGAGACGCTTGGAAAAGTGGTGCAAGATTGTGAAAATTATCTAGAAACTAAAGACGATTCATTTCTCATATCTGCCCTGAGTTTATTAAAAGAATTGCGAAGGTTAAGTTATCTTGAATTTGAAACTGCCATTGAAGAATACTTAGATAAAAAGAAAATATGTTAGGTGCCACTCGTTAAGCCCACCCCCACCATTTACAAGTGTGTAAATTCTAATGTTGATGTTACATTAACCTATTTTTATATTAATAAATTAATAAATAAATAAATTAATATTATTTTTCCTCTATAGTCCAGCTCACCTCAGCCTTTCACCATCACATATTATTATGCTATAAATTAAAAACCACGTGCGGATGATCTCATGCACGTCGCCTATAGCTACAGGCGGAAACTCAATTCGAATACTTTCCTTGCCTTATTCATGTGTAAATAGGGTATTGTGTTCTTCGTCAGCGTAAAAATGATATTTTACATATTAAAAATCATTTTTACGCTGACAAAGAAAGCAATACCCTATTTACATGTGAATAAGACAAGGAAAGCATTCGAATCGAGTTTCCGGCGACGCGCCATTGACCGTCTTTTGCTGCATGATGACAAACACATAATTCCATTAAGTTATATGATTAACAACGCACTGACGGAAGTTCGATTCGAATGCTTTCCTTGTCTTATTCACGTGTAAATAGGGTATTGTGTTCTTTGTCAGCGTAAATTAATTTTTTACATATTAAAAATCAATTTTACGCTGACAAAGAAAGCAATACCCTATTTACATGTGAATAAGACAAGGAAAGCATTCGAATCGAGTGCCCGGCGGCGCGCCATTGACCGTCTTTTGCTGCATGATGACAAACACATAATTCCATTGAGTTATATGGTTAACAACGCACTGGCGAAAGTTCGATTCGAATGCTTTCCTTGACTTATTCATGTGTAAATAGGGTATTGCTTTCTTTGTCAGCGTAAATTAATTTTTAATATGTAACAGGTTTGAAAAATAAAAACACACATTTTTTGAAAATCTATTTATTTGTAATATAATTGTATAAAGTTATAGTCTTGTTAACGCTACAAGAACACATAGCAAGCTTATGGTAATTACATTGACCTATATAATCCTTATCTAATTTTGGTACTCGTATGCTTGAATATTTAAGATTTATTATATCAGGATGGAACATGCAACCATTCTGGTAGTAATAATCCAACAGGAATTCTTTCTTTATATGTCCTTTAACGTAGATAACTCCAACATCTGATAATTCGTCTCTAAGTATTCGATTAAGGTCGCTATATTCCATGCAACCAGAATTGTATGGAATGCCATGAATATAATAAAAGGTATATTTAGCTGTTTTCTTTAAATTTTCAGATAAATTTCTATATAAGGTCTTCGGTTTAAAAATCCATGATTTTATTCTCTTCCCATCATAAATTACTAGTTCCTTTACTTCAAAATTCGGTGTTACGTAGCCCTGTACGTTGACTACTACAGCCTTCATGGTATTGAAAATTAATTTGTTAAACTATGGACCATATAGTTCCAGTAAGAGGGGAGTGTTCTATCACCCGATCATGGATAATTATACAATACGCTCGAATATCTTTTGGGAATTGTTCAGAACTTTGAAATTCTATTTTTACATCAACGATACCAGATTTGAGATTTTCATTTTGTTTTGAACAATCAATCACGAATAGAGCACGTGAAAAAAAGTCTTTAAAGCTTAATAATGGTTCGCAAAACGGTTTTTGTAAATATGTATTTTCGAACTCTGTATACATTCTGTAAGCTTCGCTGTATTTTTGATCATCAAATTTTAAATTAAGTGATTCATATGGGTAAACTTCTGAATTTAAATAAAGTCTTACATCGGTAATATTTATATTGTCAAAATATGTACAATCCGATGCGGCGTTATCTTTTCGGTTCGTTTGGAAAAATACGATGACATATCGAGCTCTTTCGGAAGCTGATTTCACCATCCAAATATCTTTCGTTGCCGATCTAAGTGTAGGCAATTCGTGAATTTCCCAGCTTCTAAACGGCATAAGAATGGATCGATTACTGGCTATTTCTTCATATAACTTAAGTTTAATAGCATCGTTAGGGTAAACATGTTTAACTTTTAACACAATTGATGAAATATTTATAGTAGCCTTCTTATTCCCAGTGGTATTTGCATAGCAATTTTCATCAACTCTCGCCCTAACCAGTTTAATTTTTTGCCTCCACATTATAACACCCTTGTAGTCTGAAAATATACCGAAAAGAAACCGTAGAGGTATTAATAAGTTGAAATTTCCATTTTTATCAGTTCGAGTACCAACAAAGGTTACCAGCGTACCTGTAGGCCATTTCCATCCAGCTGCCTGAAGAGTTTTGCTTTCCTGTTCATTAAGACATAACATTGCTTTTATGGAGCTGATAAGACTTGGATCTCGAACCTTCTCAATTTCAATCCCATTCAGTTCGTATGTTATCGATTCAAATAAGAATGCTCCAGGATTATTTGTTAACTTACATTTTCCCGTTTTACCTACGGTATCTTCCTCTGTAATGGACGCTTCTATATGAAGGACAGCTTCGCTAATATCCATAAAAACGTCTTGCTGGTTGATAACTATTTCGATTTCATCGTTATTATTAAATGAACTTGTAAAGGGATGGTATGTATGGTACCCTTCTCGACTGATTGATTCATCTGCGTTGACCTGGCGAAATATTTGAAGTTTTTCTGATACGATAGCCATACTTTTGTGCTATAGATTGTAACTGGAATAGACTCCTGGACGTGAGCGATTGCCTTAGCGTCTGATTATAGACTGAAATTGGTTGATTGCTGGCGCTAATTAAATAATTTTCTAAATTGCGATTATTAATCACTAAACCCATGTTTCTTTAGCTCTAACCGTATAATTATTTCTTCACCTCGAAAATTTATCGGGTTTGAATTCTGATCAAGTAAATCTACAGTTATATTATCAATACTGGATTTATTTACAGGTAAATAAATTAAATTTCTCGGTTCTATAATTATACTATATCCAGGATCAACATCCGGTGTAAACTCATATACCGTATGAGAGGGATTATTCGTATAATAAGATCCAGAGACGATATTGCACTCAAGTCGTATAGAAGTAACCTCAATAATATTCACAAGAAGATCTGATTCAACTATTGTATTTGGTTGCAGGTACTTTTCAGAAAAACCTAATAATTTCCCTATGGAATCTTTAGGTTTGAAATCGACACCATAAAGGCACCTTAGTTCAGACTTGAGAGTATTGTTGTTTGGTTTCAAGCGAAATTTTATAGCAGTTCCACCCTCGTTGATATCCAATTGTTTAATAAGAAATGATTTAATATCGCTAATCTCATAAGATCCTGTTGGAATTTTTATAAATTTCTCCACACCCTTCGAATTGGTATGATAAAATTTATCACTTCCAGCTTCTATATTTGGAATAGAGTTCCAGGTGCTCAGTGAAATGAGAGCTAAGGAATAATTATACCTCGAATCCAGTAAAATTAGCGGGCTAATGTCAATACTTAGACAACTAGAACGACCCTTCAATGTAAACGTTTGAGACATTACTAACAAAAATTAAACACGTTATGTACTTATAAGGATTTATTGTAAAGAAAAGCTAGTGCAAGATGTCCACAATTGTAGGTATTAAACTTTTGATATTGATCAAAGTTATAATATATAGTACAATTTTTTAAATATTTAATTACTTCCATTGGAGGATTTAAATTTCCAAAACTATAAAAGTAAACAGCATTGTTTCCAGATTTTTTATAGACCACCCAATGAGTTCCAGCTCCTTCAGATTTATCTAAATTAATTATACCACATTCAGTCTTCCATGGAGTTCCAGGTAAATTGTCTCTCATAAACACCCCCCTAAAGTGGGGTATTTTCAAATGTTTTGCTTGTTTTTCGATGTTAATATTAGATAATGGTTGATTGGGTAACCTTAATGGAAGTTTTTTGGTATTTTCTTTAAATACAATCCGTAACCAGTCTTATATGGTTTAATATATAGTCCCTGTCCTTTACTCTTTCCGAGAGCAATAGCTTCCATTGTTTCATTATGTCTCTTTGCTTCTTCAAGTTTATTTTTTGCATCTCGAGCGCTAATTATCGTTTTGGACAAGCCGGCGACGCCGCCTGTCAGGGCGCCCAAAGCGCTTAACCCTGCAAAAATAGGAATAAGGGGGAGGATTCCACCAAGTTTCGGCACACGGATAACTCTAGGAGTCTTAATTTTTCTCTTTCCTCTAATATCTTTTACAGATAATCGAGCTGCTTTAATGGCACCTTTAATGCTATCCTTCAAGGAACCACCCTCCTTATATTTATTCATATGTCTTTTTATGCTGTTAACAACACCCAAGTTAAACGATGTTTTTCCTTTAGTTGCTTTTGCTCTTCCCCGTCTCTTTCTTCTTATCTTTCTTAGTTTTCTTGCTTTTAACTTCTTATTTCCCGCTCCAAGTGCTCGCTTAGCCTTCGTTGCAGACGTTATAATCCAAGCTGCACTCCTTTCTCCTAAATTCGAATCTACAGCTGTAACTCGTTTCCAGGCTCGCTTCTGTAATACTTTATCAACTTGATGTCGTTTTGTTAGGTCGGATGTTTTTGAATATTCGATTCGATATCGTGCTCCTTACAATAACTATCCAATTTATTTTTTGGTTGGTCACCGAGAGCCAATCGTTCTTTAAGACGGGTACCTGGTCCACAATAAGAATAACCTGGTAAATGAAGTTCGAACGGTAGCTTAATGATTAAGGTATTTAATACACCTGCACCTCTTGAGGTGTTCATTAGTACTAAGGTTTTACTTAACTAAACACCCCCTTTATAAGATGAAAAAAGAAAAACAAGTTCTCAACCTAAATATTACCAATTTCGATATATGTGAAAATCCTGCAGCACTTAAACGTCATAGCGAATTGCTACCAAATTCAATTAGAGCTGTTATTTGTGGTCCTAGTAATGCAGGGAAAAGCAACGTAATGTTAAGTTTGTTAATCGATAAAAATTCAAAATGTGTATATTTATTGCAAATCACTTAATCAAGAAAAATATAGATTTTTAGAAAAAACCATAAGTCTAGTATCCGATGTGAATTATTATGCATTCAGCGATAACGATGCGGTTATAAATCCTGAAAATACCAAACCAAACTCGGTATTTATATTCGATGATATAGCCTGCGAGAAACAGGAAAAAATAAGGAATTATTTTTCTATGGGCAGGCATAATAAAATTGATTCATTTTACCTTTGCCAAACCTATTCAAAAATACCTAAACAGTTAATTCGAGATAATGCTAACATGATTATATTATTTAAACAGGATGACTCAAATTTGAAGCATGTGTATAGCGATCATGTAAACACAGACATGACGCTAGAAATGTTTAAAAGAATCTGTTCGGAATGCTGGAAAGAAAAATACGGATTTTTAGTTATTGTTAAAGATGATGAAATAAATAAGAGGAGATATAGAAGTAAATTTGATACCTATATAAATCCCTAACTCTTTAAGCTATTATCAGTATATAATACACTGCTCAACAAAGCGGCGGTAGCAGCCATGCCTAAAGTTTTAAGTAAACGAGATAAAGAAATTAAACAGAAAATTCTTAATGCTGCGAAAGCCATTAAACAAAAATATTTATCCTTAAAGTTGGAACGAAGCGGAGAAGATGACGCTCTCAATAAAATATTAAACCCCATAAAGGAACCGCTTACTAAAATTGTAGAAAACACTGAATTAACTAAAGTTAAAGCTGAAAAGGAAGATGCCTTAAAGAAGGAAGTGAAGGATGAGGAAACAAAAGAATTTTTAACCACAAAGTTTATAGGAGAATTGGGAACGTATAATGACTCTGATGATAATGTATTTGAAGAACACCGTGAAGAAGTCGACAATGAGCTTCAAAAATCTATTAGCGAACGATCAGCTGGGTATTTGGATTATCTAAATCAGTATCCTCTTATTGCTCAAGAGTATATAGATAAGTATTTACGCAATTCTGAAAAGATTGATCTCACATACGGTCTAAGTCATGACAAAACAGTAGATAAGTGGAAAATGGGGTCAGAACTCTTGTCATTTAATACAAACGGTGATATAAAAATAGATAATCGAACATATAGGGGGACTCGGGGACTATATGAATTAATATTTATGAAAGAACCCATGTACCCAACGAGAACCGATGAAGCTGAATATCGAGAGATTTTAAACCAAACTAATGTACATAGAAGAGATAATAAACCATCAAGTCAAATTAAAGGAAGTAACTCAGTAAAATACAAGCAGTATATTCAACCATTATTCTCTGCAAAATCTGCAGCTGCTAAGTTAAATAAAAAACGATTATATTCAGCTCCAGTCAAGTCCGGTTCTGGTTTATTAAAGTACACAAAACAACCTAAAGACTATGTGTATTATGATGACGTAAACGAGCTAGTGGATAGACTAGCTAAACTGAATGCCTCTCAAGATGCTGGAAACGGAAATAATATCAATGAAATTATGAGTATCTTAGAAGAATTGAGAGAGCTTGACGTAATTGAATTTATATAAGCATGACTAGAACTAATTTTATGTCATAAGTATAGCAATCATGGACAAGTTCGGTCGTTGCACATTCTAAGAACATTACACGTAAACCCATGCAAATTATACAATCAGGTCTACCGCTAACACCTCAAGGTGCATATGATAATCGCCTAAGTAATTTAAAGAATCCAATGGATGAGCATGATGCTGCAACAAAGACATACACAGATTCAATTAGAGATAATATAATAAAAAAAAAATTCCAACAATAAATACATTCCAGCAAGTTCAAACTCTAGCAAATTTTGAAACGAAATTAGGTAACATTAGAAGTGAATTTAGTGCCTCTCTCGCTAATATTATTAAAGAACAGAAATCTTTATCTGATAAGATTGATGCTGCTGAAGAAAAGGACATACATTTTGAAGAATATGCTGATATGAAAATAGCCAATATTTGGGCAGAAATTAGAAACTTAGAGGCTAGGCTTAAGGTAATTGAAGAAGAGTTATCCTTAACTAGAAAAAATAATAAATAACCAGTCTTAAGAAATAAACGTTCACAATCTAAAAAACAACTTGATAAATAACACCTATAGCAACAATAAGAGTTAAAAAACAAACCAAAATTACTGAAGCTAGGCAACAGGTTGTTAGAGAGCTACACAAACCAGCTCGAATTAAATTCAAAAGAAGGAGATTCATCCAGCGCGGTTTAGATGATACATTTGCAACCGACTTAGCACAGTTGGACCAATACAGTCGAGAAAATAAAGGCAATAAATATATATTGGTGGTCATCGACTGTTTTTCTAAATTTCTTTGGACAGCAGCGTTAAAATCTAAATCTGAAGCAGATGTCTCAAATGCTATGGAAGTTATATTCAAAAAATCTGGAAGAATACCTAAGAATCTTTTATCAGATCATGGGAAAGAATATTACGGTTCGCAATTTGAAAATTTAATGAAGAAATACAACATAAATCACTATAGCACTTTTAGTCCGTTAAAAGCTTCTATTGCTGAACGAGTAATTCGAACCATTAAGGGGAAATTATTCAAGTATTTTACTCTACATGGGAACCATAAATGGTTAGATCTGCTTCCGGTTATTACAGATACGTATAATAATACGAAACATTCAACAACGCGTATGAAGCCTATAGATGTTAATATAAAAAATGAGGGAAAATTGTTAAATACTGTCTATAGTCATTTAAAAGTTGCTGAAACCCCCAAATATAAAATTGGGGACATCGTACGTATAAGTAAATACAAGCATGTGTTTCAAAAGGGGTATATACCAAATTGGAGCACAGAGCTCTTTAAAATAATTAAGATTAATATTACATATCCAGGAACCTATTTATTAGAGGATATGAATGGACATCCTATTAGCGGTGGGTTTTATGAACAAGAATTGCAGAAAACAAAACAAACAGATGTTTATTTAATTGAACAGTTACTACGTAAAAAAGGTGATAAATTGTATTGATCAAACAAAGGATATAACCTAACAACATCCACATCCGGTTTTAGCATGTTTATACAGGTTCTGCGGCTGTGTAGTCAAGATCTGACTGGTTTTAAATAGGTTGTTATGTTAGTTGTTTGTCAGTACTAGTTACGACGTGTGCTAGAAGATGTGTTCGTTAGATGAAGGTGGTGATTATTCACATACATTTAGTGAAGAAGGAGACATGGATATGGATACGGATATAGAGGCTTATAACCGCGAATTAGATGAAATCTTAGAAAAGTTCGAGGCTGCAGCCAAAAATGAAGATGTTTATCTCTTGCATTCCACTTATACGATTGGATCATATGTAATAGGATTCGGATTGAGTCCAGCTCGATCTTTTAGTCCTGCAGTTATTTTAACATATCAGCAACATAAAATATCGTTTAGTGTTTATGAGTGGACCACATTTATAAATCTAATAAAATCCAGAGTTGAAGATTTTTTCAACGATCCAGCTGTAGCAGCAACACCGATAACATTTCCATGGGGAGACTTTGGCAAGCTAACACAAATGATACGAGATGATGATGGCGTTAAGGTTCTGGAACTTCTGAAATACAACACAGTATTCTACTTTTCGGAGCCAGATATACTTAGAATCATTGACATTAAGTCAAAACTTATTGATCACTGCATAGCTGCATTAGAAGATCTGAACTTTTGTGCTTATTATTATAACGTAATTGACATTATTAAAACGCATTGTTCCACTAAAAATAGCGAATGTACTGAGATGAACATATTAAAATTATTACAACTATGTCTAGATCTATGTTTTCCTACAAATATGCATGTTGTTGGTGCCTTTAAGGAATACCTATACTTTTATGAAGCCAATGTGTTAAAAGACATAAGTAAATAGTGTGATAAACTCATTTATAGTGCGACGGTCAGTGAAAAAGGTCACCATGAATTGTGCTACAGATTTGGTGGAGCATTTCATTGGAGGTAAAAGTATTAGAGACCTTTCGAGTGAACTCTTAAAAAGCCTACCTCTTGAATATTACCTAAAGGTTGAGTGCATGGGTCTCTTATATATTTGGTCTATACTGCCGCATGAATAGACACAAAATTTTGCGTTACAAATAAAGTTGCCATGTTTTATACATTATAACCGTCCTTGGATGACTGTACACTTCGATGGTCCCCCCAATTCGCAAGAAAAAATGTCGATATTGTCAAAAAGGTTGTGCAACATATGATATGAAGCAGTAGTTTGAATACCTTAAACTAGTCAAGATGTATTTTGTCTTTACTTTTTCGCTTATGGCTGCAATTGCTAACAATGTTATCTACATACATGCACCGCCAAATGTACGTAGAGCATCCTATCAAGTTGAACCCGATAGCTATAAAGAAGTAGGTATATGGAGACAGGCATATTTTACTTCAGCTAGTGTTGGAGGAGTAATGGTCCCCTCATTTCAAGCTATGCTACCAAGATCAAATGATAAGATTTATCGCTTTAAAATTAGGCTAGAACTCAATAATAACACAATCATAGAGACTGCAAAATGAACTACAATTATATCAGATTCAAATGAATTAGTGAACAAATCAGTTGCTGTTGGTTTGGAGACGATGACTACAACAGAGTCTGCAACAGTGCCTGCAATTAACCTAACTACATCGAGGCACTTAGGGGGAGTGAATAATGGAAATAATATTACCATAAACGCTACTAATATATATATATATTCATGGTGTAAACGTAACCACTGATGTTGACGAATTTTTAAAAGACTATATAATATACGCTATAGTTTCTATTATAAGTTTTGCATTTTTGTTAACTGCTAGATATATTTATAAAATAATTATCGAAAAACAATGTGCTCTTTTCCAATTAAATAAATAGTTCAAATATTATGAATTTGTGTATTTTTTCATTTTACAATCATGAAAAACGGAAACCGATGTTTATATTTTTCATATCGCGGAATATTTGTTTGCGGTTACAGATTGCAGTTGCATGTTATGTGTGCACGTAGACTTTCAAATTAACTTGTTTGGTGTAATAATTTGTAGGGCGTTGGCACTTTTATAAAATAGCTTGCTGAACTGGCAATGCATCCAGTACGCTTACAACATTTCAATAAGTTGCAGTGTTTAGTGCTAATTTATTAGTCACCACCACAATTTCCGTTACTCCAATTGACAACCAAAAATCGTAAGTACAAAATTTTTTATCGATGCTTTTTCTTTTTGTTTTTACCTGTTTTATTATTTCAATAAGTATGTTTTATATTTTCAGATGGATCTAAAAAGTTTTAATACTACCTGTGCAATATTTTTTTTTTTTATCGATGCCTTTTCTTTTTAATTTTACCTGTTTTAATATTTCAATAAGTATTTGTTATATTTCCAGATGGATTTAAAGAGTCTTAATGCTACCTGTCTTACAGGACTCAATCTCACCACAACTACAAGCCTTAAAGATCTACCTGTGAATGTACCACACCCAATCCACAAAGCAAGCATCCAAACAACCCAATTTGGTCAAACAGTTCGGTTGGAATTGGACCACACAGCTGTATTTCTACCAAGGAGGGTTACAGCCACATTCAAACCTCACTTTGATCAATTCGTTAGTGGAAGGTATTCAGTGGTTTACCGTGGACTGAAGGATTTAGGTTGTGGTCTCAATCCTATGATCACATTTGAGATATTAGAAACAGCCTGAGAACGTGAGTGTTTTATAATTTGTATTTATGATGGATATTATTAAAAAGGCTAAAAATTTAATTGCATCATTTAGATCACTTAAAAAACATATTTTTCCTAATTTTTCGAAAAGAGATAAGACTATTTGGTTAAGGCGCATAAATTTCCATATTACATCTTGTAATAATTTAGTTCGTATAGGTAATATCTCTATTCCTATTCAAGGCAACTTGCAAACAACCATTCTACAATTAAAAACATTAAAAATATTTATTCAAAATATTCACCTGCAGCACCACGGATCTGGGTTAAATCTACCCCCTAGTATTAAGCACAGAGTTGCATGGAGAAATGTGAATTCATGTTTTCAAAGGCGAATAATAACAGGTGCTATAATTAACTTGGCGAACAAGGATGTGCAGAAATTTTTTCAAGATTCCTTTATATTATTTAAAAGAAAAATAAATTTAATTTTAAAAAGATTTTCCTTAATTAAAGTCAATACAACTTTTTGTGGAGAGTTTGTTAAGCAAGAATGTGTTGAATTAAAATATTTTAATACCAAAAATGTAATAATTGATTTAAGCACAGATTTACATACATGGTTTTTTGAAAACGTTTGTGATAAAATTTTTAATAAATTATCCGAATTCAACGAGGGCAAATCGGGATTTGCTTTACAAAAAATAATTTATTTGGAAGTAAATATTAATAAATATGAAATGGGTTCAGGAGGTTCATCCTATATTAAACTACCCCATGAAATACTAATAAAGCGAGCGTGCCTTAATATTAAAAACTATGATCATGCTTGTTTTTACTGGTCGATTATGGCTGCTTTGTTTCCGAACAACAATCACCCCGATCGTACAAATTCCTATCAACATTATAAATCTGCGTTAATTACAGAAAATTTACAAGCTCCAATGCCATTAAACCAGATTTCTAAATTTGAAAATTCTAACCAAATTTCCGTTAACGTATATGCCTTAGAATTAATTAAGAGTGATAGAAAATCATTTTTTAGTGTTATCCCTGCGCGATTAACTGCCACTAAACTAGAAAAGCATGTAAATTTACTCTTAATTCAAGATAAATATTTCCCTAAATTAAATGATTTTGATGCTCTACCAATTGAAGTGACTGAGGAAGAGGAATCATCAAATATTAATTACCACTACTGTTTGATAAAAAATCTTTCACGTTTAGTTAGTGCGCAACTTAATAATAAAAAAAACAAAAAGTTCATTTGTGATAGATGCTTAAATTATTTTTCTTCACTCGAAAAATTAAATATGCATGAAGAGCTATGCGTCAAATTAAATGAATACAAAATGTCATTCCCTAAAAATCAATATGTTCAATTTCAAAACCATATATATAAACAAAGAACTCCTTTTGTTATTTATGCTGATTTTGAATGCCTATTAGCACCTGTTGATTATAATGTTGGGGTGGCAACAAAAAAATATTAAAATCATATTGCCTACAGTGCTGGTTATTATCCGAAATGCTCATATGATAATACGTTAAGTTATTTCAAAAGTTATCGAGGGGTAGATTGTATGGATTGGTTTATTAATAAATTTAATCTATTATCGGATGATATTTATTCTAAATTTAAAAACATCAACCCGATTATGAATTCACCCGAACTAAGTAGCGCAACCCGTTGTCATATACGCAGTGAATTATTTAAATCAAGTGATAAAATCATGCGTGATCATGATTATTTTACGGGGTTGTTTAGGGGGTTTGCACATTATATTTGTAACTTAAATTACCGCAAATCGTTTATAGTTCCAGTGCTGTTTCATAATTTATCTGGCTATGATTCCCATTTTATAATTAAGGGGCTTGCCAAGAAGGGGTCTGTAAACGTTTTACCATCCAATAAAGAAAAATATATTTCATTTACATATTATAAACAATGGGAAAATTGCATTCTATTTAGATTCATAGATTCCTTTAGATTTCTTGGCACCTCGCTTGATACTTTGATGACTTCAATGGAAAAAAAAGATTTTAGTATTTTGAGGGTTGAATTTCCAACCTTAGATGATAAACAATATGAGTTATTAACTCGAAAAGGAGTGTTTTGCTATGATTACATTGATAATTTGGAAAAGTTGAAAGAAACCGCGTTACCACCAATTAGAGCCTTTTATAATAAGTTGGAGGACTCGAATATTAGCGAACAAAATTATTTACATGCACAAACTGTGTGGAGTTCCTTTGAGGTTCAAGATTTAGGGCAGTATTCAGACTTATATTTAAAAACCGATATTTTAGGTCTAGCAGATGTGTTTAAGAATTTTCGAGACAATTGTATTACATCTCATGGGCTTGATCCTGCATGGTATCATAGCATGCCGGGTTATGCGTGGGATTGCATGCTGAAGCTGTGTAATTGTAAGCTGGAATTGCTGCATGATATCGACCAAATCATGTTCATAGAACAAGGTATACGTGGAGGACTTTCTGTCTATGTTAATAGATATTCTGAAGCTAATAACAAATACCTACCTAATTTTGATTCATCTAAACCCTCTAATTACATATGTTACCTGGATATGAACAACCTCTATGAAAGAGCTATGGTAGAACCATTACCATATGGAGGATTTGAATGGGTTGATGACATTACCAATTTTGATGTAATGTCAGTACCAGATAGCTCACCCATTGGTTATATTTTAGAGGTTGATTTAGATTATCCTGAAAGCTTGCATGACTATCATAAAGATTTTCCATTTTGTCCGGAACATCGTGTGCCACCACACTCAAAGTTCAAAAAATTAATGGGTACTCTACATCATAAGAAAAGGTATATTTTACATTATCGAAACCTCAAACAAGCTATAGATAATGGTCTAATACTGAAGAAAATTCATAAAATTTTAAAATATAACCAATCGGCATGGCTTAAACCCTATATAGAATTAAATAATCATTTGAGAACAAGAGCTACATCAACATTTTTGAAAAATTTATTCAAGCTATTTAATAATGCTGTGTTCGGGAAAACGATCGAAAATATCCGGCGCCGTCGCATTGTGAAATTTGCTCGATCTTGGGGTGGTCGTTATGGCGCTAAAAACCTAATTGCAAACCCTAGATTTCACAGTCGGGTTGTACTTGACGAAGAATTATCTATTATCGAGATGAAAAAAGCAGAATTAATATTTAACAAACCACTTTACATTGGAATGGCAGTTTTAGATATATCCAAATTATTTATGTATAATTTCCATTATGACTTTATGCTCCCTAAAATGGGGGGAACTGAGCGTTGTAAACTTATGTATACAGACACAGATAGCTTTATATATGATTTGAAATGTGATGACGTATATAGTGAAATTATTAATTCTAATTTAGATAAATTTGACACATCTGATTATCCATTAACCAACCCTTACAATATACCACAGGTAAATAAAAAAATTTTAGGGCTTTTAAAAGATGAAGTAAATGGAAGTATCATTACGCATTTTGTTAGGTTAAGATCGAAAATGTATAGTTATAAAGTTCAAGGTGGGAATATTTGTAAAAAGGCTAAGGGGGTAAAGTATGGAATAGTAAGAAATAAATTAAGTTTTGAAGACTATATACAATGTTTAAAAAATTGCAAAATAATTGACGTCACACAACGTTCAATCCGTTCATACAGTCATAATGTGTTTAGTATAGAGCAATCAAAAATTGCCCTAAGTCCTCATGATGATAAACGCTATATTCAACAGGGTAATTTTGATACTCTTCCTTTTGGACACTATAGTCTGAGCTAATTCTTTTTCTGTTGTTATAAGCCTATCTACCTGTGAATGTGCCTCACCCTCAACCCCAAGCAAGCCTCCAAACAACTCAATTTGACGAGACAGTTCGATTGGAATTGTGTCACACAGCTGTATACCTACCAAGGAGGGATACATCCACATTCATTCCTCACCTCAACCAATTCGTTAGTGGAGATAACTGAATAAGAAAACGGACAAGATGTTGTCACTAAGTAACTTATGCGTAAAAACAATTTGTGAAAATGTTTCAAATTTAAGTGAATTTTTATTAGAGACTCCATTACCAAGGAAATTAACTGATCAAGTTTTAAAAAAATATTCTAAGTATAGATGGGAATATATAAATCAATTAGCACTTAAGGATGAATCTCGAACTTTAAAATGTTTGGAAACCGTGCACCACGAAAAATGTATGTCACCATCTATGCGAAATGTTGTGCTTACCGCATCTGACGCACCATTTTTGTGGTTTGAGCGCGGTGTTACCTATTGTTTTTGGGTTAATCTTTATATTGTAAGAAATTATAAATTTTTCATATGTAAATCTTGTTATGATAATTTTAAAACTTTTAGACTTCCTAACAAGAGCACATTATTTATTGTTAACGATCACTATCATAGCGCAGACTATACTCAGAACACTCTATTATATTATCAAGATAAGGCCTATTGGTGTCAGAGTTGCTTCTTAGAAGTTTTATTTGAAGTACATAATCAAGAAACTTGCATTTCAAAACTTCATCAAAGAAAGAATTCGTTTTAGAGGACGCTATGATAGTGACTTAGAAATTGATAATTATGAATTAGAAGATGATAATTAATAGTATAAAATTGTTTAAATATTGATATTTGTCATCCGAAGTTCTGTTAGAATCTCTATCTAACCCTTCACCGAATGGGTTCAATTACACCAACAGGCAAATCATTCAGACTAATGGTGGGTTTAGAATATATTGTTCTAGTCTTTTTAATAATCCATCATGCAAATTATAATACAGTTCTTAGGTTCCTTGTCTGGAATCAACTCACTCTAACAGCCTGGTGCGGATACTATGTAATTGTTGAAATTGCTGTTGTTCTTGTTGATTTTGTTGTTGTACTGCTTGCACGTTAGGATCGACCATTTGTTGCTGCTGTTGATTCTGTGCAAACATAAATAATTATAATTGTTTTTAATGTCAAGATAAGTTTTTCGAAATTGAATGGTTTATGTGAGCACTCTTTTTGATAGAGTTAAACTTTATATAATCAAAATGTTGTAAAATGCTTCTGCTTCCTTTCTCGTCAGTTTAATATATATAGGAGAGTAACCATTCCCTTTATTACCTGTTGTTATCGTTTACGGTATATAAAAAAAATTACTCTTATATTTAACGATTTTTAATAATTAATAGTGGTTGAAAAGAACCGTTTTTGTTGTTATATATATTATCATATAGAATTAATTCATATTTAACCTCCGAATCCATAAAAAGTACCCTTCTTATTGTATTTTGGGGTACAGAATTTAAAGTAATTTATTTGTCATCTCCAACTCTTCTTCTGGAACAATATTAAGAACATCTCCATCTCCCTCATCATCATCTTTAAGTAATAAGTTAAAACAACTCTTGCTATATGTGAGCACTCTTTTTGATGGAGTTAAACTTTATATAATCAAAATGTTGTAAAATGCTTCTGCTTCCGTTCTCGTCAGTTTAATATATAGGAGAGTAATCATTCCCTTTATTACCTGTTGTTATCGTTTACGGTATAAAAAAATTACTCTTATATTTAACGATTTCTTTTAATAATTAATAGTGGTTGAAAAGAACCGTTTTTTGTTGTTATATATATTATCATATAGAATTAATTCATATTTAACCTCCGAATCCATAAAGAGTAACCTTCTTATTGTATTTTGGGGTACAGATTTTAAAGTAATTTATTTGTCATATCCAACTCTTCTTCTGGAACAATATCAAGAACATCTCCATTTCCCTCATCATCTTTAAGTAATAAGTTAAAACAACTCTTGTTATATTTTATAAATATTAGAATTACAAACATTTAAGAAACAGATATTTTTCCCCAGGATTTTTGTTTATTTTATCAGTTAGTATAAGACAAGTTTGTCTTTCATGAACCAAATTTATTTTTAGAATAATTTCCAACAAATGTTGTAAAATGTTTCTGCGATATTATTGTATTTTGGGATACAGATTACTATATTTATTTTCTCATTGCAGTTTTATGATTCTCTGTAATGAAGGGTAGCTATTAGTTGAGATGCTTTGGGGTGTATTACCTACAATATTAAAATAGAGTCCCACATTTTGTCTTCAATTAATTTAGTATTTTTATTGTGATATCGGAGTCCCAGTGCATCTCGTAAAATTTAGCTACGTCTTCAATTACTTACTTGATTTTTATTACTTCTTTAATTAAGTTAGTTATATTTAACTTACCACCCAGGGATTTTTGGACTTGTAATTTGGTAAAACTGTTACTAAGATAGTTCACTACTATCTTCTTCCTCACTCAAGTAAGGTGTGTCTTATTTGCTGAAAATTACTTTATTAATTCTAATGATTTTAACAAAATAGCATTTTCTTCTTCTTATTCTTCTTCTCTCTCTTCTTATTCTTCTTCTTTCTTCTTCTTCTTCCCTTTTCTTCCTTTGAATTATTTCCAAATGATCAAATTATTGTAAAGACCACTCTTTGCCAAAAATTTTTGCTCATTTTTGTTATTTCCATAGCTGAAGGTCCTTGATGGATTACCAATTATAATAGGAACTCCAGAGACTTCAAACGGGTTTTCCATTTCAAATGGTTTTGGCTTTGTATATTTATTTATTTATTATGGCGACAAACATTTTCAATGCATAGCCTCACCACATTAACCATGCCACCTGACGAGTCGTCACGTGACATCACTTGAGTGCGAACGCGTAGTGATAAAAGTATTTCTGTCTCCTCATTTTTCATATTTAATAACTTCCTGCACGTAAAGGATTATATTTATTAGTGTATCACATATTTCTCTTTATTAAAAAGCGTTGTCAATAATTTTATGTCTTCAGAATTCAACGGTTTACTAATTAAATTCAGTTCGATTTTGATGTTTTCAAACCCACTGGTCAACCTCTCATTATTATCACAGTCGATTTGCATTTTAATTGGATTTGAGCGTTATTTTGAAAATACTCCAGTACTAAATCTTCTACTCCTACCAAATTTTCATATTTACTGAGCTTTTCATCAGGTGAATAAGGAGTTTGACTCTTCATCAGGTGAATAAGGAGTATCCAGAGATCTTCTGCGGTCTCGCAAGCATGATGACATATGTTCGTCAGTTCCTCTTGTGCTTTTTATAAAAATTGAAAATGGTATAATTTCTCTCTGGAACAATTCTTGAGAATCAATATCTGCTTCCTTCCTCGTCGGTTTTTGTAGGTTAAGTATCCAGGTAATATACATGCAATCGTAACAAGTTCTTGTGTAATATCCATATTACTTTCACAGTCAAGCTTTTCGATTCCCTACTTATTGTATTTTTTGGATGACAGATTTTCCAAAAAATGTTTCCAGACATTCTATACTGATAGAGACCCACATTTTTGAACCAATCATTCCAAAAATTTAAAGTCTTATTTGTTATAGATTGACGCATTACGTGTGTTTTTACTTCTTTTACTCAAGCTGTTTGTGATGATGTCTCTGCTGAGGGTTGAACGTGTTCGCTGAAATAATTTCCAAAAATTTTCTCATTGCTGTTTTATGGATCTCCGTAATGAAAGATTTGTACAGGCAGGTCATAATGCTGTTCTCGGTTTCTCAATAATTATGTATTTTATTATACGGTTCTTGGTTCCTCAATAATTATGTATTTTATTATGATAATGAATTTGTTATATTAGTAATTATGATGATTTTATTAATAATAAATATATTTTAATTGATGACTAATAATATATAATGGTTTTCGTTATATTAGAAATTATAGCGATTTTGTTAATAATAAATATATATTTTAATAAATGTCTAATATATAACATCTGTGTTTGAATATTATTTTCCCTACATTCCCCTACTATTTTAAATTACTTGATTTGGTTTGGATGACATCAAATTTACCTCTTACCGTTAGATGCCCGTAATAAATAATTATTTAATAACTAGTTTGATAAATACCAAAAGCAATACTGCATTCACATTTCGAAGCATCTGACTAATGTGAATAACAGTCTTGTTTTATGATTTTGGTGAAAGCGCTCGTTATTCTTGACATTAAGAAATGATGTGAGCGTTGCAGCATGTATTAAATGGCACACTCTGTATATTATTATTATTATTTTCTCTGATAGATTTTATTCTAACTATTTTCAATTTATCGTGATTTTTCAATTTTACCCTTATTTTAATATACTTATGCTATATAATCTTAATGTTAGGTGATTAATTAATAAACATATTATATCCAATTAATTTTGTTTTATTATTAATATACTTTACAAGAAAAATATATAAAGCTGAGCTTAATCATGCAGATGGACCTGGCACTGGTTGATCCCCATCCGCAGAAGGATCTCTTTTCTTTTTTTTGATCTGTTCGGTGATTTCATGATGTTGGTTGGTGAAACACTTCCTTTCAATAATCCTCAATGTTTTATCTAGCCAACGCTGATGCTCAGCCACCAGCATCCCCTGGACATTGGATGGTTGCACCATACCACACGGCTTGTCTTTATAAAAGGTGCTTACTTCAACATGGTGGTAGCACGCCCCACAAAACTGCTGACGAAGGGCGTGCAACGTCATTAGCCATGACGAAGAATTAGAGACAACCTGGCTACTGCTCCAGGCACATCTCACCCTTACACCACTTGAACTGCACTTAACTACAACTACGTAAGGGCGTCCCATTTTTGCACTTAATTACTGAGCTATTAAAATGCTGTGGGTGTGTATATTTATCTCCCTTAATCAACCAGTTTAAACCACAAACAAATTCATTATTTAAAGAAATTATACCATATTTACAGGTGAATAAGTGACATCTGCTTGGTTTTTCATAAAGTTCTGGAAACAAAAATATAGGGAAATTTGCTTGTAAGTCTGAAGTTATCAATAAAAAAACTAGATGGCGCTGCTTGTACTAAATATTAATATGGCAACTAAGACAGCAACTTTACCTACCAGGGGCGTAGGTAAATTCGACTAGAAGCTTAGATCAGATGGGCATGCGGGTGCTGGACAATAGATAGATGGATTTAACTGCTGTCTGTCCGTATGCCTCTCTTTTGTCAGCTGACAGCTGACAGCTGTCAACTGTCACTTAACTCTTAACAACCATTCAACTGTCAACCGCCATTTCACTTTGAACAACCGTCCGTCCGGCCGTCTGTCTGCGGTAAAAGCCGGGTAGATATGGTAGGCGGGTACTACGACACTTTAGGCCCTTTTGGCATCGTCGTTTAGCGCAAGTCACAGGGTCAGGTCAGAACTGGCACCGCCGCTTTGCGGCGGTGCCAGACCTAACCTGCCGCCTGAGACTTGCGCTGCAAACGACGATGCCAAAAGGGCCTAAAGTGGCGTAGTACCCGCCTAACATATCTACTTAGCTGTAGCTATTGAGATGATTTGGCTACCTATCTGTGCTAGAAATACAATATAGAGGTTATTGAGATATGATTATAGAGTAACCTAAAATAAATCTTTTCTTATTTTTGATTGACAAAGTATCTTATAATACGATACTAATAATGTAATATGTTGAATTGTAATATTTAATTATGAAAGTTTTAAATTCTGTATTTATTATACAGCCTATATTTACAAGAGAATTACTGTGTAAAAAATTTATCATTTTGTTCATTACAATATTCAGTTCATTTTTTTCAGTATATCACCGGTAATATGTTTGCCAGACCAACTATCGTCCAAATATGTGCCAGTCTATCTTTACCAATATGCTTATTATGGACGATCTTTTGGATCATTAATAGAAAATGGTAAGTCTCTAAGCCCTATTTTATCCATTTTTGAATATAGTTGTCCTCTTGCTGTTTTCATTGTATATATAAGTCTAGAACTAGATGGGTATTAATTTAAAATTTGGTATAGATATAATGTATAAAATATTTTAAAAACCTATAGCTGTTGAGAGATATTGAGAGTTAGTTAGAGGTACTTAAATTCTGTAGTTTCAATGGGATTATGAACATTTTTTGTGCAATGAACAAATCTGAAACATACTAATTTATAATCAGACATATAAAAGGATAAAGAAGTGGAGAAAGAGAGTAGACAGGTGACTTAGAATATATTATGTTATACACCCTTTTGAGGGCTCTAAAAATAAAGGAATTAAAAAAAAATGTATGCTTCTTCCAGTTCCAACAGTTCTAATATATCGACGGAAATGTCATGTTTTAGTTTTAATTACCAATTCTCAATATTTTAATCTAAATCACTGATAAATTAAAATATCGAGTTACAATGTACAAATGAACTTATTTTTTAGTATGAGAATCTCAAACTAAATATTTTTCAAGAACTGCATATTCGTTCATTGTAGCCAATTTTTGCGTGCATAACTGGCAAACTGAGAATGATTGTTTTAGTTAAAATTACTTACTCCGCAGGTTTCGTACTCCACGAATATAAAAAATGTTTGGGTTTTGAAGAATGTTCCAAATCGCTCCTGTATTATTTGCTTTACCAAATATACAATAGGGCCTGAAAATCGAGGGCCTCTTGTACATGGAATTAGGACGTATAAAATTTAAGTGGCTGTATTCATTTTAAAAAACGTATTCATCTTAACACCAAGGAATTGGTTGCAATACCATAAATTTATTGTTTTTGTATGGACATAGTATATGTGGTGCAAGAAAAGCTCTACATTAACAACGAGTATGCTATGCGGAAAAAGCGTAGGTATTGAATCGCCATAAATTGTACTCGGTTCCAAACATGGTGCCGGGCAAAGCATTCCAAAACATCAAATTCACCATAAAAAAGAATTTTTGACAGGTGTCGTACAAAGAGTGACATGCCGAATCTCAGACGGATGTGATGTATTAGCGCGACGTGTATTCCTAACATACTCCGCCCTGAGAGGAACGAAGAGGGTGACATCTATCCAACACTTGCCATGAAGGTAGTGTCAATGCAACTCGCCAACCGTGCTTCAATGCTCCAAGAAATCAAAGTTCCTGGTAAGTTCTAAGTCTCCAATCAGACGAACCGCCCTGAAGAGAATCCAATAAATCCAGGATATGGTTAGGCACCCTAAACATAGGAGTAGTATTTCACTGTTGGTCGAATTTGAGCTTCGTACAGATTAAAAAAATGTTGTAGAATTTCTAGTTCGAAAAAATTTTCCCAGATTGTGAGAAGCTTTCTTTGCTCCGATATGCAAAATATTGATGTCGAGATATGTGTTATCTTAAGTTAAGACCCAGCCTGTTGGTTGACGCTGCTAGAGGACTGAACTCTCACGAGATAACTCTGTCGGGTCCCGCAACGTTACCTTTTTTTTAGAACATTCTGCCGTCTTCGTTTGTGTAGAGTTAAATTCCTCTTGGATACTGTCACTCCAAGATATAATTTATCTCAAATTAAGTTGAACGACTTCCTGCTGTGTGTGGATATTTCCAAATTAACAAATAAACGTACCGTTACCTGAAAAGGTGTAGATTAGATTCCTGGTCTTTGGGACACTCCAGCATTGATACTGAAGGTATTAGAAAGAAATTGGTCATTAACCGCTAGTAATAACCATTCGCTGAGAAAACACAAAAGCATAAACACACCATAAAAGCGCAGCTTCGACAACAATTCGCCATGCCCAATAGGAGCGAATACCTGGGATACATCAGATATATCAGATTCACTGATCTTTTCTTACGAAAGAGTTTCTCACTAATAATATTGAATCCTTCCAGATATGTTGGGCAATGCTAATTAATAGTCTTTTCCATAAGTTTCGAATAAATTGTGAGTAGTTCGACTAAGCGGTAGTTGTTTGACAAGGTCTTGTTGCCTTTTTTGTGTATCGGCTGAACTGTAGCCGTTCTGTAGTAGAGGTTGAAAAGTTTACAGAGAACTGGTATTAGCCTTCGAGCATATTTTGAGTATTATAACAGGTATTCTGTCAGAGCCAGAAGCTTTTTTGGTGTTTAACTTCATTATTACACCGTTAAGAAATCTTACTGTACAATATAGAGATTAAATATATAGACCAATTTGCTCTCACTGGGATACTGACTGAATTGTATTTATTAGTTATTAACTTGTTTTATTTGGTCCCAGTTTTATTGCTTGTGATGTGAGGATTATATTGTAAATAATTTATAAGGTAGTCACACAGTCAGTTGAATAATACAATCATGGCGGAAGTGACGTCAATTGTTGATAAAATCTAGAGGAAGCATCGAATCTTTCAGTTGACGAGTATTTGAACCATTATTGGCGAGTCCTATGATTGCGAGATTAAATAGAATAGAATTTAAACTCTGAGTACGAAAAACCTAACAAAAATGTAAAGTTCATTCCTTAATACTTGTGATGCACAGGCAGTATCGCGTAAAACCGTTTCACAATGGGCTATTCGTCCTTGTGATGAGTGGATTACCATAAATAATGAACCAAAGCCGAAAATATCAAGAGATGACGAAGGTAAGAAACTTGTAGAGGATTTTCCTAAACTAGATCGTCCAACCACATTTCTATAAATAATTCGCCGAACAGAAAAATTTGTGCTCCCTGAGTCCCTTACTGCTGGATTGTGTAACAGAAACTGAAACGCTTTGAAAAATTTTACGTTGAAGGTTGCGATATATATATATATATATATATATATATATATATATATATATATATATATATATATGAAGATGGAATTGCTGAAGTTTAATGGTAGAATGAAGAGAAAGAAACTATATCCCCGGGTGGTAATCCATACCTTCGAAGATGGGAGCCTCATCGGATACGAGGGGGGGCAGTTTTACTGTAAGGCAGAAGGCAAATCCAAGTTTACATCTCAACTAAATTAAGAAGAATGAAGTCAAGAGAAGGTTAACTATCCGAACGTGGAATATACAAGGATGAAGGACAAAGGAGACAGAAGTAACCCAAGAATTTAGACAGAGAAGCGTCCATATGTTAGTAACTAGCGAAACGAAAAATAAGTGTTATTGTACGGAAGAGACAGATGAAATCATGTATTGTTAGAGTGGAGTCGGACAAGAACAAAGAGTGAAAGCTGGAGTAGGCGTGCTAATAAAAAAGAAATGGAAAAGAAGTATAACATCATGGAAATCCCTAACAGCACGCTTACTAAAAGTAAATATGTCATGTTTCGGAAGCGAAATTGTAATCATCGGAGCATATGGCCCTACAGAGGATAGCCCTGTTAGAGAAAAAGAAGAATTTTTAGAAAGACTACAAGAAGAATTAAGAAAAGTAAAGAAAACACACAAAAGAAGTAATAATAGCCGGGGATCTCAATGGTAGGATTGGCAGGAAGATAAATGACAACACTGTGGGAAGAGGGCACGAACGAGAATGGAGAAAGATTGATCGAAGTATGCGAACTGAATAACTTGAGAATTACTAATGGGTTCTACAAACATAAGTAGATCCATAAATATACGTGAGTACAGCCAACTCGGAAGCTACAATGCATAATAGATATTATTATAATTAAGAACGACACCACAATTAAAATCACAGATTTAAGGATCCAGAGAAGTGCAGAATATGGAACCGACCACAGGTTATTGTTAGCAAAACTGCAGTTTTCATGGTATAAAGCATCAAAAGGAAAAAACAAAGTAAAAGATGACGATGTAGAGTATACGAAAGTAATTAAGAAAGAAAAGAAATTCAAAATACAACCGTTACAGGATGAGACAATAAAAGATCTCTACAAGCGCAGACTGGAAGGAAAAGAGATTTTGATTATGACAGTTTAGAAAAAACATATGAGCACATCAAAGAAAATATTAAGGAAGCCACCTACAAAGCCCCAGGAGAAGACAAGGAAAACAAAAAACTTATTGACACTATTAGTGAAACAACAAAAAATGTCATCGGGAAAAAGAAGAAACTCTATAAAGAAATGGATGAATACCAAGTCAGAGGAGGATTTAAGAAGGTATAGAAAGAAAAATATAGAAATGAATAGTAAATAAAGAGAAGAATGAGAAATGGGAAAAAAAAACATGTCAAAACATCGAACACTATATAGGTGGAACACGAAGTACGGAGGCATGGAGAACGATCAAAGTTATGAAAATGAACTCCAAAAAAAACCCCATATACAATACATTCAAGGAAGCCAATGAGATAACTACTATAAAAAAACTACTGACAAAAGACAGACCATGGTTCTTGAATAAAGACGAAGATGACGAACAACAACAAAACGAAAACGAGGAGATTGAGATAAAATATGAGGATGTAAAGAAGGTCTTAAAATCATTGAAAAACCGGAAAGCAGCTGTGGACCAGGAGAAATGGTCAATGAATTAATCAAATACGGAACTGAGAAACTGCACGAATAATAAGAAGAATGTTCCACAGAGCTATAAATGGAGAAAGAATACCTAATGAATGGACCGAAGCGCACGTATTCTCAATTTTTAAAAAAGTTTACCGAAGGAAATGTGAAAACTATAGGGGCATCAGCATCATTTCAAGCATTGGACAACTGTATGGGAAAGTAATTAAGAATAAGATAGAAGACAATATAAAAGGCAAAATAGGGGAAGACTAAGCAGGATTTACGGCTGGGAGTCCTGTATTGATCACATATATACAGTCAAGCAACTGATGGAAAAGAAACTAGCCAAAAACAGAGAAATTCACTTAGTTTTCATTGATATAAGAACAGCTTACGATTCAGTCGCTAGAAGTCACCTCTGGAAAGCAATGTCAGACATGATAATTGACAAAGTATTAATAAAAGCAGTAAAAGAGATATATAGAAATCATATTAACAGGGTAAAAATTGGTTAGTTGGTAGTTTGGGGCCAAAATTAAAACAATTAAAGTACTACTACAAGGGTGTACAACATCTCCGACCCTGCTAAAAATCTACTTGGAATAGACCTTAAAAAAACTGGAAGAATAAATGTCAAGGTATGGAAGTCCCAGTAAGAGACGACTACTTATACAGCTTGAGTTCCGCAGATGACCAAGTCGTCATGGCACAGGACGAAGAAGATCTCAGCTACATGGTGAGGAAACTGAAGGAAGAATGTGACAAAGCTGGGCTAGACATAAATTTTAATAAGACGGAATACCTAACAACTAAGATGGGAGAAATAGAAAATCTGAAAATTGAAGAGAACGTAACAATTAAAGGAACTGGAAAATACCTGGGCACCATAATAAAAGAGATACATTCGAAGAAGAAATGAAATCAGGACTGGGACAAACGAGAACCTGCATCAGACAGTTAAGCTCAATACTATGGGATAAACACATAACGAAAAAAGAAACAAAATTATAACATATAAAACAATCATTCAAAGTATCATGATATACGGGTCAGAAACATGAACAATTAACAAGAAATATAAATCAGAAATAAACGCGGTAGAGATGGAATGTTGGCGAAGGTGTTGTAGGGCCACATGGATTGATAGGATTCGGAACGAGGAAATAAGAATGGGAATAAAAAAAGACGCAGTACATACCATAGAAGAAAAACGATTGAAATGGTATGGTCGCGTAAGAAGAAGTGACGACAGAAGGTTGATTAAGAAAATCAAAGAGTGGAGACCAATTGAAAGAAGGATGAGGGGAAGACCTAGGCACTCATGACGGGATGACGTCGATGAGGCAATGGAAAACAAGAGGGTTACAGGAAGGAGACTGGGAAGATTGAAGAGAATGGAACGCGAGGTTGAAAGAAGGGAGACAGCGTCAGCTGTAACAGACTTTTAAATATACATATGAAATCGTAGTTAAAGGAGTAGATAAGTTAAGGTTATGTAAAAGAATATCTTTACTTGTTATAACCAAGAAATCGTCATGATTAATAGTTTCGACGGAACAAGTGTGACATCAGCGTACAGGCGAAATTTCATACAACATTTGCGTAAAATTTAATTTATTTAATTTATTTGCTGAATTTAATTTATTTTACTGAATTTAATTTATTTTACTGAATTTAATTTATTTTAATAAATATAACATATTTTACTGAATTTAATTTATTTTACTGAATTTAATTTATTTAATTAATTTAACTTATT
>CM032452.1:32424346-32495079 GCA_019049505.1 Pachyrhynchus sulphureomaculatus
ATATATATATATATATATATATATATATATACATATATATATATATAGATATATATATATATATATATATATATATATATATATATATATATATATATATATATACATATATATATATATATATATATATATATATATATATATATATATATATATATATATACATATATATATATATACATATATATATATATATATATATATATATATATATATATATATATATATATATATATATATATATATATATAATTACATGAAGTAAATAAACACCCCTTATACTATGAGAGTGTACATATTTAAACTAGAGTTAGGAATGTTTTACGAATTAAATGTAAAAAAAACAAATGGCTTTAAAAGACACGATATAAGAGTTTGCAAAATTGACTCCGAAGATTACACGTATTGACTTACTGCTTGGCTTCTCCTCGTGGCTTTTCATTAACAGCTTGGCCTCTCCTGGTGAGATTCTCATCCAGATATTCTCTCATCTGCTACTCTCCTATTCTCATTTGGGTAACTAATCACCTTTTGACCCGAAATGTCTTAGGATGAGCAGAAAATTTTTAAAACGGAAAAAGGCCACTGCACTCCGGCAAGATGGAAGGCGAAGCCTACTAGGGCTTGACTACGAAAAAACACTCCTCTCTCACTGAGGAAAAAAGTCGCTACTGCAGTATGGCGTGACAGAAGGAAAAAGCCACTACGGCATACTGGAGGAAAAAAGCCCCTAAAAATTCCAAATGGCCATTTATTTATCTTCTCCCTACTTCTTAGTTCATTTCCGGAACGCAATTTTTAACAAATCAGACACATTTAATGCAAATGAAATACGTTAAGTCGGCAACACGCTATACACTAATGGTTAAGTTACACTGCTCAAAAATTTAAACCCACTGCTTTAAATTACACTGTTCAAAAATTTAAATCACTGCCTAAATAAATATAAAAAATGTAATAAAATATAAATTATAGAAAGAAAAACGGTGTTATAACATGATCTTAAAATCTAGGAAAAAATGAATGTTGCATTTACCCCCTTCCGAAAAGAAGTAGACTACATTAGTCTATTAAACTAAGCCGACCTAAGTAAATAGTACAAAGTGTTACACTCTACCACTTAATACTAAGGTTAAAAAACATAAAACAATATTACAAATTTCAAATCTTACTACTAGACTTAATTTAAATAAGCACTAATATTAAGCACATTAAAAATCATATAAAAATATTTACACGAACATAAGAATCTTACAACTACATTAATTTAATTAAGCACTAATATTAAGCACATTAAAAATTAAATAAAAGTCCTGCATGAACATAAGAAATACTTTTCCACAGTAACAATAATAGTTTTCCTATATAAAAACAATATCTCTGTTATTATTACTAAAACAAAAAATATAGCGTTATCTAGACTCTTGTCTAACTCAAAAAAAAATTAACTGAACTAAAATACGAACACCATCCTTAAGACACTTTAAGGATTGTCAGAAAAATTTCTATTTTAGTAAAAGAAATTTTTGAAAAATTCCTAGATAAAGAAAAAATAAAAGTTCTAGTAAAAATACTAATTCTAAAAAGAAAGTCTTATAAGACCATTTAGCTCATGGCTAAGAAAACATCTGGATAAATCACCAGACAAACGCTCGGAAAAATCGCCATCAATGCTCTAGCTCACCGCTAAGAGAACATTCCAGATCTAGTATCATTACTAGTTGCATTCCGAAAATAACACACTAGCGGGCAATGTCGGCGTCCTAAGATATCTAGACAAATGCAAAAATCGTTAGGGAAAACTCTCGGGTACATCACCAAAAAACACGTCAGCTCATCGCCAACAAAATACTCTGGTACATCGCCAGAAAACATGACAGCTCATCGACAACAAAATACTCTGTAAATAGCCCTCAGCTACACAAAGTCTGCATTCTAAAAGAACAACCTCGCAACAAATATAGTGAATAGCTATAAAAGCTAAAATTTACCGAACTGAATGATACTGCTTCAAAAAGCAATGTTCACAAAGAACAGAATGATTAGTTCGCGCTTAACCAACATTCAAGGAAACATTCCCTAAATAATTATATGAGAGAGCAAGTCTCGAAATAGGACCTACCTAAAGTCACAATTTTTTATATATGGGAGTCCATAAAAAGAACGTCTCAAAATTACAGATTTTGAGCACATGCCCAGCAAATATATACAGGAGTTCAAATGCCAAACTCTTGGTGATGACAATTCTATATCGAGCTTGGTGAAAGCTCTTAGCAAAAGCTAAACCGATTTTCGGAACATCGTAACAAAGTAGCAAATCTACCTAGGAACATGAGCCGGAAAAAAACGCTCTCCGTCGCTCTTCAGGGTGGCTACACAAAGATAAAAACATAACCAGCATTGTGCTTCTCCAAGTTGCATGAAGACCCTCGTGTACTGGTCTTGCCCTAGAACAACAATGAAAAGCATCTAATCCATCCCAGATAACAGGAGATAAACACCTCACCACGATATACTGTAAGGTGTAGAGAATAAAATACAGAACAGGTGACCCTGGTGTCCACCAACAAAAGGAAGTAGGTTATAGAATCCACTAAACTGAAACGGTGTCTACTACACTACCATAAGTCAAATAAAATAATTTTTAATAGGGTGTCCCGAAACACACTACTGCCAACAGCCTGTCACCACTAATAGGCTAATTGGAGCTGAGGTCGAATACAGTAGCTAGGCTCTCCTTTGGCTCAGATAGAGATAACCACTGAGTGAAGATACCATTAAAAAGGTCTCAAAGGTGAAACGTTCGCCCCCCACAGACTACCCTTCCAATCAGTCTATTCCTCAGGCAGACTAACTCCCTGCCAAACGATGTAACGGCATCTGCTAGTACCTGGTGCATCACAGCCTGTAAAAAAAGCAAAAAAACTTATGGGATACAACCAAAAGGTTTATAAGGTTAACTAAGCCGAACATTTAAACTGAAATTTTCCAAAAAGCGAATATGAGCTTAAAAAAAAATCTAATTGAAGCGAAAAGTTCTTCACCTTTCTGTGGCAAAATGTAAAACAAATATTGAAGATGAGAAGAGCTTTTCCAACAGAATCAAAAACAAGAAGAAAACATCGTTGACAGTAAAAATATTCGATCACGGTGTTAATCGTCTCCCCAGACAATAGCCTCTAGAAGAAACTGCTACAGGTATCAGACATAACCATTTTCTGTCAGCCCGAACTTTTAGAATTATCTAACGAAAATCTAAAAATTCGGTTAGGAATCTTCCTTCACTGCCCTTAGCCTTTCTTAACAAGGTTCTTACCTCGGTGTCAGATTTTTGATCATTTCTTTGTGAAACGACTGTCTTACTTTGTTCTCATCTTCTGTAAATGATCAGCCTTTAATTCTCCTGCAAGATTTCAATTTCCTATCAACCTGATAGTAAAACAAAAAAACAACGTTTTATGCCTATGAGTCTATGCAAAATAAAATCATAGAAAACTACTGATTCAAAGGTAAAATTGATACGACCCTGAAAAAAAAAAATAAAAAATGCCCTCATATTGTTAGTTCAGAAGAAGACCTAAATAAAATATAATCCAAGTTTCAGACTTACTGGATAAAACACAATCAATTTACTCTTAAATGAACCTAAAATATACCACATAGGTAATTAAAATACACCCCCTCGGGTGTATTTTTATTACCTATAAAATCTCCTGACTCAATGTCATACCAAACGAGCTACATCTTGAGCTTGTCCAAACTCAAGATCACTTTGAATTGCCTCTAATCAAGTTTTCGCCTCCAAGTGTAAAAAACTCGGTATTATTTGGGATCATTAGCAAATCAAGTCTCGCGACCACCGACATACCAGTCATATATATAGTATATCATGAGTGTGACACTGTCGCAAGCTCGCAAAAAAAAATGGAGTCGATTGTAAACGTCAACCAAAATCAGCCTAAGTTTGGATATGGCTAATGCCCAAAACCTTAGCGAAAAATAATAAAAGTAAGCTACATCCAACTCAACTTTTACAGCAATCAAATAACGAGGTCGTCACCTCTACAGAGCAACATTAAATATAAATCATATTGGGCAATTAAGATAATGTAAACATAAGTTCTTCTGACAAACTTTCATTAGAGTTAGCTATTGAATAGTTTTAAGTCTTTAATATGCCATTGTCCTACTTTATTCCCATTTAAATTAACCAAACCATAGACTAAATCTGAATTTTTTTCTCTTATCACGCAATGTACATACTTAGGTACCAACTTAGATGTGAATTTATCGATGCACTGGAAATAATTTTATTTTTCCGCCAAACGTGATCACCTATTTTAAAGGAAAAATCCCTTTTTCTAAGGTTATAAGACCTACTCTTCCGTTCATCCTTATGAATACTATTACGTGGGTCTGTGAAAATATATTTTAAACCCTTTCAATTTTCGGCGTAGGCATTCCTATCTCCTGGAATGATTTCGCTGTCAACACTGACATCCAAATCTAAATTTTTATAATATAATCCAGATAGAGGTATATGTCTGCCGTAAACTAAGAAAGACGGTGTAAACCCGGTTATCTCGTGTTTTATTGTATTAATAGCCTGTTGAATTTTTGAAATCTCCTTATCCCAGTTATCAAGTGAGTCAACGTAACTCCTTAAAGCGGTTTCGACAGTTCGATTTTTACGTTCAACGAAATTACACTGTGGAGAGTACACGGGATTGAAACGGATATTAAAACCATATGTCTCACTTAAGCTCTTAGAACTCTTGGAGGTAAACTGAGTACCGTTATCGCATATCAAAAGCGATGGAACTTCGTAGATTAGAAAAACGTAGTTTTCTAAAATTCTATCTATGCATTCAGCTTTAGAGCTTTTCAAAGGAAATAACATGATATACTTTGTAAACCAGCAAGAAACCACGAAAAGCTATTTAATTCCCTTTTTTGAACGAGGGAATGGGCCCCCATTAGTTTCGTAGGTAATGTATTTGGAGATTTCTGCGCTCCACACACTTCACAAGTTCTTACAAACTTTAAAATATCAAAACGCATTTTTGACCAATAATACTGTTCCTGAACCCTGTGAAGAGATTTATAAAAACCAAAATGACCAGAAGTAGGAGGAGTATGACACTTGTCTATAATTTTCTCTCTCTGTGGCCTAGGAACTAGTATTTTCCACTCGCATACATTAATTCTTAAGGGTAACAGGTTTAGGATAAATTTGAACACGAAGTCATTTTCCACTTTCCACTGAGAAAAATTTTCAGAAAATTCTTTAATTTTTTGGCTTAAATTATCGTACCATGGGTCAATTCTTACAGTAATCTATGCACGAAAACTGCATTCGTCCACTGCATGATCTGGTATTCTTGACAAAGCGTTAGGAATAACATTATGGATCCCTTGTCTATGAACTAAATTAAACGTATGTTGTGTGAGCCTAGTTGCTTAACGCGCTAGTTTGCCACTAGGGTTTTTGATAGAATTAAATCATAATAAACTATAATGATCTGTTATAAGGAACACTTTCTATATAAGGTCGAAATTTTTCAATATTGAATAAGTAAGAGTACTGCTAAACATATTTTTTTTGACAACTGAATAATTACGTTCAGTCTTCGCATACGCGATCATCCTTTCCTCACCATTGATTTTCTGTGTTAAAACGCCCCCTAATCCTGTGTTAGAAAGATCACTAGAAATGTAATACTGTTGTGAAAAATCCGGTTGGGATAAGATGGGAACTGAAACCAATAGCTCTTTAATCTTTATAAAAGATTCTTCTGCTGCTTTTGTCCAGTTTATCGACTGTCTTTTTTTTCGTCCTTTCAAAAGATCATTAATAGGCGACAATAGGGTAGAAAAGTTTTTTATAAAACGTCTATTTTTAGAACACCCTCCTACAAAACGCTTAACTTCAGTAGTATTAGTGGGTCTCGTATAATTAATCACACTTACTACTTTATCAGGATCGGTACGCAAAGAATTTGAGCCTACTATATAGCCTAAATGTTTTGAAAAAATCACATTTGCTCAATTTTATTTTTAGTCAAGCCTCTTTCAATTTATCCTTAATTTCTTTAAGAAAGCGAATGTGCAATTCGAAATCTTCCCATGTTACTAAAATGTCATCTAGATAAGTAAAGATATTTGGCTCGTATTTGGGACCACATATAGCATCCACTAAACGTTGCTGAGTTTGAGCAGCGTTTTTTTAGACCAAACGGCATAGTCACGAACTGGAATAGACCTCTTCCTACGTCTGCAAGCGATTTTTTCCTTAGAGGATTCGTCTAGAGGAATTTGCCAGAAAGCCTTTCTACGTTCTATCGAGGACACATACTTAGCATTCCTGAGTGATGTCAAAATTCTGTCGATGTTCAGTAGTGGATAATTATCAAATTTACTGACATCGTTGAGCTTTCGTCCGTCAAAGCACAAACGATACTGTCCATAGACCTTTTTCACCAATAAGATTGGAGAACACCAACGACTATTTGAATCTTCAACCACTCCGAGTTTCAACATTTCGTCTAACTCTTTATTTAATATTTATGACATGTACGGAGACATGGCGAAAGGACTTGTCTTTACAGGACTGGCGTCAGCCGTATCTATATACATGGTGATTTTATTCGTTCGACCTAAGCTATCTTTACTACAAATTTCCTTGAAGGAACTTATAACTTTTTCTGCTTTTAAGCCTTCTGTCTTCGAGACATCATCTATGGTACATAGGCGCGAGAAAAGGTTTTCCAAAGAACATTTTGAATAATGATCTTTAAAGTTTATATGAGAATTGACTTCGAATGACTGTGGATATCACATCCTTGAAACAAATTGTGTAATAAAGAAGGTACTACCAGAGCTGAGATTACTAAACCATGACCATTGCAGACCAGCGGCAACTCAACCATACCTAAAACTTTTTAGCGGCTGCCATCTGCTGTGGTAACACTTTTATTTTTGACTTGGCATATTTTTATACCCAAACGACTTAAAATTTCAATACCCCTTCGACCTATAACCGATGTATTTGCGCCAGAGTCAAATAAAGCAGAAAGATCGACATCTAACAGATTTATCTTTATATATGGTCTGTTATCTAAGAAAGGAGTTTTAACGAGAGAAGGAGAAAATTTATTAGACTTAAAAAAATTAGAAACTTTTTGCAACCATTTAGTCAGATTTATGGGAATATTTTTGTTTGTCTACGTCTCTAGGACATTTTAGACTAGTGACCTTACTGCGAAAATAGGCCTGTGACTTAGCAAAATGATTAGAGGCTCTTTTTCTGGATTTAGTATATCCGCCTTGGTAATAACAGTCCTTTCTTGTTTCTCGTACACTTGGGACATGATGCTAGTTTCACACCAGTGGTTCCACATTTGAAACAAAATACCCTCTTAGGTGCTGTACAACGTTGATAAGTATGATTCGGACCTTTGCATTTCCAACACGTGATAATTGCGTTAGGTGAAACCGACTTGTCATTTCCAGTGTCACTTATTTTAGAATCATCTTTTCTTGTACTCGTTTTCCGATTGCTTCCAGAATTTCGATTTAAATTCCCTTTTTTATCTGACGAGACTTCACTTTGGCCATTTGGTTTATACTCCATTTGATGTACATTAGTTTCGCCGTTTGGTCTGCTCTTTTCCAATAAATAATCAGACTACTCGAGTTTTCTACATAACCCTGCGACTTCTGCTACCGAATTAATATCTAGTAGATTGACCGATGGACGAAACTAGGTAGAATATTCCGACGTATAAATTTAACTTTTGTACTTTCCAAAGGCGTGGTGGATAACCTACCAAATAACGATTCCATGTGAACAATAAATTCATTTTTCTTTTGTCGCCTTCTCTGTATTTTTGACTACAATTCTTCATCATCATCACAATGCAAGAAGTCTTTCTATAATCGTTCTAAGGAATGCCAGTCAGTTGATTTGATACTTCTAAACCAAGTGAAGGCATCTCCAGTGAAAAATTCAACAGCGGAGCTGAAAAGTTCATTTTCAGATACATTCCTAGCTTGAACTAATTCAGTCAGCCTTTCCAAAAAAGAATAGAGTCTCCTCGAGTTTCCATTAAATTTCAATTGCCATTCGCTGACAGGAATATTTCTGGCTGCGCAATTCACAACTGGAACTGGTACATTTATGACTGGAGTTGCAATTGACCAGGAGCAATCTTTTCTGCAAGATTTGCTTCCATGAGCACACACGTAGCTATTGTCTCTTGAACATATTTGGAAAACTTCGACGCTTCCTCTTCATTATCTGGCATTGGAATTCTTTGTACGCGACCCGCTACATGCAATAAACGTGACTTAACCCGGTATACAAGTGAATCATTTGGATCTCCGTCATAACTGTCAATTAGGTTTTGAATAGAGTTTAAATTCTTTTCAATTCCAGCCGTTTCTTCTTTAATAGACAAAGTGTCATCCCCTATCTTTATTGTTTTTCCAGGCTCATTAATTTCTTTACTTAAGATTCTCGTAAAAATCTTTCTTTTATCCGTGACCGGACGTTCTGAGAAAGTACGACGAATTTTCAATTCGTAATCCAATTCATATTCAAATAGGTGGTTGACTTTAAAATTGAAAGCTTCCATGACAATGTATTTAAGTTATAAAATTTAATAGAATTAATTGTTTAAAAATCGTGAAAATATTTTTCCTGTGCTCCTAATGGTCAAAATAAGAAATATGTAAAGACAACTAAAATATGAAAACTTCTTTACTAAATATTTAGAAAATTTAGACCAGCGCATCCGCCAATCTGGACCACTTAAAGCCTAAAATTTAGGAAAAAATAGGAAATTTTTAGATCAGGTTCAATTAACAAAATTCAAATATCTATAACACTATCATCAAAAAACTGAAATAATTAATTCTTCAAATTTCCTGCTCTTGTCTTATTACTATAAACCTAACGGCAATGTAGAAAAATAATTAAGTTGGGAATGTGGAATCTTTGGCACAATGATACTACTCAGTATACATATATCACCTCTACATAAAACACTTTATTTTTGCACTCGACGCGTGTTTCGCTAACCATGTTAGCTTCATCAATCATCGCTCCTGATGAAGCTAACATGGTTAGCGAAACGCGCGTAGAGTGCAAAAATAAAGTGTTTGGTGTAGTGGTGATATATACTGAAAAGTAGAAAAACAATGTCAGAATTTTTATTTCGTTCAAAACCTGGTACACTGAACTCCGCTCTACTTCATGAGAGAAAATCTTCAAAGCCCAACACGTTTACGGCGCTATTTTATATAGCCCAGCACGTTGAGGCGCAAATGTATATAGCCTCTCGTTGCCTTATTTTTTTTTTAAATAAATATTTTTATTTATTAAATAGAAGCCATTATTTGCCCCTTATGTATATCTTAATTTCTGAGAATGGATTGAATGGATATTAATACTGAGAGATCAAAACTTAGATATAAGCTAGCTCGTTTTAATTGGAGAGATATGAGGATGGAGGTAATTTTTATACGCCTTTTGAAAATAGTCTCTATAGTTTCTTTGATTGTGTTAGCCGATACTTGTTGGAAATTCATAATAAACTTATATAAAAACAACACTGTTTTTTAAATTTCCAATATATTTAAAATGACTTGACAATTGTTTCACCATACAATGGCTTTTTCAGAAGTGAACTAGAAAGAAAAATGTTTGGCAATAGTGCTTAAAACAATCCTAATTACATAAGATTATGTTAATCATTTTATTATATTATTTACTGACAAAGTTATTTTAAAGATATATATATATATATATATATATATATATATATATATATATATATATATATATATATATATATATACATGTATATATGTATATATATGTATATATATATATATATATATATATATATATATATATATATATATATATATATATAGCAAAAGTTGCCGTATCTAACAAAATTCCTAAATATGAAATTAGTTGGGGAACTCGGCAAAAGGCGCAACAAGTGTTCACATTGTATTCATTTAGCCAATATTTCGGTCCTCGGTTGGGACCTTCAACAGGGTACAAACTTAAAAAGAGAGAGCGAAGCGACAATTGAAGTAGTACGGGCAAATAAACAAAAGTGTAAGTTATTTTAATTTTATTATGTTGTAGAAAATATATATATATATATATATATATATATATATATATATATATATATAAATATATATATATAAATATATATATATATATATATATATATATATATATATATATATATATATATATATATATATATGTATATATATATATATATATATATATATATATATATATATATATATATATATATATATATAATAATAAAGCTGAAAAGATCACTTACATGAGAGGTGTGATATAAATATAACAAAAATGGCCATAAAACCAATTACATGAATGCGACTAACAATTAAGTAAATCTTACACCAAACACTAACATATTAAATCAGTAAAAAGGCATTTACAAAAGAGATGCAATTAAAAACCGTGGATGCTAATATCATCAATTATAAATTAATTCAATTTTAACTAACCAGCTGTGACTTGCAATTTGTATGACATATTTGACACAACGCTGACAGGAACCAGCCATCTGACAGAAGTAAGGGATCATTATACCTACAGGGCCACAGCCCATCGAAAAACAACCAGGACAGGACCGGCTTTAGTACGAATTATACGTATATATCATCAAATTGAAAAGTCAATAAAATGGGAATAAATACAAGGGGGATAAGTTTAAAGTCCGGTATGGAAATTAGGATAATATGACGAGCTGGAATTTAGAATAAAGAAAAAACAGTTTGGAGAAGGACCAAAAGATAACCAAAACATTCCAAACGTTGATAATGAATTAACCACCTGAGACTCGCAATTTGTATGACATATCTAACACAACGCTGACAGAAAGCAGCCATCTGACAGAAACAAGGGATCATTATACCCACAGGGCCAAAGCCCAACGAAAACAGCCAGGAAAAGACCGCTTTAGTATGAAATATAAGTATATATAATCAAATTGAAAAGTCAATAAAACGGAAAAGAAAATACAAGTGGGGATAATTTTAAGACCGATATGGAAATTAGGATAATATGACAAGCTGGAATTTAGAATAGAGGTAAATAGTTTGGAGAAGGACCAAAACATAAACAAGACATTCCAGACCTTGATAATTGGCGACCATATTTAGTGAAAACAAGAGGATCAAAAGGGCTAACCGGTAATTAGTAAAGTGGCGGGAGGGGACGATAAATGGTGAAATGTGGAGACTGAAAAAGACGAAAAGAAAAGAATTAACCACCTGAGCCTTGCAATTTGTATGACATATTTGACACAATGCTGACAGAAAGTAGCCATCTGACAGAAACAAGGGATCATTATACCCATACATATATCACCTCTACATAAAACACTTTATTTTTGCACTCGACGCGTGTTTCGCTAACCATGTTAGCTTCATCAATCATCGCTCCTGATGAAGCTAACATGGTTAGCGAAACGCGCGTAGAGTGCAAAAATAAAGTGTTTGGTGTAGTGGTGATATATACTGAAAAGTAGAAAAACAATGTCAGAATTTTTATTTCGTTCAAAACCTGGTACACTGAACTCCGCTCTACTTCATGAGAGAAAATCTTCAAAGCCCAACACGTTTACGGCGCTATTTTATATAGCCCAGCACGTTGAGGCGCAAATGTATATAGCCTCTCGTTGCCTTATTTTTTTTTTTAAATAAATATTTTATTTATTAAATAGAAGCCATTATTTGCCCCTTATGTATATCTTAATTTCTGAGAATGGATTGAATGGATATTAATACTGAGAGATCAAAACTTAGATATAAGCTAGCTCGTTTTAATTGGAGAGATATGAGGATGGAGGTAATTTTTATACGCCTTTTGAAAATAGTCTCTATAGTTTCTTTGATTGTGTTAGCCGATACTTGTTGGAAATTCATAATAAACTTATATAAAAACAACACTGTTTTTTAAATTTCCAATATATTTAAAATGACTTGACAATTGTTTCACCATACAATGGCTTTTTCAGAAGTGAACTAGAAAGAAAAATGTTTGGCAATAGTGCTTAAAACAATCCTAATTACATAAGATTATGTTAATCATTTTATTATATTATTTACTGACAAAGTTATTTTAAAGATATATATATATATATATATATATATATATATATATATATATATATATATATATATATATATATATATATATATACATGTATATATGTATATATATGTATATATATATATATATATATATATATATATATATATATATATATATATATATATAGCAAAAGTTGCCGTATCTAACAAAATTCCTAAATATGAAATTAGTTGGGGAACTCGGCAAAAGGCGCAACAAGTGTTCACATTGTATTCATTTAGCCAATATTTCGGTCCTCGGTTGGGACCTTCAACAGGGTACAAACTTAAAAAGAGAGAGCGAAGCGACAATTGAAGTAGTACGGGCAAATAAACAAAAGTGTAAGTTATTTTAATTTTATTATGTTGTAGAAAATATATATATATATATATATATATATATATATATATATATATATATAAATATATATATATAAATATATATATATATATATATATATATATATATATATATATATATATATATATATATATATATATATATATATATATATATATATATATATATATATATATATATATATATATATATTATAATAATAAAGCTGAAAAGATCACTTACATGAGAGGTGTGATATAAATATAACAAAAATGGCCATAAAACCAATTACATGAATGCGACTAACAATTAAGTAAATCTTACACCAAACACTAACATATTAAATCAGTAAAAAGGCATTTACAAAAGAGATGCAATTAAAAACCGTGGATGCTAATATCAATTATAAATTAATTCAATTTTAACTAACCAGCTGTGACTTGCAATTTGTATGACATATTTGACACAACGCTGACAGGAACCAGCCATCTGACAGAAGTAAGGGATCATTATACCTACAGGGCCACAGCCCATCGAAAAACAACCAGGACAGGACCGGCTTTAGTACGAATTATACGTATATATCATCAAATTGAAAAGTCAATAAAATGGGAATAAATACAAGGGGGATAAGTTTAAAGTCCGGTATGGAAATTAGGATAATATGACGAGCTGGAATTTAGAATAAAGAAAAAACAGTTTGGAGAAGGACCAAAAGATAACCAAAACATTCCAAACGTTGATAATGAATTAACCACCTGAGACTCGCAATTTGTATGACATATCTAACACAACGCTGACAGAAAGCAGCCATCTGACAGAAACAAGGGATCATTATACCCACAGGGCCAAAGCCCAACGAAAACAGCCAGGAAAAGACCGGCTTTAGTATGAAATATAAGTATATATAATCAAATTGAAAAGTCAATAAAACGGAAAAGAAAATACAAGTGGGGATAATTTTAAGACCGATATGGAAATTAGGATAATATGACAAGCTGGAATTTAGAATAGAGGTAAACAGTTTGGAGAAGGACCAAAAGATAAACAAAACATTCCAAACGTTGATAATTGGCGACCATATTTAGTGAAAACAAGAGGATCAAAAGGGCTAACCGGTAATTAGTAAAGTGGCGGGAGGGGACGATAAATGGTGAAATGTGGAGACTGAAAAAGACGAAAAGAAAAAGAATTAACCACCTGAGCCTTGCAATTTGTATGACATATTTGACACAATGCTGACAGAAAGTAGCCATCTGACAGAAACAAGGATCATTATACCCATAGGGCCAAAGCTCAACGAAAACAACCGGGACAAGACCGGCTTTAGTACGAAATATAAGTATATATCATCAAATTAAAAAGTCCATAAAATGGAAAAGATAATACAAGGGGGATAATTTTAAGTCCGATATGGAAATTAGGATAACATGACATTAAAAAGAATTATGCAACAGATAACAACCCAGAGGTATTATGTTGAGGTGATACATCACATGAAAGGAGCAAGCTATATATTTTACTCAAACCATCAAGATTTGTTCTTTTGTTAATGTTATTAGGATTCTCATTGATGTAACACATTTCAGGAAATTCTCTTTTAGAAAGATGTTTTGAAGAATACATACATGAAAGAACATACACATATATATATATACATATATATATATATATATATATATATATATATATATATATATATATATGTATATATATATATATATATATATATATATATATACTAGTGGTATATATATATATATAATATATATATATATATATATATATATATATATATATATATATATATACATATATATATATATATATATATATATATATATATGTATATATATATATATATATATATATATATATATATATATATATATATATATATATATATATATATATATATATATATATATATATACTAGTGGTTATCTCGATTAAATGTATTCTAATTGTCCTGTTTTTCCTGTTGGTGCCAATGTTTGTAAGTACCATCCTTAGATAATTAATTACTACATACTCATAAGTTACACATTATTCTAGATGTTTTGATAAAGAAACGAATATATTGGAAAGAAAGCAAAAGTTGCCGTATCTAACAAAATTCTTAAATATAAAATTTGTTGGGGAACTCGGCAAAGGGCGTGACAAAAGTTCACACAATGTTTCGGTCCTTGGTTGGAACCTTCTTCAGGGCAAAAACTGAAAAGGAGAATTAGTCTACTAACTGAGAAAACTTGGGCAACAATTAAATTATTCAAATTGTTACTATTATTATTAATATTAATAAACTTATGTAGAAGTACAATGAAATATAAGATGTAATATAAAAGAAAAAAAAACCGGTCAAGTGCAAGTTGAACTTGCACAATTAGTGTTCCGTACGTTGATTGTTTTAAAATAAAAAATTTTTGTTAGGATGGTATAAAATGATCAGTGACTTCACAAAACACACCCCAAATAAGTTTTCAACAAAGTTTGTTTCCAATCTTTACTGAAAACTGGTGACCTGGAATTTTTTTTTTTTTTTTATATACCAAATAAATTATTAAAGGTAATGCACTCGTGATAATTTTCGTTCAATCTATACCCTGTGGAGAATATTCCAGAATTTTTTCCCAAATTTTTTTGATCAGTACTTTTCGAGATAAGGTAGGGGTCAGCGATTTTTTAAAAGTAATACGAAGAAAAGTGTGCGCAAGTATTACATTATATATATATTTTTTACTCGTGTTTTCACAAGCTTTAATTTGACACCACACTCGATGACCTAGTAAAAAAAAATTTTTTTCACTTCCGATTTCACCCCTCAAAACGAACCCCTTAAGTCAAAATTTATGTTACGGTGGTATAAAATGATCAATAACTTCACAAAACACACCCCAAATGACTTTTCAACAAAGTTTGTTTCCAAACTTTACTGAAATCGGATGACCTTGAAATTTTGGTTTTTTTTATATACCATATAAATTATTAAAGGTAATGCACTCGTGATAATTTTCGTTCAATCTACACCCCGTGGAGAATATTCCAGACTTTTTTCGAAATTTTTTTGATAAGTACTTTTCGAGATAAGGCCCGGGACAGCGATTTTTCGCGAATTTTAAAAATAATACAAAGAAAAGTGCGCGCAAGTATAATATTATATACATATTTTTTACTCGTGTTTTCACAAGCTTTCATTTGACACCACACTCGATGATCTAGTAAAAAAAAATTTTTTTTCACTTCCGACTTCACCCCCCAAAACTAACCCCTTAAGTCAAAATTTAATTCTCAAAACTACATGGCTCTGATGAGGCCATCAATTCCTATATTGTTACCAAATTTCACCTTTCTATGTCAAATAGTTTTTTCGGAGAAAATCGGGTGTGACAGACAGACAGACAGACAGACAGACAGACAGACAGACAGACAGACAGACAGACAGACAGACAGACAGACACCGAAGTGATCTTATAAGTGTTCCGTACGGAACACTAAAAAAGACTCACATGAATAGTGAGAAGTAGAGTTAACATGAACGGCCTTAATTAGCTTGTAACATAGAAACGACTAACAATCCATTAAAATAAACACTATAAACTAATACACAAAGTTAAAAAGATCAAATTTATAACAGTGTTTTAAACCCTAGATGCTGAAAACATTTTTAATTATTAATTAATTCACCCGAACCAACCACCTGTAGCCGGCGCCATGCACAAAATGATTGACATACCACTGACAAAAGATAGTTACTTGACAGTACATGAACACCAACATATTTAATAAACGGTAGTAATCAGATATTAACCGAACAAAAAGAGCTAGAAGAAGAATGGACTCGATACATCAAAAATACCTTTGATGACGACAGAGAATTACGAGAACTCATTACGGGCGGAATTTCTTTAAATATACTCCCAGCAGAAGTTAGGGATACAATAAAACATGCAAAAACTGGAAAGGCTCCTGGACCTGATAATCTTTATGCGGAGAAGTTTCAACTTTTAAATGAAGAAAGCGAAGAGCAATCGGATTTAGACGTGGATTTGGAACTCGAGAAGCACTTTTCAGGCTAAGTGTATTTTTACAGAAATGTAGAGATCAAAGCAAGAACGTTTACTTGTGTTTTATCGGCTACGAAAAAGCATTTGGCCGAGTCAAGCATCCACAATTAATACAAATGCTTCAAAATATAGGCCTTGATGAAAATGACATCAGATTCATTACTCACCTCTATTGGGATCAGGTGGCAACAATACGAGTAAACAGCAGAGAGACTGAGGAAATAGAAATAAAAAGAGGTGTTCGTCAGGGATGTGTTCATTCCCCGCTCCTGTTTAATCTATACTCTGAACACATATTCCAGAAGGCCTTAGAGAAAGCTACAGATGGTATCAAAGTTAATGGCAAAATCATTAACAACCTAAGGTACGCTGATGATACGGTTATTATAGCAGATATAGCGGATGGACTTCAGCGTTTTATGAACAATATATTTAGGGAAGGCAATATGTTAGGTATGAAAGTAAACGTTAACGAAACGAAAGTAATGGTCATTTCAAAAACACCCTGGTTGCAAACAGATATTCGTGTTTACGATCAATTGATAGGACAAGTAAACAAATTTTAGATACCTAGGGTGTTGGGAAACTAATGATTTGAATCCTGAAGTTGAGGGACGAGTTCGCATTGAAATCGCTAGAGGGGCTTTTCTCAAAATGAGACACTTCCTCACAGACTCAACCCTTTCTTTGGATACTCGTTATCGTTTTGTAACGTTCTATATATATATATATATATATATATATATATATATATATATATATATATATATATATATATATATATATCCAGTGGTTTTATATGGAGTTGAGGCCTGGACCTTGGAAGTACGATCAATGAATATTTTGGAGTCTTTCGAATTATGGGCCAAGCGCAGAATACTGAAGATCTCTTAGACAGAGCGTCTTACTACTATGTTCTTCGTCGAATGAGTAGACAAAGAGAACTATTGTCATTTATTAAAAGACAAAAAACTCGTTACTTGGGACATATTTATTAGGGTTCATGATACCCACTGCTCCGGTCGTTGATGGAGGGGAAAATTGAAGGGAAAAGAGGTGTGGGGCGTCGAAAATGATCCTGGCTGAAGAATATACGAAATTGGACAGGTCTGGATACCCACACTTTTCTAAGAATTGCCCAGGATAGGGAGGCATTAGCCATGATCTCAGCCCAACTTCAGTAATGGAGATGGCACTATAAGAAGAAGATATATATACATATATATATATATATATATATATATATATATATATATATATATATATATATTTATTTATATATATATATATATATATATATATATATATATATATATATATGCATATATATATATATATATATATATATATATATATATATATATATATATATATATATATATATATATATTATATATACATATATATATATATATATATATATATATATATATATATATATATATATATATATATATATATATATATATATATATATATATATATATATATATATATATATATATATACATATATATATATATATATATATATATATATATATATATATATATATATATATATATATATATATATATATATATATATATATTAGAGTGACCGGATCTCATAGAGAGGGAAAAAAAATGTCGGAATCTTGTTCATCTGGACCCCACAAAACGATTCCCCTTTCCAGATATTGAGATAGCCGAAATTTGAGCTCGATTAAAAGACGTTAACCCGTGCCGCTCGTCGCTCAAAGTTTGAAAAAATCCAAATTTTTGGCCAAAAAGCTGACATATGGAGCCATAATTCCAGAACGGTAAATAATAGAAACACGCTTAATATCTCAAAAGAAAGCTAATGTTGTTCTTCAAAATTTATATTCTATACATAATTGTTGTTATTTTAAGTCAAACCGAGTTACAACAGCCTTTAGCCCCAAAAACGTGACCTGGTACCACTAGGAGCATACTTCGTATATTTTGTTATTAAGTGATAAATTTTGCTTTTTTTTGGTATATTTTTGAGTTTAAAGTAGAAATATAATAAAAAAACAAGTAATACTGATAAGTATAATGACATTTTTTATTTTAAAATATAAAAATTAGGTATATAATACATACAAAACAGACACAGAAAAGATACAGACGTAGTACCTACATGAGTTGATAATTTTACATAGTTATCTAATCTATTCTAGAGCTTTTGTTAAAGTAATTTTTGAAACGTCAGGATATAATGCTCGGCATTTACTTACAACTTGCAGGACATATTGCTTTTGGTCTTCATCTTTTGTCAGAAGGTCGTTAAAGTCGGTTATTAATTTAACACCACGCTCAGCCATATCATTAACTACTTTTAATGTTTTGACAATTTTCAATTCTTCTTGGAAGTCATTATTTTGAGGCAAGGTGTTTGGATGTTGTCTTAGGAAATCTGTTTTTATATTAAATTGGTCAAAGAATGTAAACGTTTCTTTGGTAAGTAAATTTACCAATCCTCCATCAACTAACTCTTTTAAGTTTTCTTTCCTAACTTTTGGATTTACAACCCTAGCGTGCTGTGATGGTTCATCTGTGCTACTGAGCAACTTATTAGCCATTAACAACTTTTCATCGTCTGTAATGGTGGGATCAAAAAACGATAATCCCACCAACTTTGCATTCAAATACCACAAATGGTTCGAAAATTTGTTCAGGGCTATTTCTGCAATGTCGTTGTCACATTCTTTATAATCTAACAGACTATGCAAAATACCTAAATCTTGCTTTGGTGCAAGATGAGCTTCTGGAGCATTGAACCAAGCTTTACAATAAATTTTAACTAGGAAAACAGAAATGGCACGCACAGAACTATCTTCTTCTTTAGACATCTTAAATTGACGACGAAAAATGAACATTTTTAAGCAGTAAATAGCCTTTGCCATCCACCTAGCGTGATGAATGGCTCCTAGAGTTCTAAAACCCACAACATTGCCGTCTAGTGATCCAACAAATACGAGAACCAACTGCAATAGCTCCTTGTAGTCATCTCTGGGGTGGCTCTCAGTTAATTTCGTCTCGAATTCAGCAGTAACATTTGCAATTACTTCTGGAGTTAGCTGCTTTTGTATTAGATTGTCACTGATACCTGTGTCGTATTTTCCTTTGTCTATCTTGGGCCATGCAGTGAGGAATCTTTTGAAAATGTCTGGATGAGGTCCAGTGGTTGATCCCATTTTTGTGTCGAATATGCGTCTTAACAGAATTTCCAAGATATGGTGACGGCAAGCTAGGTATAACAATTCTCTTCCTAACATTTGCTCCAATATGACGCATGCTCCTTTGAGTCTTCCCGTGTTGGATGCTGTAGTGTCGAAGCACATCGCCTTGACGGTGTTGAGAAGACCCCATTCATGTAGGCATTCATATACGGCTACGGCTTGCTCCTCTCCAGAGCTGTTTGCTGTTACAGGAACTCCCAGCAGCTGTTCCTTTTCGCCATATGAAATAGCTATAGCTATTCGCTCACATTGTTCATTTTTTAAAACACCCGGTAAAAGTTTACCGTCCCAATGGACAACTACGGGCTCTTTTTCAGGAATGTTTACTTTATCAAAAATTTTTTTATTATATTGTTCTCTGAACATTTGCCTTCTATCATGTAATAAAGTGTCTATGTTTTCGAGACTTTATACTCAAGAGGATCAAGGTTTAGTGCTTCTAGAGTAGCTATTAAAATTCTCGTGGCATTTCTGTCGGATACCTTACATCGATCTAATAAAATGGACAATTTCATGTTTAAAATCTCTTTAACGCCCCTTACAAATGAAACTTTCATCCTCTTGCTCTCAGATGGTCCTGGATCTTCTGCAGCTTCTTCAGGGATGTCCATTTCCTACAAGCTCTCAAGTTCCTGGTAGATGCTGTCCTCTTCAGTGTCTTCTTCTTCTTTTTCGAACTTGTCTTCATCATCCGTCTCTAAAAAGCAACAAAAGAAAGAGAAAAAAAAGACTATAAAAACTTGTCGTTTTAGCAGAATAGTAATAATACATAGGTACTAAATTACCTACTTCTAATTATCAAAAGGTATTATTTAAAAAATATAAACTCAATCATAAAGATGCCAAATCATGCTCTCATGTACAATTTTCTTTCAATTATAATGAAACTATTTACTTATTTGTTTATCTATTTTTTAGAATACTAATAATAAAAAAAAACTCACCAGTATCAAAAGTTGCTTCTTGGATTTGTCGGTTCATTTTTGCAAGTTCCTTTTGCACCTTGATTTCTTCAGCTCGAGACAACTTGAGATCAACTCCAGTCATGGAACCTGGGCGGCCCTTCTGCCTCTGTTTCACGAGAAACGCCTTATCTTCTTCCGATTTCATCAGAGCCAAGGCATCTTGTTGAGCAATATCAAAGAGATCATCCAACTTTTCAACAAACTGTTTAAATTTGTTCTTGGCCGTTTTCGATGTTTTCTTCCGGTCTTTTTGAAGAGTTCTCCACTCGGCGTGAAGTTTTTCCAGCTTAGTAATTGTATCTTGCTCATGTTTAGTAGGGATTCGAGCTTTCTCCCAAAAAATGAACACTTCTCGTATTGTAAGTTTTGCTGATTCTCTTGCAGTTAATTTCACAGTACGTAAATTATAAAATAAAGCACACAAAACTTGACGATTTGAGGGTGGTTTACAACTGGTGAATGGGATAGCCCACAAGAAATATTTTATCCTTGGTCCGGCTTTGTACACCTGATGTAGATGCCATTTCAGATGCCAATAGGTAAATAACAGTTAACTTGGAAAATGAAACAAAATATATTGCAAACTTTAATTTCAATAAAATGTTTTCAAATGTCTTTTAAAATAATACTATAATAGTTATAAAATCACACACTTGGAAAATTAAAAAAAAAAAAACGTTAAAATATCTTCACTAGATAATTGTTCGATATAACCAGCTCAAAGGCACTTTAGAAACTAAACTGAATAAATAAAAGGTCGGTTGTATGCTGAAGTAAAATCACCATCCCTAAAATAGAAATTAGATTCACCCTCCTTTTTACCTGTCAAACGGGTCTTTCTTTGGTAAACTAGTCAGGTAATCCCCATATAATAAAAGATTAAATTTGAACAAAAGGCTCTTTATGTTTGAAAATTGAGTTCCAAAATACTTTTTAACAAAAAAATGTTAATTCCGAGACACATTATGTAAAAACCCGTAAAATTCTTAGAATACTCCCAAACTGGCTCCTACTGGTACCAGGTCACGTTTTTGGGGCTAAAGGCTGTTGTAACTCGGTTTGACTTAAAATAACAACAATTATGTATAGAATATAAATTTTGAAGAACAACATTAGCTTTCTTCTGAGATATTAAGCGTGTTTCTATTATTTACCGTTCTGGAGTTATGGCTCCATATGTCAGCTTTTTGGCCAAAAATTTGGATTTTTTCAAACTTTGAGCGACGAGCGACACGGGTTATGTGTGTATATATATATATATATATATATATATATATATATATATATATATATACATACATATATATATATATATATATATATATATATATATATATATATATATATATATATATATACATATATATATATATATATATATATATATATATATATATATATATATATATATATATATATATATATATATTTATATATATATATTTATATATATATATTTATATATATATATATATATATATATATATATATATATATATATATATATATATATATATATATATATATCTTCTTCTTATAGTGCCATCTCCATTACTGAAGTTGGGATGAGATCACGGCGAATTCCTCCCTATCCTGGGCAATTCTTAAAAAAGTGTGGGTATCCAGACCTGTCCAATCTCGTATATTCTTCAGCCAGGATCATTTTCGACACCCCACACCTCTTTTCCCTTCAATTTTCCCTTCCATCAACGACCGGAGCAGTGAGTATCGTGGACCCCTATAAATAGGTCCCAAGTAACGAGTTTTTTGTCTTTTAATAAATGACAATAGTTCTCTTTCTCTACCCATTCGACGAAGTACATCTTCAATAGTAAGACGCTCAATATTCTGCGCATGGCCCATAATTCGAAAGACTACAAAAGATTCATTAATCGTACTCTCACACTGGATGTATATAGACCATTACAAAACGATAACGAGTATCCAAAGAAAGTGTTGAGTTTGTGAGGAGGTGTCTCATTTTGAGAAAAGCCGCTCTAGCCATTTCAATGCGAACTCGTCCCTCAACTTCAGGATTCAAATCATTAGTTTCCCAACACCCTAGGTATCTAAAATTTGTTTACTTGTACTATCAATTGATCGTAAACACGAATATCTGTTTGCAACCAGGATGTTTTTGAAATGACCATTACTTTCGTTTCGTTAACGTTTACTTTCATACCTAACATATTGCCTTCCCTAAATATATTGTTCATAAAACGCTGAAGTCCATCCGCTATATCTGCTATAATAGCCGTATCATCAGCCTACCTTAGGTTGTTAATAATTTTGCCATTAACTTTGATACCATCTGTGGCATTCTCTAATGCCTTCTGGAATATGTGCTCAGAGTATAGATTAAACAGGAGCGGGGAAAGAACACATCCCTGACGAACACCTCTTTTTATTTCTATTTCCTCAATCTCTCTGCTGTTTACTCGTATTGTTGCCACCTGATCCAATAGAGGTGAGTAATGAATCTGATGTCATTTTCGTCAAGGCCTATATTTTGAAGCATTTGTATTTGTGGATGCTTAACTCGGCCAAATGCTTTTTGGTAGTCGATAAAACACAAGTAAACGTCCTTCCTTTGATCTCTACATTTCTGTAAAAATACACTCAGCCTGAAAAGTGCTTCTCGAGTTCCAAATGCACGTCTAAATCTGATTGCTCTTCGCTAACATCTTGTTCGCATTTATTGCGTATTCTATGGTGAATGATCTTAAGCATTATTTCAAAGCGTGGCTCATTAGGCTTATAAGACGGCACTGTTTACATCTGTTCGCATTTGGCTTTTTAGGTAATGGGATGAACATATACTTAAGCCAATTCTTTGGTATAGTTCCTGTACTGTAGATGGAATTTATGCAGCTGCATATGATAGAAATATTTTCTTCATTTAAAAGTTGAAACTTCTCCGCATAAAGATTATCAGGTCCAGGAGCCTTTCCAGTTTTTGCATATTTTATTGAATCCCTAACTTCTGCTGGGAGTATATTTAAAGAAATTCCGCCCGTAATGAGTTCTCGTAATTCTCTGTCGTCATCAAAGGTATTTTTAATGTATCGAGTCCATTCTTCTTCTAGTTCTTTTTGTTCGGTTAATATCTGATTACTACCGTTTATTAAATATGTTGGAGTTCATGTACTATCAAGTAACTGTCTTTTGTCAGTGGTATGTCAATCATTTTGTACATGGCGCCGGCTACAGGTGGTTGGTTCGGGTGAATTAATTAATAATTAAAAATGTTTTCAGCATCTAGGGTTTTAAAACACTGTTATAAATTTGATCTTTTTAACTTTGTGTATAGTTTATAGTGTTTATTTTAATGGATTGTGAGTCGTTTCTATGTTACAAGCTAATTAAGGCCATTCATGTTAACTCTACTTCTCACTATTCATGTGAGTGTTTTTTCTTTTATATTACATCTTATATTTCATTGTACTTCTACATAAGTTTATTAATATTAATAATAATAGTAATAATTTAATTGTTGCCCAAGTTTTCTCAGTTAGCAGACTAATTCTCCTTTTCAGTTTTTGCCCTGAACAAGGTTCCAACCAAGGACCGAAACATTGTGTGAACTTTTGTCACGCCCTTTGCCGAGTTCCCCAACAAATTTTATATTTAAGAATTTTGTTAGATACGGCAACTTTTGCTTTCTTTCTTTATATATATATATATATATATATATATATATATATATATATATATATATATATATATATATATAGAAAGAGCTAATATTTGGGGATGCAGTTGTAAGTGGCGAATTAAAATTCAATTTGTTTACTTTCCAGCTTTCCAAACCAATATATTTGTTTCTTTATCAAAACATCTAGAATAATGTAGTAATTAATTATCTAAGGATGGTACTTACAGACATCGGCACCAACAGGAAAAACTAATACACTGGACAATTAGAATACATTTAATCGAGATAACCACTAGTATATATATATATATATATATATATATATATATATATATACATATATATATATATATATATATATATATATATATATATATACATATATATATATATATATATATATATATATATATATATATATATATATATATATATATGTATATGTTCTTTCATGTATGTATTCTTCAAAACATCTTCCTAAAAGAGAATTTCCTGAAATGTGTTACATCAATGAGAATCCTAATAATATTAATAAAAAACAGATCTTGATGGCTTGAGTAACATATATAGCTTTCTCTCCCTTCATATTATTCTAATTTCCATATCGGTCTTAAAATTATCCCTCCTTGTATTTTCTTTTCCGTTTTATTGACTTTTCAATTTGATTATATATACTTATATTTCATACTAAAGCCGGTCTTTTCCTGGCTGTTTTCGTTGGGCTTTGGCCCTGTGGGTATAATGATCCCTTGTTTCTGTCAGATGGCTGCTTTCTGTCAGCGTTGTGTTAAATATGTCATACAAATTGCGAGTCTCAGGTGGTTAATTCATTATCAACGTTTGGAATATTTTGGTTATCTTTTGGTCCTTCTCCAAACTGTTTTTTCTTTATTCTAAATTCCAGCTCGTCATATTATCCTAATTTCCATGCCGGACTTTAAACTTATCCCCCTTGTATTTATTCCCATTTTATTGACTTTTCAATTTGATGATATATACTTATAATTCGTACTAAAGCCGGTCCTGTCCTGGTTGTTTTTCGATGGGCTGTGGCCCTGTAGGTATAATGATCCCTTGCTTCTGTCAGATGGCTGGTTCCTGTCAGCGTTGTGTTAAATATGTCATACAAATTGCGAGTCTCAGGTGGTTAATTCATTATCAACGTTTGGAATGTTTTGGTTATCTTTTGGTCCTTCTCCAAACTGTTTTTTCTTTATTCTAAATTCCAGCTCGTCATATTATCCTAATTTCCATACCGGACTTTAAACTTATCCCCCTTGTATTTATTCCCATTTTCTTGACTTTTCAATTTGATGATATATACTTATAATTCGTACTAAAGCCGGTCCTGTCCTGGTTGTTTTTCGATGTGCTGTGGCCCTGTAGGTATAATGATCCTCCAGTGATAAGCGTACTAACGGACAGACAGACAGAGATAGTTTGCATTTTATATATATTATAGATATAGATTATTATTATTATATAACCTGGCCAAAGAATATATGTATGAATTAAAAAAAGACACGTAAATCGGATAAGTGGCTCTCGCGTGATAAACGCACTAATGGACAGACAGACAGACAGAGAGAAATTGCATTTTATATATATTATAGATTATAGATATTCTCTGCTACATAATATTGTTCCATATTTAATGGTTAGACTGTGTCACTGCTCATACCTTATGCTACTTATCGTAATAAAATATAGCCTATAACCTGGCCGGAGAGCATATGAATGTTTTAAAAGAAAAGTACGAAAATCGGATAAGTGGTTCTCCAGTGATAAGCGCACTAACGGAGAGACAGACAGACAGAGATACGTTGCATTTTATATATATATTATAGATTTAATAAAATATATATCTATAACCTGGTCAGAGAACATTTGTATGAATTTAAAAAATCACGTAAATCGGATAAGTGGTTCATGAGGAATAAGCCCACTAACGGATAGACAGACAGACAGATAGAGGTTGCATTTTATATATATTATAGATATAGATTATTATTATTATATAACCTGGCCAAAGAATATATGTATGAATTTAAAAAAAGGCAGGTAAATCGGATAAGTGGTTCTCGCGTGATAAACTCACTAATGGACAGACAGGCAGTCAGAGAGACATTGCATTTCATATATATTATAGATTATAGATGGATGAGAATGAATGAATCGCTCTGATTCTTACTACAAACGAATTTTCTTAGAAATGGCCCATATTAACCGGGAACCTTATGCCATGAATAAAGAGAGTGACACCCAGGGACTCAGTTCTATATACAGTTACATCCTTAAATTAGAATTAGAAAAATACCAATCACTAACCGATCGTCCTGCACTAGACGAATAACACAGACAAAATGTTTTCCATCCAATTGTTCTATTTCTTCTTTATTTTTCGAAAACTGTAATGCATTGATTCTTTCTGTTATCCCCCGTATACAGGTGGACACATGCGCTATTGAAATAAAAAATCTAAATTCTCAACGACTTTTCTATCTCTATTCATCACACTACTTGCCATTTAAATAATTTGTCAACTGCAAGCATATCTCAGATCGAAACGAATCTATATATTCGATCTTTCTCTGCCACATAAAAGTTATCTAAGTTGGGAATGTGGAATCTTTGGCACAATGACACTACTCAGTATATACCACCACTACACCAAACACTTTATTTTAGCACTCGACGCGCGTTTCGCTAACCAACAAGAACGATGATTATCTATATATATATATATTGTATCGTGCTAAAAAAAGTTGCCCCAAGCTTGGGCGTAATTTTTATGCCGTCTTTTTATGACATGCTAAACTGTCCTCAGTTTGAGGCATCTTTTTCCGTACCCTGTGAGAAGTTGTTTGTCCCCACGCTTGAGCGCAATTTTGTAAGGTGTGCTAATTTTGCTTTATTTTTCGCCCCATGTAGACTGCGTCATTTTGTAACATTTTTAAATACTGGACGCCCCAAGCTTGAGCACAATTTTCTTGCAGCCCCGCTTTAATTTCTGATAATGAATTGAGTGAGACCTGATTTTAAAGGAACTAAAGAAATTAAAGAAATACTAGCTCAGTTTTCCTTGGTAGAGAGATATGGGTAAGAGATAATTTTTGTACGTCTTTTTGGAATTTAATTCTATTTTTAAAGAAACCTCAGTTGTACGACTTTTTTTTGGGCACCACTCATTTTAAAATAGAAACGGTTTAACTTCAGCTAAGAAAAATGAGAAAAAACTGAAGTGTTTTATGGATATTACTAAAAAGAAATTAGTCTAGCACAACTGATCCTGAAAAGAAAAATAAATATTCAGTGAGACACTAGCTTTAATCAACAAAAAAAGAATTTATTCATGTTTTTAAAATGAAAATAAAAAGTTCTAACCTTTACAGTTATACCAAAAAATTCTAGCCTAAATAGTAGTTGTTACATTTAAACTTTAAACTTTTACAACCCCCGAAGGCGAGACATCGTGTTTTACACTTCACTTTTTTGTCTGTTATACGTTGCTGTTAATGCACTACTCTCAAATAAGTCTATTGGAGGGAGTTTTGTTGACTTACTGTTTTTTTTTTTCAGTCCTGCTGTGATGGACTTCGCCCGATTTCACACTTTTTCTTAACACTTAGAAAGCTCACTACAGCTTTTATTGTCGAAACTGGTACTTTTACTTAGCAGCTTCTGAAGAATATTAGCCTACTTCGGCTAGATGGAAAATAGCCTCTCGGCTAGACGGTACTGCCTGGTCTGCGGCTCGATCGAAAAAAAGCCCAGCTGGTAGTTTCTCAGGCCCTTAAATAATCGTGCGATTTTTGCCGGTAATATCCGGACGCTCCAATCAAAACTCCGGGTCAAACATTTCGCCAATCGCGGCCTGGCGGTAGGTTCGATCAGCAACCCGCACCACACAGTATATACTGAATGTCCTGAAACTTTTGTTTAATATACCGGTCGATGTTTTAAAATAAAAATAAATACAATTCGAAGTGAAAAATCAGTAACATTGCATGGTCTTAAAATCCAGGAAAAAATGAATGTTACATTTACCCCCTTCCAAAAAGAAATAGACTACACTAGTCTATTAAACTAAGGCTACTGATGAAAACGTACAAAGTGGTACACTATCACTTAATACTAAGGTCAGAACTTAAAACAAAATTACAAACTTCGGTCCTTACTACTAGACTTAATTCTATTAAGCACTAATATTAAGTACAATGAAAACCAAATGAAAATTTTTGCAAGTACACAAGAATCTTATAACTAGACCTAACTTAATTAAGCACTAAGGTTAAGTACATCCAAAAGTAAATAAAAATCCTTGCATGAACATAAGAAATACCTGTTCAAAGTAACAGTCGCGGTCTTCTTATATAAAAGAATCAGCTCTGTTATTGCTACCAAAACAAAAAAAAATTTAACTTTGTCTAGACTCTTGTCTAAATCAAAAAAAAGTGAACTGAAATAAAATATGAACACCTGCCTTAAGATATTTTAAGGATTGGCTGAAAATTTTCTATTTCAGCAAAAGAAATTTATAAAAATTCTTAAATAAAGAAAAAAAATAAAAAATGATTCTAGTGCAAACACTTACACTAAAAAGAAAAAGTCTTGTCAGACCAATTAGCACTAGGCCAAAAAAATAATATCTGGATAAATATCCAGACAAACGCTCGGGAAAAATCGCTATCCATGCTCTAGCTCATCGCTAAGAGGACATTCTAAATCTAGTATCACTACTAGTCGCACTCAGAAAATAATCGCACTCTATATCGCAATGTCGACGTCCTAAGACATCTAGACATGCTAAAGTCGCTAGGGAAAACGCTCTGGTTGATCGCCAGAAAACACGTCAGCTCATCGCCAACAAAACACTCTGGTATCGCCAGAAAAAAAAAGACTCGGCTCCTCGCCAAGAAAACACTCTGTAAATAGTCCTCGACTACACAAAGTCTGCGTTCTAAAAGAACAAACTCGCCATGAACATAGTGAGCAGCTATAAAAGCTAACTAAATCACTATAAGCGCAGTGAATAGCTACAAAAGCTAAAATTCACTCTTAACACAGTGAATAGCTATAAAAGCTAAAATTCACTCTAAACACCGTGAATAGCTATAAAAGCTAAAATTCACTAAACTGAATGATCCTGCTTCAAAAAGCAATGTTCACTAAGAACAGAATGATTAGTCCGCGCGCAACTAACATTCTTGGAAACATTCCCAACATAACTATATGAGATAGCAAGTCTCGAAATAGGACCTCCCTAAAGTCATAATCCTATATAGGAGTCCATAAGCAAAACGACTCAAAATCTCGCATTTTGAGCACATGCCCTCAGGCAACCAACATACACCGAAATATATACAGAAATATGTACAGTAATATATACAGAAATATATACAGGAGTTCAAATCCCAAACTCTTGGTTATGATAACTCCATACTGAGCTTGGTGAAAGCTCTTAGCAAAGCTAATCCAATCTTCGGCACATCGCACCAAAGTGACAAATCTGCCTAGAAACATGAGCCAGAAAAAAACGCTCTCCGTCATTCTTCAGGATGGCTACACAGAGAAATAAAACTTAACCAGCATTGCGCCTCTTCAAGTTGCATGAAGAACCCTCGTGTACTGGTCTCGCCCTAGAACAACAACGAAAAACATTCAATCCATCCCACATAACAGGAGACAAACACTTCACCACGATATACTGAATGGTGGAGACAAAAAAAATACAGAATTGGTGACCCTGGAGTCCACCAACAAAAGGGAGTAGATTATAGCATCCACTAAACTAAAACGGTGTCTACCACACCACCATAAGTCAAAAAAAATTAATCAATAGGGTGTTCCGAAATACACTACTGCCAACAGCCTGTCACCACTAATAGGCTAATTGGAGCTGAGGTCGACTACAGTAGTTAGGCTCTCCTTTGGTTCAAATAGAAATAACCATTGGGTAACAAAACCCCTAAAGGTCCCAAAGGTCAAACGTTCACCCCCCATAGACTACCCTTCCAATCAGTCTGTTCCTCAGGAAGACTAACTCCCTGCCAAACGTCGTAACGGCATCTGTTAGCACCCGGTGCATCACAGCCTGTAAAAACAGATAACTCATGGGATACAACCTAAAAGGTTTACAAGGTTGACTTAACCAAGCTTCTAACGAAATTTTAAAAAAACGAAAATGAGCTTAAAAAGGCTACATGAAACAAAAATTGCTCAATTTTTTGGTGGCAACGCAACAAAACTTTTGAAGACGACAAGAGCTTTTCCAGCTTAATCAGAAACAAGAAGAAAACATCGTTGACAGCTAAAATATTCGATCATGGTGTTAATCGTCTCCCTAGACAATAGCCTCTAGAAGAAACTGCTACAGGTATCACGCATAACCGTTTTCTGTCAGCCCAAACTTCTAGGTTACCTCTTGGAAATCTAAAAATTCGGTTAGGAATCTTCCTTCACTGCGCTTAGCCTCTCTTGACAAGGTTCTCATCTCGGTATCAGATTTTGATCATTTCTTTGTGAAACGACTGTCTTACTCTGCTCTCATCTCCTGTAAATGATCAGCCTTTAGTTCTCTTGCAGAACTTCAATTTTCTATCCATCTGATAGTAAACCGAAAAAACTCAACATACGCCTATGAGTCCATGCAAAAAAAATTTTAAAAAATTAGTGACTCAAAGGTAACGTTTAAACGGCTCTGGAAAAAAAATCGAAAATACCCTCAGTTTGTCAATGCAGAAGAAGATCTAAACCAAAATAATCCAAGTCTTAGACTTACTGGATAAACCAAAATCAATTTACTCTTAATTGCACCCAAAATGTACCATTAAGGTAATAAAAATACACCCACTCGGGTAACAAACTCTGAAATTGCTCATAAAAATTTTGACTCTACATCACCCTACACGAGCTACATCTTGCGCTTGTCCTAACTCAAGATCACCTTGGATTGCCTCTAATCAAAATTTCGCTTCCAAGTGGCAAGAACTGGATATTATTTGGGGTCATAAGCAAATCAAATCCCGCGACCACCGACATACCAGTCTTATGATATATCCTGAGTGTGACTCCTTCGCAAGCTCGCAACAGCTGAGTCGATGCTAAACATCAACCACAATCAACCTAAGTTTGGGATATGGCCAATACCCAAAACCTTAGCACAAAACTATAAAAGTAAGCTATCCTCAGCTCAACTTTTATAACAGGCAAAAAAAAACGAGGTCGTCACCTCTACAGAGCAACATCAAAAAAAATTTAAGCAATTAAGATAATGTAAATATAAATTATTCTTCTTCTGACAAACTTTCATTAGGGTTAGGTTCATTGAATGGTTTTAAGTCTTTAATATGCCATCGTCCTACTTTAGTCCCATCTAAATTAACTAAACCATAAACTAAATCCGAAATCTTTTCTCTAATCACGCAATGCACATACTTAGGTACCAACTTAGATGTGAATTTATCTGCTGCACTGGAAAGAATTTTATTTTTTCGCCAAACGTGATCACCTATATTAAAGGCAAAATCCCTTTTTCTAAGGTTGTAAGACTTACAGTTCCGTTCATAAGCCTTATGTATCCTACTACGCACGTCAGTGAAAATATCCTTTAAACCCTTTAAATTTTCGGCGTACGCGCCCCTGTTACCCGGAATTATTTCGCTGTCAGCATTGACATCCAAGTCTAAGTTTTTATAATATGATCCAGATAGAGGTATATGTCTGCCGTAAACTAAGAAAGACGGTGTAAACCCGGTTACTTCGTGTTTGAATCTTTGAAATTCCTTTATCCCGAATTATCACGTGAATCAACGAATATTACTTTCAACAAAATTATATTGTAGAGGGCACACGGGATTGAAACGTATGTTAAAACTATATGTCTCACTTAAGCTCTTAAGACACTCAGAAGTAAACTGAGTACCGTTATCGCATATCGAAAGCGATGAAACTCTGTGGATTAGGAAAATATCGTTTTCTAAAATTTTCAAAAAGGATTCGGCTTTAGAGCTTTTCAAAGGAAATAACACGGTATACTTTGTTAACCAGCAAGAAATTACGAAAAGTCATTTATTTCCCTTTTTTGAACGTGGAAATGGGCCTACTAGATCAGCTGCTATGACTTGGAAAGGGTAATTAACCGTTTTCTCTTTTCCCATCAGTCCCATGGGTAGTGCATTTGGAGATTTCTGCGCTCCACATACTTCACAAGTCCTCACAAACTTTACGATGTCAAAACGCATTTTTGGCCAAATTAAATTAAATGTATGTTGTCTCAGCCTAATCACCCAACGCGCTAGTTTGCCACTAGGGTTTTTAATAGAGTTAAGCCACAATAAACTATAATGATCTGTTATGACCGTGAAAGGAACACCTTCGATGTAAGGTCGAAATTTTTCGATGTTAAAGAGTACGGCTAAACATTCTTTTTCAACAACCGAATAGTTACGTTCAGCCTTTGATAAAGTTCTACTGGCATACGCTATCACTCTTTCCTCACCATTGATTTTCTGTGTTAGGACGCCCCCTAAACCGGTATTAGAAGCATCACTAGAAATATAAAACTGTTGGAAAAAAGTCTGGTTGGGATAAAATGGGAGCTGAAACCAATAGCTCTTTAATCTTTATAAAAGATCTTTCTGCTGCGTTTGTCCAATCTATCGATTGTCCTTTTTTTTTGTCCTTTCAAAAGGTCATTAATAGGCGACCACAAGGTAGAAAAATTCTCGATAAAACGTCTGTACCATGAACACATTCCTACGAAGCGCTTAACTTCCGTAGTATTAGTAGGTCTCGCATAATTAACCATGCTTGCTACTTTATCCGGATCGGTACGCAAAGAATTTGAGCCTACAATATAGCCTAAAAACTTTAAAGAAGTTTTGAAAAAATCACATTTGCTCAAATTTATCGTCAGTCCGGCCTCTTTCAATTTATTTTTTACTTCTTTAAGTAAGCGTATGTGCGATTCGAAGTCTTCCGACGTTACTAAAATATCATCTAGATAGGTAAAAATAGGTGGCTCATATTTCGGACCAAATATAGCGTCCACTAAACGTTGCTGAGTTTGAGCAGCGTTCTTTAGACCAAACGGCATAGTGACGAACTGAAATAGACCTCGGCCTACTACTGCAAAAGCGGTCTTTTCCTTAGAGGATTTGTCCAAAGGAATTTGCCAGAAAGCCTTTCTAAGGTCTATCGAGGATACATACTTAGCATTCCTGAGTGATGTCAAAATTCTATCGATGTTCGGTAATGGATAATTATCAAATTTGCTGACCTCGTTGAGCTTTCTTCCGTCCTAGCTTAGACGATGTCACTCCGAGTGTCAACATTTCGTCTAACTCCTTACAAAATTCTGTCGATGTTCGGTAATGGATAGTTATCAAATTTGCTGACCTCGTTGAGCTTTCTTCCGTCATAGCTTAGACGATGTCACTCCGAGTGTCAACATTTCGTCTAACCCCTTATTTAATACCTTTGACATATACGGAGACATGGCGAAGGGCCTTGTCTTTACAGGACTGGCATCAGCCGTATCTATAGACATGTTGATTTTATTCGTTCGGCCTAACCTATCTTTACTACTTATTTCATTGAAAGAGCTTATTACTTTTTCTGCTTTTAAGCGTTCCGTCCGCGAGAGATCATCTAGGGTACATAGACGCGAGAAAAGGTTTTCTAAAGAACTTTCTGAATAACTATCTTTAAAACTTGTTTGAGAGTTGACTTCTAGGGACTGTGGATACCACGAATTATTTTTAAAATTTACTAGAATTCCGAATTTTTGTGCAAAATCACATCCTAAAACCAAAGTATGTGATAGAGAAGGTACTACTAGAGCAGAAATTACTCAACAATGACCATTGCAGACTAGCGGCAACTCAACCGTACCTAAAACTTTTAGACGGCTGCCATCTGCAGTGGTAACACTTCTATTTTTGACGTGGCATATTTTTATACTTAAACGACTTAAAATTTTAATACCATTCTGACCTAAAACGGAGGCATTTGCACCAGAGTCAAGTAAAGCCGAGAAATGGGCACCTATTAATCTTTATATGCGGTCCATTATCCTATTATTTATGCACGAATAAAGGAGACATGTGACCATTTGGAGAAGCAGGAGTTTTAATTTGAGAAGGAGAATTTTTATTAGACTTTAAAAAAATCAGAAACTTTTTGTAACTATTTAGTCCAATCTGATCTATTGGAATATTTCTTTACTTAAGATCCTCGTTAGAATCTTTCTTTTATCCGCGACCGGACGTTCTGAGAAAGTACGACGGATTTTCAGTTCATAGTCTAACTCATATTCCAGTAGGTGATTGACTTTAAAATTGAAGGCTTCCATGATAAATGAATAAAATTTAAAAGAACTGTTTTAAAAAAATCGTAAAAATATTTCTCCTGTGCTCCCAATAGTCTAAATAAAAAATACGTAAAGGCACTTAAAATATGTAAACTTCTTTATCAAACATTTAAAAAATCTTCGACAATTTCAAAAAAAATTTCTAAGTTTTGCCTTCTATTAAAATTCTTTTACTAATATCTTAAGAATTTCCTATAAAAAATCTCCAAATATCGTTTCGTCTATCAGCAAAGTATTTTTAATATTCATGCAAAATATAGGTGAGAAAAAAAAAAGAACAGTTTTTTGTTCGGTTATCCGCAAAATAAACAGTGCAAAATTAAAGTCGACCAACACATTTGCTAATCTGAACTATAAAGCTAGCTGTTAAGAAAAAAGTAGGAATCGCTTATCTTAGAGTCGATTAACAAAATTCAATATCTAAACCACCACAGATAAATTGAAATAAAAAATTCTACAAATTTCCTGCTTTTGTCTTACTGCTATAGTGTAGTTTCTTTTAATAAATGTTATGAAATAAAAATATCTGCAAAGTTAGAGCTTTTATTTTGTTCGAAAGCTAGTACACTGAACCCTTTTTTAAAAAATAAAATTCCAAAAGCCCCGCGTTGACAGCGCTATTTTGTATCGTGCTAAAAAAAAGTTGCCCCAAGCTTGGGCGTAATTTTTATGCCGTCTTTTTATGACATGCTAAACTGTCCTCAGTTTGAGGCATCTTTTTCCGTACCCTGTGAGAAGTTGTTTGTCCCACGCTTGAGCGCAATTTTGTAAGGTGTGCTAATTTTGCTTTATTTTTCGCCCCATGTAGACTGCGTCATTTTGTAACATTTTTAAATACTGGACGCCCCAAGCTTGAGCACAATTTTCTTGCAGCCCCGCTTTAATTTCTGATAATGAATTGAGTGAGACCTGATTTTAAAGGAACTAAAGAAATTAAAGAAATACTAGCTCAGTTTTCCTTGGTAGAGAGATATGGGTAAGAGATAATTTTTGTACGTCTTTTTGGAATTTAATTCTATTTTTAAAGAAACCTCAGTTGTACGACTTTTTTTTTGGGCACCACTCATTTTAAAATAGAAACGGTTTAACTTCAGCTAAGAAAAATGAGAAAAAACTGAAGTGTTTTATGGATATTACTAAAAAGAAATTAGTCTAGCACAACTGATCCTGAAAAGAAAAATAAATATTCAGTGAGACACTAGCTTTAATCAACAAAAAAAGAATTTATTCATGTTTTTAAAATGAAAATAAAAAGTTCTAACCTTTACAGTTATACCAAAAAATTCTAGCCTAAATAGTAGTTGTTACATTTAAACTTTAAACTTTTACAACCCCCGAAGGCGAGACATCGTGTTTTACACTTCACTTTTTTGTCTGTTATACGTTGCTGTTAATGCACTACTCTCAAATAAGTCTATTGGAGGGAGTTTTGTTGACTTACTGTTTTTCAGTCCTGCTGTGATGGACTTCGCCCGATTTCACACTTTTTCTTAACACTTAGAAAGCTCACTACAGCTTTTATTGTCGAAACTGGTACTTTTACTTAGCAGCTTCTGAAGAATATTAGCCTACTTCGGCTAGATGGAAAATAGCCTCTCGGCTAGACGGTACTGCCTGGTCTGCGGCTCGATCGAAAAAAAGCCCAGCTGGTAGTTTCTCAGGCCCTTAAATAATCGTGCGATTTTTGCCGGTAATATCCGGACGCTCCAATCAAAACTCCGGGTCAAACATTTCGCCAATCGCGGCCTGGCGGTAGGTTCGATCAGCAACCCGCACCACACAGTATATACTGAATGTCCTGAAACTTTTGTTTAATATACCGGTCGATGTTTTAAAATAAAAATAAATACAATTCGAAGTGAAAAATCAGTAACATTGCATGGTCTTAAAATCCAGGAAAAAATGAATGTTACAATATATATATATATATATATATATATATATATATATATATATATATATATATATATATATATATAAGTATATATATATATATATATATATATATATATATATATATATATATATATATATATATATATATATATATATAAGTGGTGCTCTTTTTCATATTAAATAAATTATTATATAAGAACACCCATTATGCCCCTTGTGTATATCCTTACTTTTGAAATTAAATTGAACGGATATTAATACTAAGTTTATATAAGGAACAAATATATATATATATATATATATATATATATATATATATATATATATATATATATATATATATATATATATATATATATTGCATATACGAGCGAACATATATATATATATATATATATATATATATATATATATATATATATATATATATATATGCTTGCTCGTAATACTGGTAGAGATGTGAGGAAGAGGTACTTTTTATACGCCTTTTAAAAATTACCTCTACGGCTGTTCAAATCTTATTTGTACCATTGTGAGCATGATTCATTTTATAATAATGGATAGTTTGGCTCCAGCTCAAAAAAATGTAAAAATACTGTCGGGATATTTGGTTGTAGATAGGTTACTAATTTAGGTACAACTTAAATATCCTATAAAAGAGAACGAAATACTACGTTAAAACAAAGCTAAATTTATTTACAAACATAAAGAGACATATTAACCCTAAATTAACCCTTACTAAACCTAATCAAATACCCGTTTGCAGTTTTCGTGGCTAAACAAAAAGGTCTTTGATAAAATAAGTTGTAAATACTTAGGTATTACCTGTGTCACCTATTCTCTAAGTTAAAACAGACAGACCTCGGACTGATGATCTGCAGCTTCCTTGGGACTGCAAGGCAACTGGGCAGCCTGCCACCTTGGGCTAGGTTAGAAGATGGGGTGAAAGATGTACAAGTTCACTGACAGTCTCTGACTCAAATGTTTGAAGGTTTGGAAATATTTTCTGATATAACATATTTTTCTGGTTTAGAAAACGGCTTGAAGGTTTTATGGTGTAAAGATGGTCTTAGGTTCACTCTTGGCGAAAATAGTTTCAGGTACACACTTGGTGAAAATAGACTCAGGTTAGGTATACTTGCCGGCATTCAACTTGGCTTTCTTAACACAATATTACCCCACACTCTACCCCCTGGCTTCCATTTGGGTAACCGATCAAAATTTTCCCTCTCAAGTTGCGCGGGATATGTCTCGAAGAAAAACCTTCTCTCTCCCAAATCGATGTCCCGGTTTTCTTTCTTTCCCCTCTTCTTCACCTTCTCAAAGCCCAATTTCCAAGACAAACTTCTTCACTTACAGAGAATGAAAATTAGATAGGGGTATTGAATCTGAAACGCGTTAGACAACATATTCCAGACCAATGAATTATTTAAAACAAAAACTTGCGCTTACTACATTTTTAGTTACACTGGTAAACTTAATACAGAAAATGTAATAAGGTGCTGATAGGTACACGGGAACAAATGTTAACAATTGTTATAAATATTGAAAGTAAAAAAAACGATTAAATAACATGATCATGAAATTCAGAAAAAAATGAATGTTACATGTACCCCCTTCCAAAAAGAAATAGACTATAATAGTCTATTAACCTAAGTTTATTTATGTAAATAGTATAAAGTGTTACTCTTCATCAGTTAACACTAAGGTTAAAAAACTTAGAAATTTCAAACCTTACTACTAGACTTAATAACATACCAATAACAGGCCAAGTGCAAGACGAACTTGCGCAATTAGTGTTCTGTACCTTTATTGCTTTTAAAATAAAAATTTTTGTTACGGATGTATAAAATGATCAAATGATCATTCACATCACACGCCATGTGAGTTTTCCATAAAGTTTGTTTCCGATCTTTGTTGAAAACTGATGACCTTGATTTTTTTTTATATATACCAGATAAATTATTACAGGTAATGCACTCGTGATAGTTTTCATTCAATCTATACTCTGGCTTTTCAAAATTTTTTGATCAGTACGTTTCGTGATAAGCGGAAGAAGAGAGCGAATTTTGGCAATTTTTTAAAAATAATACAGAAAAAGTGTATTCAAAAATTACAATACATATATATATATATATATATATATATATATATATATATATATATATATATATATATATATATATATATATATATATATATATATATATATATATATATATATATATATACATATATATATATATATATATATATATATATATATATATATATATATATATATATATATATATATATATATATATATATATATATATATATATATATATCTTCTTTGAACTCGTGCTTTCACAAACTTTCATTTGACACCCCATTCGATGACCTGTTAATTTTTTTTTTTCACCTCCGATTTCACTCCCCATAACTAATCCTTTAAGTCAAAATTTAACTTTCAGAACTACACGGCTCTGATGGAGCCATCAATTCCTATATTGGTGCCAAATTTCAACTTTCAATGTCAAAACTTTCGGAGAAAATCGGGTATAACACACAGACAGACAGACGGACAGACACCTAACTGATTTTATAAGTGTTCCGTACGGAACACTAAAAATCAAATGTAAAAATCTTTGCACGAGCACAAGAAATGTTTTTCTACAAAAATAATAAAGATTCTACTTAAATTAATTAGAATTCCTATTTAGAAACAATATCTCTATTAATGCAAATAAGACAAAAAAATTTATCACCCTATCTCGACTCTTGCCTAAGTCAAAAAAATTAAACTGAAGTAAAATTTAAACATCCTCCTTAAGAAAATTCAATAAGCGCCTGAAAATTTTCTAATACTAAAAGGATTCTTAGTAAAAGACCAGAAAAATTCAAGTACGAAAATACAAATTCTATAAAGAAAATCTAGTAAGATAAATTAGCCTAAGGCTGAGAAAAACGTACGGATAAATTACCAGAAAAAATGCTCTGGAATATCGCCATCAACGCTCTAGCATATCACTAAGAGAACGTTCCGAATCTAGTCTCATTGTTAGACACATTCAGATAATAGCACACTATCGCACAATGTCGGTGCTCTAAGACATCCTGAGAACTGAAAAAAATCTGTACGAAAAATACTCTGGTACATTGCCAGAAAACACATTGTAGATAGCCCTCAGCTACACAATATCAATATAAATAGAGTGAATAGCTATGAAAGCTGAAATCCACCAAACTGAATAAGCTTTCTTTACAAAGAAAATGTTCACAGGGAACAGAATGATTAGTTTCGCGCGCAACTAACGTTCTAGGAAACATTACCAAAATAACTATATGACCCAGCAACTCCCTAAGAGGGAGTCCATAAATAAAAATGACTCAAAATTACACATTGTAAGCAAAGATCCTCAGGTCGTAAATATATACTGGAGTTCAAGTCCCAAAGTCTTGGTTAAGTCAGTTCCATATAAAGATTATTGCTCGATATACAAAAACTAAATAGATTTTCGGCACATTGCACCAAAGTAGTGAATCTATCTGGGAACATGAACCGGAAAAAAAGGCTCCCCGTATGCTTTTCAGGATGGCTACACAAAGATATAGAACTGAACTAGCATTGCACTTCTCCAAGTGGCATTGAGAACCCTCGTATACTAGTCTCGCCCTAGAATAACAACGAAAAACATCTGATCCATTTCAGGTAACAGAAGATAAACACCTCACCACAATATATTGAAAAGGTGGAGGGAATAAAATACAGCATTGGTGACCCAGATGTCCACCAAAAAAAAAGAGAGTAGATTATAGAATCCACTATACTCTAACGGTGTATGTTACACCACCATAAGTCTGATTTTTCCAATTTTTAGTTGGGTGTTCCAAAACACACTATTATCAACAGCCTGTCACTGTCACTACTAATAGGCTAATTGAATCTGAGGTCGTAGAATACAGTAGCTAGCTCCTCTGGCCCAGACAGAGATAACCACTGAGTAAAGAAACCTTTAAACAAATCCCAGAGATCAAGAGTTTGCTCCCCAACCAGTCTGTTCCTCAGGAAGATTAACTCCCTGACTAACGGCGTAATGATATCTGCTAACATCCAGTGCATCCCAGCCTGTATAAAAGCGAAAAATGTTTACGGGATACAACCTAAAAGGGTTGTAAGTTTAAATTAACCGAGCATCTAAATTTAAATTTTTCAAAAAGATGTATATAAGCATAAAAAATCTAATCGACGTGAAAATGTCTGAACTTTTCTATGGAAAAATGTAAAAAAAATATTGAAGACTACAACAGCTTCTTCAGCGTAATCAGAAACCAGAAGAAAACATCGTTAACAGTAAAACAGAAGAAACTGCTACAGATATCAGGCATAACCTATTCTGTCGGCCCAAACTTTTAGAATTATCCAATGAGAATCTAAAAATTTGGTTAGGAATCTTCCTTAGCCTCTCTCAACAGGGTTCTTATCTCGGTGTTAGATTTTAATCCTTTCTTTATGAAACGATGTCATACTTTTGCTCTCATCTCCTGCTAATGATCAGTCTTTAATTCTCTTGCAAGAACTCAATTTCCTATCACCATGTTAGTAAAAACAAAGAAGCAACTTTATACGTTAGTCTATACAAAATAAAATCAGAGAAGATAATGACTCAGAGGTAACGTTTCTATGACCCTGAAAAATGTAAGAAAGAAAGCACCATCAGCTGGTTATTTCAGAATAAGATTTTACAAAATAAAAAATAATCCAAGTTTTAGACTTACTAGGCAAATCAAAATCAAACTACTTTTAATTGCAACTAAAATATACCATATAGGTAATAAAAATGCACCCTCTCAAGTACTAGTACAGTAAAAAAGGCATTTGAAATTGCACAGTCTAGATACAGCAATATTATGATTTTATCCTCTCTGAGGTATCACCAGGAGTATTGTCCTGAGTTATAGATATCGAAACACTTCTGCTCTTTTGTTTATAAACAATTTAAATTTTCAAAACTCGTTTTTTGAACTTAAAATGTGAATAACTCCGGTTACATAAGTCCGATCAAGACAAAGAAAAAACCAAACTCTTTAAAATAAAATTTTCAACAAACTCTCATTTTAAGTCGCTCAACCGTACATAACCTACAAAATTAAAAAACAGGGAAAAAAGTGTTTTTTTTTTCGGTTTATTTTACAGGTCCACTAAGTGAACTGATCTGCTCGAAAGTTTCAGAAAATATGCCTTTTGTTATAGCACAAGTATCCTGAAATTTTGGTACAAAATATTAACTCCAGTGGACACAATTAAATTTGTTATTTAAAATTTGAATTGCCCCCCATTTTATGCCATTTGGTCCCAAATGGATCTTTTATTTCAAAATTTATTTCGCGACGATAGCTTTCCGATACCATTAAAAAAAAATTTGGAGTCATTTTAATTGTTTTTTTACATTTGTTTATTAATCAGATAACAACAAATGCATTTTTTTTGGTCATTTTGAAAAAAAAAGTGTTAACAAAAATGCATTTCTTTTTAATAAACGTCTAGCGATTCTCTACCAGATTTTTTTTTCAAAATGGCCGAAGAAACATTTGTTTTTATTTCGTTAATAAACAAATGTAAAAAAAAAAACGGTTAAAATGACTCCATTTTTTTAGTTACATCGAAAAGCTGGCATCGAGACCTAAATTCTGAAAAAAAGAACGATCCATTTTGAACCAAATGGCATAAAATGACGAGTAATTCAAATTTTAAATAACAAATTCAATTTTTTCCACTGGGTTTAATATTTCTGTACCAAAATTTCAGGGTATTTTTGATATAACAAAAAAAGTTTCAAGCCAATCGGTTCACTTAGTTGATCTTTACAATAAAATGAAAAGAAAAATGTTTTTTGCCTGTTTGTCAGTTTTGTAGATTATATATGCACTTGAACGACATAAAACGAGAATTTGTTGGAAATTTCATTACGAAGAGTCTGGTTTTTTTTTGCCTCGATCCGACTTATATAATAAGAGTTATTCACATTTTTAGCTCAAAAACATATTTTGAAAACTTAAATTCTTTATAAACAAAAGAGCACAAGTTTTTCGGGGTTGAAAACTCAGGACAATACTTCTGGTGATACCCCAGACAAGATAAAATTATAATATTGCTGTATCTAAACTATGCTTATCCCATCATTATCTTGATTTTTTTCACTGAACTGTAACTAAACCTTGAAATTGCTTATAAAAAATCTCTTGACTCAATATCATACCCAACAAATTACTCTCTGTGCTGTTTCAAACTCAAAATCACCTTAGATAGCTAATTATAGAGTTTTTGCCTTCAAATATAAAAAAAATTGGATATTATTTGGGTCAATAACAAATCAAATCTTGCGATTATCAACTGTCATATGGAATATCTTGAGTATGACAATGACACAAGCTCGCAAGAAAACATTGAGTTAAAATATCAACCAAAATCAACATAAGTTTGGATATATCCAAATCTTTAGCATATAATAAAAAAGTAAGCTATATAATGCTCAACTGTTATAACAATCAAATGCTCAACTGTTATAAACAATCAAATAGCGAGGTTATCACCTCTACGGAGCAACATCACTAAAATAAAAAGTCATATTGGGCAATTAAGATAATGTAAATGTAAATTATTGTTCTTCTGATAAACTTTCATTAGGATTAGGTCCAGGTTTTAAGTCTTTAATATGCCATTGTCCTACTTCCATTTAAATTAACTAAACTGTGGACTAAATCTGAAAATTTTTCTCTTATCACACAATATACAGGGTGGTCCAAATTGGACACTTTTAAAGGTAAACCCTTTTATCTAAAGAAGATAGACGAAAACTGAGGTCGGTGTCTGAGGCTCAATTTTTTATGATAAACTCAATGGTGAAAACCTCATATCGATATCTAGTACCGTTTCAGATATACAGGGTGTTTTTCAAAAATCTGCATTTTGGAAAAATATTTGTAATTCTTTTTCAATTTTTGATTTCTATAAAAACATTTTCAAAGCACTTTTTCACGTGGATTTCAACAGTGTAAGTTACATTTTTTTGCAACTAATATTTTAGTAGTTATTAACGCAAAAATATATTTTTGCAAAAAGTATATTTTTCCTTGTCCTAATAGAGCTTTAAATTATCATTCTAAAAATATAGCACACTTATATATATTTTGCTTAAATCTACTTTAAAATGTAAAGGTTTTCAGTTTTTACGCGAATTTTAAATGCACATTTTGTGAAGTAGGCTATGGACGGAGCGGCAATATAAATTATTTATCGATAGCAGTCAAATCGTAAAAAAAATCCCAGAAGTAACTCTAAGAGTCATAACTACAATGAAATTTACTAAATGCTACAGTACTTTAAACTATGAAGAAAATAAAACAAAACAACAATAAAACCATTTATTCCGAGCAGAGCAAACTAAAACAAAACAATTTTCTATAAGAGTTGTTCGAAATGTCGACCAGTTTCCTTTACACATAAGCGGCACCTTTTCTGGACACTTCTTACCGAGTTGATTAGTTCAAGAGGATTGAGAGCTGCAAAATTTTGTATGACTGCGACTTCTAACTTTTGCCTGGTGTTTGTCTGCAATTTAAAAATAAGGTCTTTCAATCTTCCCCAGAGATAGAAGTCCACGGGTGTTAAATCTGGTGACCTTGCCGGCTAACAGTTGGGACCTTGGTTGGCTATCCAGTTATTGTCGAAATTGGCCGATAAAAAATTACTGATAACTGCAGCGCACATAGGGGTATTTGAACGATCTACTCAGCCAAAATTATTTTTCGGTTCTATTGTATGTTAAATTATATTACCAAGTTAAATTAAATAGTTACTTTGCATAAAATTACTTAATTTGTAATAAAAAATAAAAAAACGAAAACGAACCTAATTTTACAAAAAAATATATTTTAAATTAAAATATTTATTTACAAAATCAATGTAAAATTTAATCTTATAACACCCCTCTTTTGCATCGAGGGTTAAAAATACACTATAAACAATCATATTTTGTCGTCCACAAACGTATTTTCATCTTCACTTCCAGAAGAATACAGTGGGTTCGGCTCTGCAGTCAGGAGCATTTCTAGCGTCTCTGGTAGGAATGCATGTGACTTTATCCCTTTATTCGCCTCATACTGCTCAACAAAGGATCGGAACTTAAAAGTAAACGATTAAAAATGTCCCTGTTGCAGCTTTCTCGTGAAAATTTTAGAGCAAAATCTTGTCGGTAAGACCAAAAGTGCTTGTTCCTTGCCTCTGCGGCTTCTTCAGACAGCTGCCCAATTGGTAACAAAGCATTTTTTATTGTCTCTGCGCCATGAACAAGTATTTTGTGCATCGTGGGTGTCATGGGATGCCACGGGTAGAGGTCCACATATAGACGAGCAGTCTCTGATGCATACTTGTCATATTTTTCTGGGTCGACTTTATGTCCGCTTGAGATTGTCTCCAAAATGACTTTTAACCTATATAACAGGTCATAGCTAAGGCCCGTTATTTCTGCTACCAATTTCGGGTCTTCCAAAAATCATCGACTAGTGTTCCCATCAGTGGTGTTTCCAAAATTTGCCTTTGGCATATCGACCAATAACCCGGTTTCCTTGCGAAACTGATTCATTCACGTAGTTAATTTCTTGTTTTGTGACATCAGTACTCTCTTTGATAAAACGAACTCTTATTGGCCGACAAAAACGCGAAGAAGACGGAGTTGGATTCTCCCACACGGTTTTTTTCATTATTTTTTCCACACACTAATTTTAGAGGCATGAAGCAACTTTGAAATATATTGCTATCCGAATCCGCATCACCGTCAATCTTTTGTTCGTATTGGGATTGTTGTGATCCGTCGCAACCCCATTTATGAATCATCGTTAGGGTATTCCGTTTTTCTTCATTTAATGTTAGCAATACCTCTTCCAGGTAGTCGGACAATCGTGTAACAGTAAGATCCACCAAGGGCTGTAATTGAGCTTCCGCACTAGTGCTATTTATCTTGCACGCTTCTGGTGGCGGGTAACACTTTTTTTTTTCCTTTTGTAGGAGGTTATAACACGGAAAAATATGTTTGTTCGTCCTTCTTATGATTTCATACTGTTTTCTTGTTAGATCTGCGTCTATGTACATTTGGATTGCTTCCTTGGCAGTCAAAGGGCTACTTTTATTTTTTGATGATTTGGTGCGATAATACACCTTTTTATATTTCGTTGCCCAAGTTGGTGTAGTGATGATTTCTTTGAGTACATTTGAAGCATCTCGCTTTCCCATTTTTCTCAACTCAACTTGCGCGGCATGCACTATCCCCTCCTCTTCAAAGGTCGAGCGAAGCTCCTCCGTCTTTCTTCTTTTACTTCTCTCGCTCAATTGTTCAAAAGGTTTGCTTGGTAGACCAGATCGATTTTGCAGACTGTCAACCACTGGAATTTCAAAGGTTCCTTCTAGCCATGAACTATTGTATTGAACAAATATGTCTTCCTTATGATGGGCTTTGATCCATCTACGTTTAACTTCAGATTTAAAATGAGAAAAATTCCTCTTTAAGGTTTGTATTTGCTCTTGTGTATATCCTTCAGTTGACAAAAGTTGTTCTTTCAAGCAATTTAGTTTGTCTTCCAAATAAGGTAAATTTTCCTTCATCATGCGATCAAACAATGATTTCCAGGTCACAACCTTCATTCCCGATGTGCCAAGTGAACCTACAACAAAGAATCGTTAAGTTAAAATTGATAAAATCAAAATCTATTTTTTTTACAATTTTGACAATAATTTTCAAAGTCCCAAAATGTATCTTATCCGGACTTATCCGGGGCCAGTATTTTGATTTATTATTTACTGAAACTACCAACTTTAGAATATTATCAAAATTATATCCGGATCTAACAGGGAAGTATGAAAACGACAGTAAAACATATTTTTTTTTTTAAATAATATTCGTAGAAAAGACCTTTCCCTTACGTTGAGTCACAAATAAGTAAATGATAAAAGTTTTATGAAATAACATAGTTACATACCTGTACTTTGAGAATCCATCACTTTTTCCACTACTTTAGAACTTATAGACATAAAATTCCACTTCCACAATTATGATTTTTAAGAGCGCCGAGAACTTACACGAGGTAACAGGATCGAATTCCGACTGACATAAAACAGGTAAGACTGCACGGATGGGCTCGGAAGCGGTTGTCTTTTGTTCTCGGAATGGTCCTCTGTCTCTGGTAGTCGGTTACCTGGCAATATTTTGTGTTTTGTTTTTTTGACTTTAGGCCCCGTTGATCGTTCAAATACCTGTATGTGCAGCGTTATGAGGGGGTGCCGTGTTGAAAAAATATATTTTATAGGGTCCATTAACGGCAGTTCATCAACGAGAGGTTCTATTTGCTGGCTTAAAATTTCTAAATATCTCTGAGAGGTGAGTGTTCCTTGGTAAATAAATGGACCTATAACCTTGCCTCTAAAAATTCCTGCCCACACATTAAATCCAAATCTGTTTTGATTTCCTTGCTCCACAACTAAATGAGGATTTTCTTGTGCTCACGTATAAGAATTGCTTACATAAGCTTCGTCTGTCCAAATGCAATTTAATGAAAAATTCGGAACATGGTTACAAGTCTCCAGAAACCATTGGCAAAAATCTATACGCCGTTGAAAATCTTCGTCTCGTGCAAAACTTTTCTTGTCCTATACATCCTGAATTTATGCTTCTTTAAAGTACGACTTACGTTACTTCTTCGTAGTCCAGTGGATTCTTTTAACTGTCGGGTTGAAGTGTTGGGATTATTTCCGATAGTTTCTTAAACTACTATTTCTTCTAACTCCTTATCCCTCCTTGATGCATAATTTTTGGGTCGTTTCTTTTTAAACTGGCCACTGTTAACTAGGTTATGTCGCAATCGAGCGAATATATCCTTGAAGGGTTGACGCCTCTCTGGATCTCGTTCGTGGTGCAAATAACTGGCCGCTTCCGAATTTTCTTCGGTTTGTATGAAACACATTATCATATCCCATTTTTCGTAATTTTCAATCTTCATTGCGATTTATTTGACAATTCAATAACTGATCCTGAAGTAAAATTTGACAACTACGAGTAAACAATTGAATTAAACCATATGGCCGCTTCGTGCAAAGCCTTCTTCACAAAATGTGCATTTAAACCTCGCGTAAAAACTGAAAACCTTTATATTTTGAAGTAGATTTAAGCAAAACATAAAGTATACTATATTTTTAGAATGTTAATTTAAAGCTCTATTCGGATAAGGAAAAATATACAGGGTATCCCATTTAAAAAATATATTTTTGCGTTAATAACTATTAAAATATTACTGGTAAAAAATGTAACTTACACTGTTGAAATCTACGTGAAAAAGTGCTTTGAGAATGTTTTTACAGAAATCAAAAATTTTCAATAGGAAAAAGAAATTAGAAACATTATTCCAAAATGCAGATTTTTGAAAAACACCCTGTTTATCTGAAACGGTACCAGATATAGATATGCGGTTTTCACCATTGCGTTTATCATAAAAATTGAGCCTCAGATAGCGACATCAGTTTTCGGCTATCTCCTTTGGCTAAAGGGGTTTATCTTTAGAAGTGTCCAATTTGGACCACCCTGTACATACTTAGGTACCAACTTAGATGCGAATTTTTCGACTGCGTCAAACGTGGTCATCTATTTTAAAAGAGAAATTCCTTTTTCTAAGATTATAAGACTTACAATTCCGTTCGTAAGTCTCATATATCCTATTACGTACGCTTGTGAAAACATCTTTTAAATTTTCGGCATGGGCATTTCAATCGCTGTCAACACTGACATCTAAATCTAAATTTTTATAATATCGCACTGTTGCTTCAAAAGTAACACAACTCACTAAACTTAAATTTTCAGGAAAAGGAAAAACAGTCGTTTCTAGAATTATAACATTTTTAAGAGAAATAAGAACAGAAGCAGTAGAGAGAAAATACTATCTCTAAAATGGTTCTGTAAATAATCATAAAATCATTTTTTTTTTGTTTCAGGGTAACAACCTTTAAAAAAGACCCTTTCTTTTGACTTGTAACGTTTTTAAATTTGTTCAGACTCACTACGAACTGAATTATTTTGAGTTGTAACAATTTTGATGAATTAATTAGAGTAACAAAATTTATACAATTTCTAGTCTTGTGGCTGTTTCCTTAGTCACAAACACATTAATTTTTATAACCTCACCTGATTTTAGGAAGATAAAGAAAGTCAGTAGCAAAAAATTAACAATTATTTTTATTAAAAGTAACAATGGAAAAGTACAAAGAAATAAGTAAAGAGTACAAACTAAAAAAGTAAGTAAAATGGAACGCAATAGGTTATCTACTGTAAAAGTATTTTTAGAGGTTTCTAAAAAATATTTTTATAAAATTGATCATAATATTTTAGGAATTATGTTCTTCTCGCAGAAAGATTTTAGATTGTTCTTGTTCGCTTCAGTTTCGTTTACATTGATCAACTGAAGTGACACAACAAGAAATATTTTCAATGAAAGACTACTTTTTTAATCACCAAAGGGACACAACTACAAATAATACACTATACATTGTTTAAAAGCATACACACAATCACATTTATTGTGCACTGAAAATATATATAAACATAATATGAGTCGGCAAAAAACGACACAAATCCCATCTCTGGGCCAACTGGTGAACTAAAGTTTATAAGCATTTGAGGACTAATGAAATAATATTTAACGTACTTATTCCTGGTGATAACTCAAAAATTAAATTTTTTGAGTTGTATCACTTTTGCAGCAATAGTGCAATATAATCCAGATAAGTCTGCCGTAAACTAAGGAAGACGGTGTAAATCTGGTTATTTAGTGTTTTGGTGTATTTATAGCCTGTTGAATCTTTGACATTTCTTTATCCCAATCATCATGTGGGTCGACGTATCTCCTGATAGCGGTTCCGATAGTTCGCTTATTACGTTCAAGGAAGTCATATTGTGGAGGGGGTGGGGTGGACTACACGGGATTGAAACAGGTGTCAAAGCCATATGTTTCACTCAAACCTTTAAAACTTTTGGAGGTAAACTGAGTACCATTATCGCATATCAAAAGCGATGGAATTCCGTAGATTAGAAAGACATTGTTTTCTAAAATTTTCTCTGTATATTAAGTTTAGGAGCTTTTCGAAGGGAATAATATACTTCGTAAACTAGCAAGAAATCACGAAAAGCCATTTGTTTTCCCTTTTGTGAACGTGAAAATGAGCTTAGATCAGCTGATATGACTTGAGACGGATAATTAACTCAAATCAAATCAAATGTTTTTTTACTGGAAAAATTGAAACAAAAAGTAAACAAAACAAAGTAAATAAGAACAAATAAAATTAGAATACTAACATCTATTAATACTTCTACTTTTATTAATTTGATCTTTCCACCCTCTCAATGAGAGGACTCGTGTGAAGGGGCCGTCAATTTCAAAGAAAAGAATATTTTCTCTACTGAAACAAAAAATAAAATAAAAAATAAATTTAATAAAACTAAAGGCGCTTAGCTTGAGAAAAAATCTAGAACAAAAAACCAAAAAAAGATTAAACAAAAAACTCTGGAATGGCACTGATGGCTAAATAAGAAACCAAATATTAGGTTCCCATACCTACTTATGTTTTCTCTCTTCCCATTAATCCCATGGGTAAAGTATTTGGAGATTTCTGAGCTACACACACTTCACAAATTCTTACATTTTTGACCAATAATTCTTTTCCTGAACTCTGTGAAGAGTTTTATATAAATCAAAATGACCAGAAATAGGAGGAGTATGATACTTGTCTATAAATTCCTCCCTCTGTGACTTAAGAACTCGTATTTCCACACATTAGCTTTTGGTTTGGGATAACTTATACACGAAATCATTTTTCCACTTTCTACTAAGAAAAATTTTCAGAAGAATATTTAATTTTTTGGCGTAAATTATCGTACTATAGATCGATACGATCTATATCAACTGTGTAAATTCTTACAGCAATTTGTGCACAAAAACTGCATTCGTCCACTGAATGATGGTAGTCTTGATAAAGCGCCAGATATAATATTATGAATTCCGTTCTTATAAACTACATTAAACGAAAGTTGTCTCAGCCCAACGCGCTAGTTTGCCACTAGGGTTTTTGATACAGTCAAACCATAATAAACTATAAATGATCTGTTCTAAACCCTGAAAGTAACACCTTCTATGTAAGGTCGAAATGTTTTTAGTACTAAAGAGTATTTTCTCTTTAGAAAACCGAATAATTACGTTCCGCTTTTGATAATGTTCTACTAGCATATGCGATTACCCTTTCCTCACCAATGTTTTTTTGTGTTAAAATGCCTCCTAAACCTGTGTTAGACGCATCACTGCAGATATAAAACTCTTATGAGAAATCCGGTTGGGATAAGATTGGAGCTGAAACCAATAGCTCTTTAATTTTTATAACAGATTCTTCTGCTGCTTTTGTGCAGTTTATAGACTGTCCTTTTTTTGGTCGTTTCAAGAAATCATTAATAGGCGACAACAGGATAAAAAAGTTTTTATAAAACTTCTATATCAAGAACACATTCCTACAAAACGCTAACTTAATAGTAATAGTATTAATAATTTCTGCATAATTACCCATGCTTGCTACTTTATCCAGGTTAGTAAGCAAAGAATTTGCGAGTAATAACATAAACTTTAGTGATATTTTGAAAAAATTACATTTGCTCGCATCTCTCAATTTACCTTTTACTTTTTTAAGCAAACGAATATACGAATGGAAATCCTCCGATGTTACTAAAATGTCATCCAGATAAGTAAAGATATTTGGACCAAATATATCATCCACTAGTTTGCACAGCGTTCTTTAGACCAAATGGCATCGTGACGAATCTAGAGGATTCGTCTAAAGAAATTTGCCAGAAAGCTATTGAAGAAAGAAAATTCACAGTTGCTATTAGGGACAGATTTGTCCGTATAAAACCAGATAAAGATGAATTCTTGGCAAAACTCAAAAAAGAAAAAAACACGGTGTATGAAGAAAAACTTGAAGAATTTTGAGAAAATGCTCACCGAAGAGAGAAAGAAAAGGTTAGCTGAGAGAAAAGCGACACGTAAAGAAGAAAGATGTACCAGATGGCTTAAAGAGAAGGAAGAGGAGGAGAAACGTAAACATGAAGAACAGAAAAAACGAGAAGAGGAAGAAAGAAAAGCCCAAGAAGAAAAAGAACAACTCTATCGAGGACACATGCTTAGTATTCCGGAGTGATGCCAAAATTCTAGCAATATTTGGTAGTGGGTAAATATCAAATTTGCTGACATTTTTGAGCTTTCATCTGTCAAAGTACAAACGATATTGTCCATCGGTCCTTTTCACCAATAAGACTGGAGAACACTCTTATCTGTAAGAGATAGCATTAATATATGTCTTCGAAAGAAAATTTTGCGTTGTGGTCCTATAATTGTAGAGAATATGTTAAATAACGATTTTATTCAAGATTTGATTCAGCATGACGATGGTTACAGAGTACTTTCTCAAATTAGGAATTCACCCGCTCATTGAGAAAACGAGAAAAAGAAATTATTAGCAATGATACGTCAGTTTGGTGTGCCTACTTTGTTTTTGACGGTCTCGGCTGCGGAAACAAAATGGCCTGAACTAATAAAACAATTTTAAAAAACGGTTGATGATGGGGATATTACATTAGAGGAAGCAGATTCTATACTCTATCTTGATAAGGCCCGCCTTATACAAAAAGATCCTTTTTTCGACAAGCGTCTAAGAGAAATACAAAAGACTTGGTCATGTCAAAATGGTCCTTTTTTGAATTATATGATAAATTATTTTTACTATAGGATTGAATTCCAACATCGCGGATCTCCTCATGCACATATGATGTTATGGTTACTAGATGCACGGATATTTGACCTGGAAAATCCTAATTCTAGAAATAACGTGACGGTATTTATTGACAAAATCTTTATATGTGATCGTAAAAGATTCCGAAAAAAGCAGATGATCTTAGAGATATATTTTCAAAAAAAAAAAATTCTTGACCATTATACAAATCGACCGCAAAACGATATATATATATATATATATATATATATATATATATATATATATATATATATATATATACATATATATATATATATATATATATCTATATATATATATATATATATATATATATATATATATATATATATATATATATGTATGTAGTAATGTTTTTTCGGGTATCCCGTGTTAGCTTGAAGTCCCTTGATGGACGGTTTCGCTGACGTTTCGATGGAATCTCATCCATCTTTTTCAAAGCGTTGATCACTGGTCGGTGTCTTGGCGTTGAATGTCGAGACTGGCCCTGAGTAAGCCGGTTTTATGTACTAGGGGGTGTTTCTATTGGTCGGGCGGATCTGGCCAATAGAGGCTCGGCTTTGGCTGCGCGTTGTCGGTCCTGTGGTTCTTTGTAATGTTTGTGTTGGTGAAGTAACATATGGTTGAATTATTATTGTTTCTCTTGGTTGGACTTGGTACTGGGATAGAATATGTTTCCAAGAGTTCGGTAAACGTTGGCTATCATCCCGATTATTTAAGTTGTTGGGCCTCTTTTCTATTTCTATGGCTTCTTTGATTACCCTAGTGGATAGGTTATTACTTTTTTGTAGGGTTCTGGTTTTGTCAAAATCGATTTTGTGGCCGGTATTGTGTGCATGTTGTGCTAGAGAAGAGGTGGTGGATTTTTGTTTTACGGCGTTTTTGTGCTCGTCTCTTCTGGCACTAATTTTCCTGTTTGTTTGGCCTATGTATGAAAGACCGCAGTCCTGACACGGAATTTCATATACGCCTTGGTCTTCTAAGGCTATAATGTCTTTTGGTGTAGGTAGAATATCTTTAATTTTTTGGTTGGTTGTGTAAATGGTCTCAATTTGGTGTTTTCCTAGAAGTCTTCCTATTTTGTCTGTGATGCCTTTTACATATGGGAGAAATGCTTTTGTAGTATATGTCTTTCTTTCCTGTTTGTGTTGTTTATTTAGGGCCCGCCGGATCGTGTTTTGACTATATCCATTTGAAAGTAAAACGTTTCGAAGGAGCTTGGTTTCTTGTTGCAAATGTTCCTTGTCTGTTAGGGTTTCTGATCGGTGAGCTAAGGATTTGGCAACGGAGAAGAGTTGGGCTGGGGGATGATGTGAGCTGGCATTTAAGTATCTATTTGTATGTGTCGGTTTTCTGTATACTGAGTGAGACAAAGAACCATCTAATTTTCTTTGAAGCAAGACATCTAGGAATGGTAGTTGTTCTGCTGCCTCCCTTTCCATTGTAAATTTAATGTTTGGATGTATGTTGTTAAGGTGTTCCAGGAACTTGTTTAAGTTGTCTTCACCGTGTTGCCATATCACAAAAGTGTCATCTACGTATCGAAGCCATGTTTTCGGTTTATGTGGAGCAGTTTCTAGAGCTAGTGTTTCGAAATGCTCCATGTATAGATTAGCTAGTGCTGGTGACAATGGAGAGCCCATGGGTGCACCTTCTATTTGTTTATATTTTTGGCCTGAATAAACGAAGTATGTATTAGCGAGGCAGTGTTTTGATAGACTGATGACGTATTCGGGCAGGTTGTATTTTGTCTCTATGATAGACAGTGCTTCGGTAACTGGTACTTGCGTGAAAAGGGATACGACATCAAAACTGACAAGTAAATCATTTTTCTCTAGCTGCATGTTTTTTATGATTTGAATAAAATGTTGTGAATTTTTCACGTATGATGCAGCTTTTTTCCACATGAGGTTGCAGAGTCATGGCTAGGTGCTTGGCTAAAGCTTGTGTCGGGGAGCCAAACGAGCTGACTATTGGTCTTAAGGGTGCTCCTTGTTTGTGGACTTTCGGTAATCCATACATTTTTGGGCATCTTGATGATTTCTCTCTAGGGATAAGTTTCTTTTTTGTTTCTTCACTAAGAGAGGAGGCCTTGATTGCGGATTTAGTGGTTTTCTCTAGGTATGTTGTCGGATCACTTGTGATGGCTTTATCCTAAGGATCATTTAAAAGGTTGAGCATCTTTTGGTTGTAATCGTCAGAGTTGAGGACCACGGTGGCATTGCCCTTGTCGGCTGGTAAGACAATAATGTTGTTGAGAAGGCAATCACCGAACTGAATGTAGACACTGCTGAAATTCTTCGTCAAGAAACAACTAGCATTCTACGCAAAGCCAAGCCACCCAAGAAAAACATATCCGGTGAAGAACTCCGAGCCCTGCGCGATCTACGCAAAGACCGATCAATTATTGTCTTACCAGCCGACAAGGGCAATGCCACCGTGGTCCTCAACTCTGACGATTACCACCAAAAGATGCTCAACCTTTTAAATGATCCTTCGTATAAAGCCATCACAAGTGATCCGACAACATACCTAGAGAAAACCACTAAATCCGCAATCAAGGCCTCCTCTCTTAGTGAAGAAACAAAAAAGAAACTTATCCCTAGAGAGAAATCATCAAGATGCCCAAAAATGTATGGATTACCGAAAGTCCACAAACAAGGAGCACCCTTAAGACCAATAGTCAGCTCGTTTGGCTCCCCGACACAAGCTTTAGCCAAGCACCTAGCCATGACTCTGCAACCTCATGTGGAAAAAGCTGCATCATACGTGAAAAATTCACAACATTTTTATTCAAATCATAAAAAACATGCAGCTAGAGAAAAATGATTTACTTGTCAGTTTTGATGTCGTATCCCTTTTCACGCAAGTACCAGTTACCGAAGCACTGTCTATCATAGAGACAAAATACAACCTGCCCGAATACGTCATCAGTCTATCAAACACTGCCTCGCTAATACATACTTCGTCTATTCAGGCCAAAAATATAAACAAATAGAAGGTGCACCCATGGGCTCTCCATTGTCACCAGCACTAGCTAATCTATACATGGAGCATTTCGAAACACTAGCTCTAGAAACTGCTCCACATAAACCGAAAACATGGCTTCGATACGTAGATGACACTTTTGTGGTATGGCAACACGGTGAAGACAACTTAAACAAGTTCCTGGAACACCTTAACAACATACATCCAAACATTAAATTTACAATGGAAAGGGAGGCAGCAGAACAACTACCATTCCTAGATGTCTTGCTTCAAAGAAAATTAGATGGTTCTTTGTCTCACTCAGTATACAGAAAACCGACACATACAAATAGATACTTAAATGCCAGCTCACATCATCACCCAGCCCAACTCTTCTCCGTTGCCAAATCCTTAGCTCACCGATCAGAAACCCTAACAGACAAGGAACATTTGCAACAAGAAACCAAGCTCCTTCGAAACGTTTTACTTTCAAATGGATATAGTCAAAACACGATCCGGCGGGCCCTAAATAAACAACACAAACAGGAAAGAAAGACATATACTACAAAAGCATTTCTCCCATATGTAAAAGGCATCACAGACAAAATAGGAAGACTTCTAGGAAAACACCAAATTGAGACCATTTACACAACCAACCAAAAAATTAAAGATATTCTACCTACACCAAAAGACATTATAGCCTTAGAAGACCAAGGCGTATATGAAATTCCGTGTCAGGACTGCGGTCTTTCATACATAGGCCAAACAAACAGGAAAATTAGTGCCAGAAGAGACGAGCACAAAAACGCCGTAAAACAAAAATCCACCACCTCTTCTCTAGCACAACATGCACACAATACCGGCCACAAAATCGATTTTGACAAAACCAGAACCCTACAAAAAAGTAATAACCTATCCACTAGGGTAATCAAAGAAGCCATAGAAATAGAAAAGAGGCCCAACAACTTAAATAATCGGGATGATAGCCAACGTTTACCGAACTCTTGGAAACATATTCTATCCCAGTACCAAGTCCAACCAAGAGAAACAATAATTCAACCATATGTTACTTCACCAACACAAACATTACAAAGAACCACAGGACCGACAACGCGCAGCCAAAGCCGAGCCTCTATTGGCCAGATCCGCCCGACCAATAGAAACACCCCCGAGTACATAAAACCGGCTTACTCAGGGCCAGTCTCGACATTCAACGCCAAGACACCGACCAGTGATCAACGCTTTGAAAAAGATGGATGAGATTCCATCGAAACGTCAGCGAAACCGTCCATCAAGGGACTTCAAGCTAACACGGGATACCCGAAAAACCATTACTACATTTCACACCCGTGAGAACATTCGTCAAAACATATATATGTATATATATATATATATATATATATATATATATATATATATATATATATATATATATATATATATATATATATATATAGATTTATATATATATATATATATATATATACATATACATATATATGTTTTGACGAATGTTCTCACGGGTGTGAAATGTAGTAATGGTTTTTTTCGGGTATCCCGTGTTAGCTTGAAGTCCCTTGATGGACGGTTTCGCTGACGTTTCGATGGAATCTCATCCATCTTTTTCAAAGCGTTGATCACTGGTCGGTGTCTTGGCGTTGAATGTCGAGACTGGCCCTGAGTAAGCCGGTTTTATGTACTCGGGGGTGTTTCTATTGGTCGGGCGGATCTGGCCAATAGAGGCTCGGCTTTGGCTGCGCGTTGTCGGTCCTGTGGTTCTTTGTAATGTTTGTATTGGTGAAGTAACATATGGTTGAATTATTGTTTTCTCTTGGTATATATATATATATATATATATATATATATATATATGTATATATATATATATATATATATATATATATACGATATATATATATATATATATATATATATATATATATATATATCGTTTTGCGGTCGATTTGTATAATGGTCAAAAATTTTTTTTTGAAAATATCTGCAGACTTAGGATCGATATCTCTAAGCTCATCTGCTTTTTTCGGAACGTGGACACGTTGTGATGGGTATGCCGTGTTGATATATACGTCAGTCTTTCTTGCTTTCGACAAAGGGAGACGACCTATAACCGACCAAATTGCCTCCTGTGCAGAAATTTCTGAACTGAACATTCAATAAGGAGCGTAAACTCTCTTTGATGCCTAAATTTCCCTTTTTTGCTTCTTCAACTGCTGATCTTATTAATATAGACATACTTTTATCTGCTTTATTTATATAGTCCACAATATATACTGAACAAGCAAATGGATCCAGTATAAACTGTATATCCATGTTTGCTTGTTGCAGAGTCAATATTTTTGGGGAATATGCGTTTATGTCGATCTCTAGGACACTTCTACTTAAAAATACTTTTGGTCTCTTTAATGTACTCCTTATAACCATAATGTGTTCATCTCTCGATATTTTTAAATATAATAAAAACTCATCAAAGTTATCAATATTCGTAGGAATATTGTTTAATTTTTCATTTATTTGTTTGGCTACGTTTTGCAAACTTTTTTTGTTCGGATCGTTTTTATCTAAGTCCATTAGAATACTAGTTTTGTCCATAGGAAATGTGGGAATGTCAAAACGGCAGGGTCTATTAGGTTTCGGATGACAAGTATGAGTATGTTTATGTACCTGTAGAGAAATCAAAACTTTTACGATCTCAGAGTTACGATCACATAATGATTTTGTCAATAAATTCCGTCATGTTATTTCTAGAATTAGGATTTTCCATGTCAAATATCGGTGCATCTAGTAACCATAATATCATATGTGCATGAGAAGATCCGAGATGTTGAAACTCAATCCTATAGTAGAAATAATTTATCATATAATTCAAAAAAGGACCATTTTGTTATGACCAGGTCTTTTGTAGTTCTCTTAGACGCTTGTCGAAAAAAGGATCTTTTTGTATAAAGCGGGCCTTATCAAGATAGAGTATAGAATCTGCTTTCTCTAATGTAATATCCTCATCATCAACCGTTTTTTTAAATTGTTTTATTAGTTCATGCCATTTTGTTTCCGCAGCCGAGACGGTCAAAAACAAAGTAGGAACACCAAACTGACGTATCATTGCTAATAATTTCTTTTTCTCGTTTTCTCAATGAGCGAGTGAATTCCTAATTTGAGAAAGTACTCTGTAACCATCGTCATGCTGAATCAAATCGTTATTTAACATATTCTCTACAATTGTAGGACCAGAAAGCAAAATTTTCTTTCGAAGACATATATTAATGCTATCTCTTACAGATAAGAGTGTTCTCCAGTCTTATTGGTGAAAAGGACCGAAGGAAAATATCGTTTGTACTTTGACGGACGAAAGCTCAAAAAAGTCAGCAAATTTGATATTTACCCACTACCAAATATTGCTAGAATTTTAGCATCACTCCGGAATACTAAGCATGTGTCCCAAATAGAACTTAAAAAGGCTTTCTGGCAAATTTCTTTAGACAAATCCTCTAGATTCGTCACGAAGCCATTTGGTCTAAAGAACGCTGTGTAAACTAGTGGATGATATATTTGGTCCAAATATCTTTACTTATCTGGATGACATTTTATTAACATCTACTATATATATATATATATATATATATATATATATATATATATATATATATATATATATATATATATATATATATATATGTATATATATATAGTATATATATATATATATATATATATATATATATATATATATATATATATATATATATTTATATATATATATATATATATATATATATATATATATATATATATATATACACTAAGTTATGAAACTAGTTGGGGAACTCGGCAAAAAGGGCATCAACAGATGTTCATACTATATTCATTTAGCCAATATTTCGGTCCTAGGTTGGGACCTTCATCAGGGCACAAACTGAAAAAGAGATAACGAAGCAACCAATAAATAGAATTAGGCATGAAGGATTGGTTTTGTTGAGTCCAATTTTTAATTCTTAATTTTTAATTTGTAATTTCTAATTTCGATATTATAAATATCAATAAAAAACTATTGTAATTTAAAACATTATTGTTCTAGAAAATCATAAATTATTATTATTATTATTATCGTTATGAACAAATGTCAAAAACAAAATGCAAGTGTCTCACATGTAGCATGCAAATTAATCTAACAAAAATAACCATAAATAACAATTGCCATAACAAAGACCAACACTGAAATAAAACAGCCACTATTCACTAACATATTAATATAAAAATATGGTATTTACAGCAAGGATGCCATTAGAAACATTGGATGCTGAAAAGTCAAAATTAATTAACCACCTGCCATCTTAAAGAAAAGTGACAATTTTAACAGGGCGCTGACAAAGGACGACCACCTGACAGATGTAAGGGATCACTCAAAATAAATAAAAGGAACAAGGTTAAGCAACCAGGAAAGAACTGGTTTAGTACAAATTAGATACTACGTCATATAATGAAATTTTGGTATGAAGAGAAAAGGTATCCAATGGAACGCAAATTTTCAACGGTATGGAGAAATTAAGTGGCATAGAGAGGAAATGATTTTTCTTCATCTGGGGGGAGAATAGAAGTACCGGAAAAGGAGGTGTTAAGTGGAAAGGGTTTTTCATTGATTGGGGATATACTAAGCAATTTAATTATCATTATTATTACTATTGTTAATGTTATTAGAAAAGGGAGTGTAAATATCAAGAATTTCACCGAAAATCAAGAAAAACATGTACTTAAACAAGGTGGTACCCAGAGGACAATTATGCAGCAAGAGAGAGCTGTAGACTACCAACGCGAAAAAACTATGACGAGAGTGACGACCCAGATACATTATGCGAGGAATGCAAATCGCAGGACATGAGAAAGCTATATATGTTGCTCAAGCCGTCAAGATCAGTTCTTTTATTAATATTATGGGAATTCTCGTTGATATAGCACATCTCAAGAAATTCTCTTTTAAGAAGGTTTTTTTTTTGAATATGAAGAATTTTTTGGTTCTCTGAAGTTGAAGGAATGTCCATTATCGACAGAGTGAGTAGCCAGTGCACATCTTTGTGGATGACATCTGGTGTCGCTTTTATGTAATGCGATGCGACGATTGAGAGACTGTGATGTCTGGCCTATATACACGGCGGAAATGGAATAGACAACATCCGACATAGAAAGAATGGGTAGAGAGGATTTTTAATTTGCTAAAAAATACGCTTGTTTTTATGGAAGTAATATTTGACAATCTTAACATTGGGAATGACATGCAAAATATGAACCAATTTTGAGGTAAGACCAGGTATAAATAGCAAAGTGAGTAACGAAGGACTTATTTCCGTATGGCTGGCAAGGGGTAGAGGGGGTGGAAGGAGGGGAGGGGATGAACGTATAGGAGGGGCTCTGGTAAGATGTCATCAGAGAGGAAGAGCTTATCAACTTCGTCCCTTGGTCTTGAGCAGGAACTTCTTATTGTATCCATTTTCCATAAAGAGATTGGTGAGTAATGTTTGTGCTTGAGATAGATAATCTGAGTGAGCTATATTTCTGATTCTTCGATAGAGATCTTTTATGACATTTATTTTCACCTTCCAATCGTGGCCGGAATTGACATGCATATATCTGCCTGAAGAGGTTGGTTTTCTGTACCAGTCCAGTCTGACGACACCATCAGGACCTCTGATGACTCTTGTGTCCAGGAAGGGGACAGCATTGTTCGACTCTTCTTCCATGGTGAACTGTAGGTGTTGATCGAAAGAATTGAAAATGTGGAGAATTTCTTCTTTACCATTTTCTGGTATGGACAGAATAAGATCATCAACATATTGAAAAAGAAAAGGGGGTCTGAAAGATAGCTTTTCGATGCAATTTTTCAAAAGATAGGACATGACTATTGCTGCAAGAATAGGACTTAAGTTACTGCCCATGGGGCAACCAAAGGTTTGTAGGTAGAAACTTTCTTTATATTAACCAACCTTTTCAGGCAGATATATACATGCCAATTCCGGCCACGATTGGAAGGTGAAAATAAATGTCATAAAAGGTCTCTATCGAAGAATCAGAAATATAGCTCACCCAGATTATCTATCTCAAGCACAAACATTACTCACCAATCTCTTTATGGAAAATGGGTACAATAACAAGTTCCTGCTCAAGACCAAGGACGAAGTTGATAAGCTCTTCCTCTCTGATGACATCTTACCGGGGCTCTGGTATCCCCTCCCCTCCTTCCACCCCCTCTACCCCTTGCCAGCCATAAGGAAATAAGTCCTTCGTTACTCTCTTTGCCATTTACACCTGGTCTTACCTCAAAATTGGTTCATATTTTGCGTGTCATTCCCAATGTTAAGTTTGCCAAATATTACTTCCATAAAAACAAGCGTATTTTTAGCAAATTAAAATCCTCTCTACCCATTCTTTCTATGTCGGATGTTGTCTATTCCATTTCCTGTCTTGATTGTCCCGCCGTGTATATAGGCCAGACATCACAGTCTCTCAATCGTCGCATCGCATTACATAGAAGCGACACCAGATGTCATCCACAAAGATGTGCACTGGCTACTTACTCTGTCGATAATGGACATTCCTTCAACTTCAGAGAACCAAAAATTCTTCATATTCAAAAAAACCTTCTTAAAAGAGAATTTCTTGAGATGTGCTATATCAACGAGAATCCCCATAATATTAATAAAAGAACTGATCTTGACGGCTTGAGCAACATATATAGCTTTCTCATGTTCTGCGATTTGCATTCCTCACATAATGTATCTGGGTCGTCACTCTCGTCATAGTTTTTTCGCGTTGGTAGTCTACAGCTCTCTCTTGCTGCATAATTGTCCTCTGGGTACCATCTTGTTTAAGTACTTGGTTTTCGGTGAAATTCTTAGTATTTACACTCCCTTTTCTAATAACATTAACAATAGTAATAATAATGATAATTAAATTGCTTCGTATGTTCCCAATCAATGAAAAACCCTTTCCACTTACCACCTCCTTTTCCTGTACTTCTATTCTCAACCCAGATGAAAAAAAAATCATTTCCTCCCTATGCCACTTAATTTCCATACCGTTGAAAATTTGCGTTCCAATTGGATACCTTTTCCCTTCATACCAAAATTTCATTATATGACGTAGTACCTAATTTGTACTAAACCAGTTCTTTCCTGGTTGCTTAACCTTTTTCCTTTTATTTATTTTGAGTGATCCCTTACATCTGTCAGGTGGTCGTCCTTTGTCAGCGCCCTGTCAAAATTGTCACTTTCTTTAAGATGGCAGGTGGTTAATTAATTTTGATTTTTCAGCATCCAATGTTTCTAATGGCATCCTTGCTGTAAATGCCATATTATTATATTAATATGTTAGTGAATAGTGGCTGTTTTATTTCAGTGTTGGTCTTTGTTATGGCAATTGTTATTGATGGTCATTTTTGTTAGATTAATTTGCATGCTACAATGTGAGTCACTTGCATTTTGTTTTTGACATTTCTTCATAACGATAATAATAATAATAATAATTTATGATTTTCTAGAACAATAATGTTTTAAATTACAATAGTTTTTTTATTGATATTTATAAAATCGAAATTAGAAACTACAAATTAAAAATTAAGAATTAAAAATTGGACTCAACAATACCAATCCTTCATGCCTAATTCTCTTTATTGGTTGCTTCGTTATCTCTTTTTCAGTTTGTGCCCTGATGAAGGTCCCAACCTAGGACCGAAATATTGGCTAAATGAATATACTATGAACATCTGTTGATGCCCTTTTTGCCGAGTTCCCCAACTAGTTTCATAACTTAGGATTTTGTTAGATACGGCAACTTTTGCTTTCTCTCTCTTTATTTTATATATATATATATATATATATATATATATATATATATATATAGTATATATAGTATATATATATATATATATATATATATATATATATATATTATATATATATGTATATATATATAGTGTATATATATATATATATATATATATATATATATATATATATAATATATATATATATATATATATAAATATATATATATATATGTACGTAACGTAACAAAATATATTTTATAACCTGGCCAGAGAACATATGTATTTTATAAAACAAAATTTGTTTCCGATCTTTACTGAAAACTGATGACCCTGAAATTTTTTGTTTTTTTTTTATATACTAGATAAATTATTAAAGGTAATGCACTCGTGATAATTTTCGTTCAATCTACACCCCACAGAGAATATTCCAGACTTTTTTCAAAATTTTTTGATCAGCACTTTTCGAGATAAGTGGGGTGGACAGCGATTTTTCGCGATTTTTTAAAAAATTATACAAAGAATACAAGTATTACATTATATATATATATATATATATATATATATATATATATATATATATATATATGTATATATATATATATATATATATATATATATATATATATATATATATATATATATATATATATATGTATATATATATATATATATATATATATATATATATATATATATATATATATATATTTCTCACTCGTGTTTTTACAAGCTTTCATTTGACACCCCCACTCGATGACCTAATAAAAATTTTATTTTCACCCCTTAAGTCAAAATTTAACTTTCAAAACTACACGGCTCTGATGAGGCCATTAATTCCAATATTAGTACCAAATTTCAACTTTCTTTCTTAAATAGTTTCGAAGAAATTCGGGTGTGACAGACGGACAGACAGACAGACACCGAAGTGATCTTATAAGTGTTCCGTTATATAAGAACACCCATAATGCCCTTTATGTAAATTCTTATTTTTGAAATGAATTTAAATGAATATTAATATTGAATATGTATAAGGAACAAATGTGAGAATATATGCTAGCTTGTAATACTGGTAGAGATGTGGGGAAGAAGTGATTTTTGTACGCCTTTTGAACATGATCTCTACAGCTGTTTAAATCTTAGTACTACTGTGGGAACCATTCGTTTTATAATAATAGATAGTTTGACTCCAGCTCAAAAAAATCAAAAAATACTGGAGAGATATTTGGTTGTAGATAGATTACTAAATTATTTACAACTTAAATCTCCTCTAAAATAGAACGGGGTCTCAGAAAACACTAGGTTAAACCGAAGCAAAAACAGGCATATTAACGCTAAATTAACCCTTATAATTACTCAACCTAATTAAATACCCCTTTACAGTAAAAGTGTGATGAATTGTAGCAAGTTATGGCCCTTTCGGGAAAAAACAAAAAAGGTGTAAATACTTAGGAATTACCTGTCCCACCTGTTCTCTAAGCTACAACAGGAAGCTTAGTCAACAGTCTTTTGTGCTTGGGCTTTAGATGGTGGTTAATCAACCAACGTGGATCGTCAGGTAGAAACTCTGGACCTCGGACTGATGACCTGCAGCTTTCTTGAGCCTGCAAGGCAAGGCAACTGGGTAACCTGCCGCCTTGGGCTAGCTTTCTAAGCAAGTTCACTGACAGTATCTGACTCAAAAGTTTGAAGGTTTGGATATAGTTTCTGGTATAACACATGTTTCTGGTTTAGAAAATGGAAGGTGGTATGGTGGAAAGATGGTCCCCAGGTTCACTCATGCTGAAAATGGTTTTAGGTACACACGTGATGAAAATAGACTCAGGTTAGGTATACTTCCCGACATTCAACTTGGCCTTTTCTCGTGAGTTTCCTAGCACAATATTACCCCACACACTACCCCCTGGCTTCTAGCTGGGTAACCGATCAAAATTATACCCCAGATGTCTCAAGATTGGCAGGATTTTTCTCGAAAATGAAAACCTTCCCTCACAACATGTTTTTTTCTTCTTTCCTCTCTTTTTCTCTCCTCGAACCCCAATCTCCAAGACAAACTTCTTCACTTACGGAGTATAAAAATGAGATAGAGATATTGAACCTCAAATGCGGTAGGCAAGGACGGAAGTTGCTCTTCTCACTAAAATTCATACATATTCGAGATAAATGAAATTATTGAAACAAAGACCTATGCTTACTACATTTTTAGTTACACTGAAAAACTTAATTCGAAATGTAATATGTATATATATATATGTATATATATATATATATATATATATATATATATATATATATATATATATATATATATATATATATATATATATAATCATTAGCTTATTCCATCCAGAGTCAAATGTAAGCCTCCCCAGGTAGTCTGCAATGAGCTCTGTTGTTTGCTAATCTTTTATGTCGTCCGTCCATCTTGTCGATGGTCTACCTCAGCACCTTTTATGTTCTCTATGTTCTCTAGGCATCCATTCAACCATAGGGCGTGTCCATCCGTGATCATTCGTCTTTGCGATATACCCTGCGCAATTCGATATACACATTCGTTGTAATACATCTGTGTCTTTTGATCTTCTTCGTATCTCGATGTTTAGAATACGACCTTAGAGTCTAATATTTAGCATTCTCCTCCCCATTGCTCTTTGGGTTACCTGGAGTTTATTTATTATACTTTAATTTAAAGCCCACGTTTCATGTTAGTATGTAATAGTACATATTGATCAAACACTCTGGCTTTTATTGTATTTGGGATGTCCAGCTTAAATGTAGATTGTAACCTTCCGAACGCAGACAAAGCCAACGAGAGTCTTCTATCCAAGTAAATTATTTTTTGATATTTAGATTGTCCTAAATATATTCATGTATATGTATATGTACCCGAAAAACCACTACTACATTTCACACGCGTGAGAACATTCGTCAAAACATATATATATATATATATATATATATATATAGTCGCGTTTTGCTATATCACGGCTCATCAGTCAGGCTAGGATCAACAAATGAGAGAACAGAATTTTCTAGTACTTATGCTAGTACTTACGACCTATAACGGTACGATATTACGCATACCTCGTATGCGTTATATCTTCTCTGTCGGAGACTGACTCGCTGCAGCCATACATGCCGACGACAGAGGTGTTAGCAGATTGACAACACTTCTCCGCAAGCAGCACGATTTTTTTGATAGATCTATATATCTATATCTATATCTATATATGTATATATATACATATATATATATATATATATATATATATATATATATATATATATAAATATATATATATATACATACATATATATATATATATATATATATATATATATATATATATATATATATATACATATATTATATATATATATATATATATATATATATATATATATATATATATATATATATATATATAAATATATATATATATATATATATACAGTACAATCGCGATTATCTGAAATCCGGCTTATCCGAAACAAACTGTTAAAAAGCAAGTTATAGTTCCATTAAATGAAAAATCCTCATTATTCGAAACAGACGATGAGTGGTTTCCTTAACGCCTCGGAGACTCCCCGACGTCTAGAATTTCAACGCTGTCTATGTTTTGGTTAGTCGACAAGTGTTATGAGTTACTCATTACGTCTATTATTATCGCAGAGGTAATAGTTTCCTTTTAATAGATATTTTACAAAATGTAGCGTCATAATAATGAGCGTAAACGTGTTGTTATTAAAAAAAACTTGAAGCAATTCAACGTATAGATAATGGTGAACTTTTTAAAAAATATAGCGAAGGATTTAGGTGTAGCCGTGAGTACTGTTTCAGAGTGGACAAAAAATACCGAAAAACTTGAAAAATGGTTTAGTGTTTTGTCATCGCCCAAAGGCATGAAAAAGTATGAAGAGCGGTGAATACTAAAAAGTGGATGATTCTTTATTTTTATGGTTTACACAGAATCGAGAACGTGGAATACCAATTTCAGGAACAATTTTAAAACATAAGGCAGTGAGTTTAAGCGAAGAGTTGCCGGTTATTGAAGCGCCTGTAAATTTTTCTGCAAGTGATGGACGGCTAAACAGGTGGAAAAACGAACAAAAAATTTATAATTATGGATGCTAAACAGGTGGAAAAAAAGACATGGTGCACGTCAACTGAAAGTTTGTGGAGAAAGATTGTTGGCTGATGTATCTGCTGCAAAAAAATTTGCAGAGAATTTTGAGCAGCTTATGAAAGAACATGGTTTACAACCAGACCAAATCTATAATTGTGATGAAACAGGCTTGAACTACAAAATGTTTTCCGTCAAATACCTTAGCTTCAAAAACGGAAGCTGGAGCACCTGGTTACAAACGTAGCAAAGAACGTATTACTGTTCTTGCATGCAGTAATGCTTCTGAAAGACACAAACTTCCATTATTATGTATTGGTAAGTCAGCAAATCCACGAACCTTTAAGAATATTCGTCACAATGCTTTTCCTGTTTTGTATAAAAATCAAAACAATGCCTGAATAAACACGACTCTATTAAAGACTGGTTTTTTGGAGATTTTGTTCCTAAAGTGGAACTTGTTTTGAAAGAACATGAATATTCTAGAAAATGTATTCAGTTAGTAGATAACGCCCCCACTTACCCAAGTGCGGAGCAACTTGAAAGTGGGGAAATAAGAGCAATGTTTTTGCCTCCTGCTGTAACTTCTCTTATTCAGTCTATGGATCAGGGTGTAGTGGAAAATTTAAAACGAAATTACAGGTGTTTATTATTGGAGCATATTTTAGAAGAAGTTGTTGAAGGTGGCAATATTACTGATTGTCTAAAAAAGATAAATTTAAAAAATGTTATATATTAGATTGCTTCAGCCTGAAATCAAGTTAAGAGTAGTACTCTGGAAAAATCTTGGTCAAAATTGATTTCACAAGAGGAGAGATAGAAGATATTGAAAGTTTACATCAAATTATTATAAGAATATCAGGATGTGAAAGTGTTACGGAAACCGATGTTTGTGATTGGTTAAACAGTGATAGTGTGGAAGATAAAATGACTGACCAAGAATTAATTAAACGTGTATGCAAAAATGCTAATAAAATAGACAGTGATGACGATCATGATAACGAAGTAGAAGCCACTGACAATATTCCAGTAAAAATGTCACATACAGAAGGACTAGAAAAAGCGTTAACTTATGTAGAATAACAAGAAAATGCAACGGCCGCGGAGGTTTTGCTTATCAAAACGTTGGAGAAACAGTGCAGCCAAAAACAGAACTAACGCTAAACGAGTGCAGTTAAAAATTACCTAATTTTTAAGACATTAAAGTTAAGAACAAAACTGTTTTATGTTCTATTTCGATATTCCGTACATTTACATAAAATAAGTAAACTAATTGTTCTATTCTTTGTTTTAATAAATACCTATGTACGTAATAACATATCGTATAAATGCTTTTAAGTCAATCTGCAATGTTGTATTCATTCTAAACTTCTATTTTATAAAAAAATTAGAATTAACTGAAATTTCGATTATCTGAAATCACTTTGGACCATATTATTTCGAATAATCGAGATTCTACTATATATATATATATATAGATATATATATATATATATATATATATATATATATAATATATATATACATATATATATTTATATATATATATATATATATATATATATATATATATATATATATATATATACATATATATATATATATATATATATATATATATATATATATATATATAGACGCGTTTTGCTATATCACGGCTCATCAGTCAGGCTAGGATCGACAAACGAGAGTCCAGTACTTACGAGCAAAATGGAAGTCATAACGCATACTTCGTACTTGTACTCTGTAGGAGGTTGAACCGCTGCAGCCATACATGCCAACGACAGAGGTGTTAACAGATTGACAACACTTCTCCTCAGGCAGCACGATTTTTCGATGGATCTACTTTAGGCTTTTGTGGTTCAGTGTATATATATATATATATATATATATATATATATATATATATATATATATATATATGTATGAATGTATGTATGTATGTAAATATATATATATATATATAATATATATATATATATATATATAAACATATATACATACATATATAAGGAAAATTCTAAACATCTTAAAGTGGGACTTTAAAAATGTCCGATCATTGTTTCGAAATTTGGCGGATGTCAGAGAGTGTATTGCGGATTTGAATCTGTACTTCGTACTTGGTACATGCCAACGACAGAGGTGTTAACAGATTGACAACACTTCTCCTCAGGCAGCACGATTTTTCGATGAATCTACTTTAGGCTTTTGTGGTTCAGTGTATATAATATATATATATATATATATATATATATATATATATATATATATATATATATACATATATATATATATATATATATATATATATATATATATATATATATATATATATATATATGTATGAATGTATGTATGTATGTATGTATATATATATATAAATATATATATATATATATATATATATATATATATATATATATATATATACATACATATATAAGGAAAATTCTAAACATCTTAAAGTGGGACTTTAAAATGTCCGATCATTGTTTCGAAATTTGGCGGATGTCAGAGAGTGTATTGCGGATTTGAATCTGGATATTCTGGCTGTTTCGGAGAGTTAGCTAATGAAGAGCATTCCGGATGAGCGAGCACGCATACCAGCATTTAATTTTTTCAGAGTGGATAATGTTAGTAAGGGAAGAGGTGTTGGGGTGTATTTGAGAGGTGATTTATATATGAATGAAATTGATGTTGGTGAAAAAAATGAAGCGATAGAGCAAGTATGGCTTACTTTAAAACTTGGGGGTGGGATGGTACTGTGGCTCGATATTTTTCATCCACCGAGGTTCAATGCTTTCCCTGACGAAGCAATAATAATGGGTGATATAAATATTAATTTATTAGAACATTTCACGGTGAATGAGCACACACAAATTTTTTTAATACTTGTAATTTTAAACAAATTCTGATAAATCCCACCAGGTTGGTGTTAAACAAAGCCAATTTAATAGATGTTATCATGATCTTAACGACAATTTATTATGTGGACGTGTTTACCACCATGATTTGTATTAAGTTTCGGATCATCAATTAATTTATTGTTCTTTAAATATTGAAGTACCCGACGTCAAACTAAGATTTGTCGAATTTCGTGATTTTAAAAATTTTAATAAAACAAATTTTGATACTATAACTTAAATTGAGGAATAATTTTTTGATCAGGAGAATTTAGATGATAAAGTTTGTATATTTACAAGTTT
>CM032452.1:32500179-32510654 GCA_019049505.1 Pachyrhynchus sulphureomaculatus
TTCTCCCAAAAAATGAACACTTCTCGTATTGTAAGTTTTGCTGATTCTCTTACAGTTAATTTCACAGTACGTAAATTATAAAATAAAGCACACAAAACTTGACGATTTGAGGGTAGTTTACAACCGGTGATCTGGTAAATGGGATAGCCCACAAGAAATATTTTATCCTTGGTCCGGCTTTGTACACCTGATGTGGATGCCATTTCAGAGGCCAATAGGTAAATAACAGTTAACTTGGAAAATGAAACAAAATATATTGCAAACTTTAATTTCAATAAAATGTTTTCAAATGTCTTTTAAAATAATACTATAATAGTTATAAAAACAATAACAGACACACTTGGAAAATTAAAAAAAAAAACGTTAAAATATCTTCACTAGATAATTGTTCGATCTAACCAGCTCAAAGGCACTTTAGAAACTAAACTGAATAAATAAAAGGCCGGTTGTACGCTGAAGTAAAATCACCATCCCTAAAATAGAAATTAGATTCACCCTCCTTTTTACCTGTCAAACGGGTCTTTCTTTGGTAAACTAGTCAGGTAATCCCCATATAATAAAAGATTAAATTTGAACAAAAGGCTCTTTTATGTTTGAAAATTGAGTTCCAAAATACTTTTTAACAATAAAATGTTAATTCCGAGACACGTTATGTAAAAACCCGTAAAATTCTTAGAATACTCCCAAACTGGCTCCTACTGGTACCAGGTCACGTTTTTTGGGGCTAAAAGGCTGTTGTAACTCGATTTGACTTAAAATAACAACAATTATGTATAGAATATAAATTTTGAAGAACAACATTAGCTTTCTTTTGAGATATTAAGCGTGTTTCTATTATTTACCGTTCTGGAGTTATGGCTCCATACGTCAGCTTTTTGGCCAAAAATTTGGATTTTTTTCAAACTTTGAGCGACGAGCGGCACGGGTTAACGTCGTTTAATCGAGCTCAAATTTCGGCTATCTCAATATCTGGAAAGGGGAATCGTTTTGTGGGGTCCAGACGAACAAAACTCCTACATCGATTTTTTGCGGTCACCCTTATATATATATATATATATATATATATATATATATATATATATATATACATAAAGTTCTCGGCCTGACACATAGATGGCATTAGAAACTGTGAAATTATATTTGTATTAGAAAGTTTTTTCCTTTATATAAATACGTGTAAAATTTTATTTCAATCTGTCAATTCGTTCGAGTAGTAGCAGTTATTTAATATTCACCTGTTTTTTAAAATGGAAAAAATTGAATATCGTCATTAAATTCTTTGTTTTGGTTGATTTAACACCAACAGAAATTCATCAGAAATAGTTAAAAGTATGTAAGGATGCATCACCTTCACTATCCACTGTGAAAAAATGGGCTGCTCTTTTTAAATCTGGTTGTACGAGCCTCGAAGATGAAACACGCGAAGGTCATCCAAAAACTACTACAACACCACAAATCATTCAACAAGTCCATGATATGATGTTAGATGATCGACGGGTGGAAATGCGTGAAATAGCTGCAAAGAACGAATTGGAAATATTTTGCATAAAGAATTACATATGAAGCTTTGTGCAAGATGGATGCCGCAGTTGCAGACACTTGACCAAAAGCGCATTCGAATACGTATCTCTGAAGCTTTGGATCTTTTTAAGCAAAATAAAATGAACTTCAAGCGTTTCATAACTATTGATGAAACTTGGATCCACCACTATACACCAGAGCGAAAAGAGCAGTCGAAACAATGGCCGGTCGAATACATCAGAGAAGGCAGAGACGGTTTCATCAGCAGGGAAGGTTATGGCAACGATTTTTTGGGATTACAAATGTGTTTTGTCAATCGATTATCTTCAGAAAGATAAAACAAATAACTCTAAATAATACTGAAACCTTTTGAATCAGTTGGATGCAAAAATTCATGAGAAAAGACCTGCCTTAAAGAAGAATAGAACCATTTTTCATCAGTACAATACACGTGTTCACACAAGTTTCTGACAATGACAAAATTCAACGAATTAAAGTACGAATGGCTTAAACGTCCAGCGTATTCATCAGATTTGGCTCCCTCTGACTATTATCTGTTTTGAAACCTGAAAAATTCCTAGCTGGAAAGCGTTTTTTTACATCAAATGACGAAGCTATTGCAGCATGGATGGGTATTTTGCAGACGTTTCGGAATCATACTTTAATTATGGTATTGAATTATTGGAAAAACGTTGGAATAAATGTAATGAAGTTTCAGGAGATTATATTGAAAAATGAAACATATTTTACATCAATTTTTTTTTTTTCATTGTTAAGCCGCGAACTTTTCGGCTACCCATATGTATATATACATATATATATATATATATATATATATATATATATATATATATATATATATATATATATATATATATGTATATATATATATATATATATATATATATATACATATATATATATATATATATATATATATATATATATATATATATATATATATATATATATATGTATATATATATATATATATATATTTATATATATATATATATATATATATATATATATATATATATATATATATATATATGTATATATATATACTAGGTATATTCGGAAAGTAAGGTTACAAAACTCATTAAAAAATGCATATCTATTATTTAAATTTACAGGAAATAATACCGTAGTACTCAGCTATTTTCCCACAAAATCGCCTTGGAGGTCTCTGCATTTAGTGAGTCGTTGAACCAATTGAGGTATAAAACCTGCGTCTGCCTCCAATTTCGCTATCCATTCAAGCACCGCATTCTTCACCTCTTCATCGCTGGAAAAACGCACATATGCTCTTTTAAAAGAGTGAAAAGAAAGAGGTAACTCGGTGTTGTGTCTTGAATTTTTTTGTAGACGGAGAACCCGTATCAGCCCCTTAACTGAATCGATTGTCTTCTGCTTTTCGGTATGTAGTGCGCAACCCATGTTACATCACCTGTCATTGAGTCAAGGAAACTTCCCCCCCTAGTTCATAACGGTTGAGAAACTCCTGAGCTGCACGAACTAATTTGGCTTTGTACTCGTCCGTTGGCATTTTTGGCACACACCGCTCACAGTTTTCGAAACTTCAATTTTTCGGTCAATGTTTCATAAAGCACAGTTCGTCCGACTTCTGGACATTTCTCGTGAAACTTCTCAGCCACTAGCGATGGTTTCCCGCTCCTTTCTTCATCGTGAGTGTTTGTACGTTTTTTAAAATCTTGACACCACTTTGCCACTTTTTGACGAGACATCACATTACCGTAAACAGAAACAATTTCACGCAAATCTTTGCAGAGGTCTCATTTTTAGCAATCGCAAGATAGCAGATGAGTCCGGGCCCCTCACTCTTGGCGGGATCGGGAATGGGTGGAGTCCTCTCGACAAACGATTTTGACGAAACCAGCCAGGCTACTGATTCCAACGGCCGCTCGCTCTCTTCGTTAGGACCTCCTCTGCAAGCAGAAGTGTAGCCCTCAGGGCGTTGTAACCTTATGTATATACATATATATATATATATATATATATATATATATATATATATATATTATTTATATATATATATGTATATATATATATATATATATATATATATATATATATATATATATATATATATATATATATATATGTATGTAATATATATATATATATATATATATATATATATATATATATATATGTATATATAAAACAAATAAAGAGAGAGAAAGCAAAAGTTGCCGTATCTAACAAAATCCTAAGATATGAAAATAGTAGGGGAACTCGGCAAAGGGGCACAACAGATGTTCACACAATATTCATTTAGCCAATATTTCGGTCCTAGGTTGGGACCTTTATCAGGGCACAAACTGAAAAAGAGATAACGAAGCAACCAATAAGGAAAGTCGGGCATAGAAAATTATTAATAAATTCTTATTGTTGTTTAAAAGTATTGTTGTTATAAAGAAGTATACATTATTATTATTATTATTATTATGAAGAAGTACCAAAACTGAAATAAAACAGCCACTATTTACTAACATATTAATTTAAAAATATGGCATTTACAGCAAGGATGCCATTAGAAACCTTGGATGCTGAAAAATCAAAATTAATTAACCACCTGTGATCTGAAAAGAAATGACAAGTTTGACAAGGAGCTGACAAAGGACAACTATCTGACAGAAGTAAGGGATCACTCAAAACAAAAGGGAAAAAAGGTTGAATAACCAGGAAAGAATCGGTTAAGTACAAATTAGGTACTACGTCATTAGATTGGAATGTAGGTATAAAAGGAAAAGTACCCATTGGGAACGCTATTTTTCAACGGTATGGCAATTAAGTGGCGTAAGGGAAATATGATTTTTCTTCTTGAGAGGAGAAGAGAGGGATTGGAAAAGGAGCGGTATATACTACGCAATTTTAATAAACATGAGAATGTAATTGTAAAGAAATTCACAGAAACCCTGAGAATAAATATGCCTAAAGAAGGGACATCCAAAAAACACAAATACGCAACAGGAGAGAACTATAGAAAACCAAGGGCGAGGAATTATGACGAGAATGACGACCCAGAGATATCATGTGGGGAAGGCAAATCACAAGAGAGCAGAAAACTATATATATATATATATATATATATATATATATATATATATATATATATATATATATATATATATATATATATATATATATATATATATATATATGTTGCTCAAACAGTCAAGATCAGTTCTTTTATTAATGATGTGGGGATTTTCGTTGATATAACACATCTCAAGAAATTCTCTTTTAGGAAGGTTTTTTTGAAAATGAAAAATTTTTGACTTGTTGAAACTGAAAGAATGTCCATTATCGACAGAGTGGCTCGCCAGTGCACACCTTTGAGGATGACATCTGGTGTCACTTTTTATGTAATGCGATGCGGCGATTGAGAGACTGTGACGTCTGTCCGATATAGACAGCGGGACAATTAAGACAGAAGATGGAATAGACAATATCTGACATCGAAAGGACGGGTAGTGAAGATTTCAATTTACTAAAAATGCGTTTGTTTTTAAAGAAGTAATATTTGGCAATCTTAACATTGGGAATAACACGCAGAATATGAACTAATTTTGAAGTGAGACCGGGTATAAAGGGCAAAGATAGTAACGAGAGACCTATTTCCGTATGGCTGGCAGGTGGTGAAGGGGGGGGGGAGGAGGAGGGGGTAAAGGTGTAGGAGGAGGTTCTGGTAAGATGCTATCAGAGAGGAAGAGCTTATCAACTTCGTCCTTGGTCTTGAGCAGGAACTTCTTATTGTACCCATTTTCAATGAAGAGGTTTGTGAGTAATGTCTGTGCTTGAGATAGATACTCCGGATGAGCTATAATTTTAACTTTTCGGTAGAGACCCTTTATAACATTTACTTTCACTTTCCAATCATGGCCGGAGTTGGCATGGATATATCTGCCTGAAGAAGTTGGTTTTCTATACCAATCAAGTCTGATAACACTATCAGCACCTCTGATGGCTCTTGTGTCTAGGAAAGGAACAGCATTATTTGACTCTTCTTCCATAATGAACTGTAGATGTGGATCAAAAGAATTGAAAATATGGAGAATTTCTTCTTTACCATTTTCTGGTATGGACAGCAACAGATCATCGACATATTAAAAAAGAGAAGGAAGCCTGAAAGATAGCTTATCAATGCAATTTTTCAACAGATAGGGCATGACTATTGCTGCAAGAATAGGACTTAAGTTACTGCCCATGGGGCAACCAAAGGTTTGTAAATAGAAACTTTCTTTGTATTTGAAAAATGTAGATTGAAAGAAGAATTTCATGATGGCGAGGAAGAAGGGTGTATCCAATAGTTGGGGAACTCGGCAAGATATTTTCATATCTTAGGATTTTGTTAGACACGACAACTTTTGCTTTCTCTCTCTTTATTTGTTATAGAAATGGTTTTTTTTTTCAAGATATTTATAGATATGGAGCGGAAACAACAAACCTTTTCCGAAATTGGGCTAAGTATAACCAAAAATTAGTAAAAATGACCAGTAGAAGGAACTTTTCATTGAAGTGCAGGTCAACGGGTCTAATCCCCAGACAAATTGTACAGAATTTTGGATGCATGAACAACCGAACGATAATGGCAAGATCCAACGCTTCCAGAGTAAGGTATCTCTCAGAATTCTATCCTATGAAATTTCCTTCACTATTAAAGAAATAACTAAGCTAGCTTCTCTCCTTAATCGTGTCATTCTTTCTGCTGAGGACAGAGTTCCTCCACATATAGTGCAAACGTTCCCGTGCCACTCAACAAAAATCTCTTCACACTATTTCTAGATCCCCTTCAAGTAATTTGTTTAATACATTTAATAAATTAGTGCAACTTCGAGCCAGCAAGCTAAAAGTATCTCAACATTGGTTCATTAATCTCACTCAGGTCAATTCCTCCCGAGGTTCATACAGTACTCTCCTTAGGTCCCAAATTTGTTTTTGATTCTTTTCCAGGTAAAGACATACCCGTCGAAATAGTTTTGGCAGATGTTGAATCTTTCATTAAACTATTACCTTCTCCCAACCTAGATATCCTTAGAGCTAAATGCACCAATGCTGTCACAAATGCCATTATGAGACGAAAATGTCGGAATTATTAGATGATGAGCAAGTCTATAAGAAACTTTCTCATGACCCTACAAATGAATATCAAAATAAAAATAATTCCTTCGTCAGACAAATGAAGAACAAGAAATGGATCGACGACAGAATCGCAAGACAATTTTACACCTATAAAGCTATTCCAACAAGAACCTACGGCTTGCCAAAAATATACAAAGAAGGTGTACCGCTCAGACCTATTGTCTCTACAATCAACTCTCCTACATCAAGCCTTAGTAGTGCCGATTTATTACAAAAATCCTTCCACAATTATCATCAATTTGCTGTCAAGGACTCCTTTGCCTTCAGTGCAGAAATTAATAATTTTCAGTTACCTGATAATCATATCATTATTATTCTCGATGTGGTCAGTCTTTTTACCAACATTTCATGGCAGCTAACCAGACAAATTATTGATTCTGAATGGGCATTAATATCGCCCAATACAAAATTGGATAAACCCTTCTTCCTCGCCATCATGGAATTCTTCCTTCAATCTACATTTTTCAAATACAAAGAAAGTTTCTATTTACAAACCTTTGGTTGCCCCATGGGCAGTAACTTAAGTCCTATTCTTGCAGCAATAGTGATGTCCTATCTGTTGAAAAATTGCATTGATAAGCTATCTTTCAGGCTTCCTTTTCTTTTTCAATATGTCGATGATCTTATTCTGTCCATACCAGAAAGGGTAAAGAAGAAATTCTCCATATTTTCAATTCTTTTGATCCACATCTACAGTTCATCATGGGAGAAGAGTCAAATAATGCTGTTCCTTTCCTAGACACAAGAGCCATCAGAGGTGCTGATGGTGTTATCAGACTTGATTGGTATAGAAAACTAACTTATTCAGGCAGATATATCCATACCAACTCCTGCCATGATTGGAAAGTGAAAGTAAATGTTATAAAGGGTCTCTACCGAAGAGTTAAAAATATCGCTCATCCGGATTATCCATCTCAAGCACAGACATTACTCACAAACCTCTTCATGGAAAATGGGTACAATAAGAAGTTCCTGCTCAAGACTAAAGACGAAGTTGATAAGCTCTTCCTCTCTGATAGCATCTTACCAGAACCTCCTCCTACACCTTTACGGCCCTCCTGATTTTTCAGGATCCAAGGTTTCTAATGGCATCCTTGCTGTAAATGCCATATTTTTAAATTAACATGTTAGTGAATAGTGGCTGTTTTCTGTCAGTGTTGGTCTTTGTTGTGACAATTTATGGTCATTCTTGTTAGATTAATTCGTACACTGCATGTTAGTCACTTGCAATTTTTTACTTTGCTACTTCTTCATAATAATAATAATAATGTATACTTCTTTATAACAACAATACTTTTAAACAACAATAAGAATTAAAAATTAATAATTAAAAATTAAACTTAACAATAATAATTTTCTATGCCCGACTTTCCTTATTGGTTGCTTCGTTATCTCTTTTTCAGTTTGTGCTCTGATGAAGGTCCCAACCTAGGACCGAAATACTGGCTAAATGAATATTGTGTGAACCTCTGTTGTGCTCCTTTGCTGAGTTTCCCAACTATTTTCATATCTTTTATATATATATATATATATATATATATATATATATATATATATATATATATATATATATATATATATATATATATATATATATAAATATATATATATATATATATATATATATATATATATATATATATATAAATATATATATATATATATATATATATATATATATATATATCGATGTCGGAATTTTGTTCGTCTGGACCCCACAAAACGATTCCCCTTTCCAGATATTGAGATAGCCGAAATTTGAGCTCGATTAAACGACGGTAACCCGTGCCGCTCGTCGCTCAAAGTTTGAAAAAAATCCAAATTTTTGGCCAAAAAGCTGACATATGGAGCCATAACTCCAGAACGGTAAATATTAGAAACACGCTTAATATCTCAAAAGAAAGCTAATGTTGTTCTTCAAAATTTATATTCCATACATAATTGTTGTTATTTTAAGTCAAACCGAGTTACAACAGCCTTTAGCCCCAAAAACGTGACCTGGTACCAGTAGGAGCCAGTTTGGGAGTATTCTAAGAATTTTACGGGTTTTTACATAAAGTGTCTCAGAATTAACATTTTTTTGTTAAAAAGTATTTTGGAACTCAATTTTCAAACATAAAGAGCCTTTTGTTCAAATTTAATCTTTTATTGTATGGGGATTACCTGACTAGTTTACCAGAGAAAGACCCGTTTGACAGGTAAAAAGGAGGGTGAATCTAATTTCTATTTTAGGGATGGTGATTTTACTTCAGCGTACAACCGACCTTTTATTTTATTCAGTTTAGTGTCTAAAGTGCGTTTGAGCTGGTTAGATCGAACAATTATCTAGTGAAGACATTTTAACGTTTTTTTTTTTTAATTTTCCAAGTGTGTGTGTTATTGTTTTTATATCTATTATAGTATTATTTTAAAAGACATTTGAAAATATTTTATTGAAATTAAAGTTTGCAATATATTTTGTTTCATTTTCCAAGTTAACTGTTATTTACCTATTGGCCTCTGAAATGGCATCCACATCATGTGTACAAAGCCGGACCACGGATAAAATATTTCTTGTGGGCTATCCCATTCACCAGATCACCGGTTGTAAACTACCCTCAAATCGTCAAGTTTTGTGTGCTTTATTTTATAATTTACGTACTGTGAAATTAACTGTAAGAGAATCAGCAAAACTTACAATACGAGAAGTGTTCATTTTTTGGGAGAAAGCTCGAATCCCGACTAAACATGAGCAAGATGCAATTACTAAGCTGGAAAAACTTCACGCCGAGTGGAGAACTCTTCAAAAAGACCGGAAGAAAACATCGAAAACGGCCAAGAACACAAATTTAAAAAACAGTTTGTTGAAAAGTTGGATGATCTCTTTGATATTGCTGCAGGTTCCATGACTGGAGTGGATCTCAAGTTGTCTCGAGCTGAAGAAATCAAGGTGCAAAAGGAACTTGCAAAAATGAACCGATAAATCCAAGAAGCAACTTTTGATATTGGTGAGTTTTTTTTTTATTATTAGTATTCTAAAAAATAGATAAACAAATAAGTAAATAGTTTCATTATAATTGAAAGAAAATTGTACATGAGAGCATGATTTGGCATCTTTATGATTGAGTTTATATTTTTTAAATAATACCTTTTGATAATTAGAAGTAGGTAATTTAGTACCTATGTATTATTACTATTCTGCTAAAACGACAAGTTTTTATAGTCTTTTTTTCTCTTTCTTTTGTTGCTTCTTAGAGACGGATGATGAAGACAAGTTCGAAGAAGGAGAAGAAGACACTGAAGAGGACAGCATCTACCAGGAACTTGAGAGCTTGGAGGAAATGGACATCCCTGAAGAAGCTGCAGAAGATCCAGGACCATCTGAGAGCAAGAGGATGAAAGTTTCATTTGCAAGGGGCGGTAAAGAGATTTTAAACATGAAATTGTCCATTTATAACTGAGAGCCACCCCAGAGATGACTACAAGGAGCTATTGCAGTTGGTTCTCGTATTTGTTGGATCGCTAGACGGCAATGTTGTGGGTTTTAGAACTCCAGGAGCCATTCATCACGCTAGGTGGATGGCAAAGGCTATTTACTGCTTAAAAATGTTCATTTTTTCGTCGTCAATTTAAGATGTCTAAAGAAGAAGAAAGTTCTGTGCGTGCCATTTCTGTTTTCCTAGTTAAAATTTATTGTAAAGCTTGGTTCAATGCTCCAAAAGCTCATCTTGCACCAAAGCAAAGATTTAGGTATTTTGCATAGTCTGTTAGACTATAAAGAATGTGACAACGACATTGCAGAAATA
>CM032452.1:32510754-32513254 GCA_019049505.1 Pachyrhynchus sulphureomaculatus
AGGCGGATATATTAAATCCAGAAAAAGAGCCAATTCCCACGTTCAAAGAAGGGAAATAAATGGCTTTTCGTGGTTTTTTGCTGGTTTACAAAGTATACCATGTTATTTTCCTTTGAAAAGCTCTAGAGCTGAATGCATAGATAGAATTTTAGAGAAAACGATGTTTTTCTAATCCACGAAGTTCCATCGCTTTTGATATGCGATAACGGTACTGAATGAGAAATATGGTTTTAACATCCGTTTCAATCCCGTATATTCTCCACAGTGTAATTTCGTTGAACGTAATAATCGAACTGTCGAAACCGCTTTAAGGATTTACGTTGACTCACATGATAACTGGGATAAGGAGATTTCAAAAATTCAACAGGCTATTAATACAACAAAACACGAGATAATCGGGTTTACACCGTCTTTCTTAGTTTACGGCAGACATATACCTCTATCTGGATTATATTATAAAAATTTAGATTTGGATGTCAGTGTTGACAGCGAAATAATTCCAGGAGATAGGAATGCCTGGGGGGTTTAAAATATATTTTCACAGACCCGCGTAATAGGATACATAAGGCTTATGAACGGAACAGTAGGTCTTATAAGCTTAGAAAAAGGGATTTTTCCTTTAAAATAGGTGATCACGTTTGGCGGAAAAAAAAAATTATTTCCAGTGCAGTCGATAAATTCACATCTAAGTTGGTACCTAAGTATGTACATTGCGTGATAAGAGAAAAATTTCCAGATTTGGTCTACGGTTTGGTTAATTTAAATGGGAATAAAGTAGGACAATGGCATATTAAAGACTTAAAACCATTCAATAGACCTAACCCTAATGAAAGTTTGTCATAAGAACTTATATTTACATTATCTTAATTGCCCAATATGATTTTTATATATATTTTTTTTGATGTTGCTCTGTAGAGGTGACGACCTCGTTATTTGATTGTTTGGGTACTAGCCATATCCAAACTTAGGCTGATTTTGGTTGACGTTTACCATCGACTCCATTTTTTTTTGCGAGCTTGCGACAGTGTCACACTCACACTATATATATATGACTAGTATGTCGGTGGTCGCGAGATTTGATTTGCTAATAACTTCAAATAATACCCAGTTTTTTACACTTGGAGGCGAAAACTTGATTAGAGGCTATCCAAAGTGCTCTTGAGTTTGGACAAGCGCAAGATGTAGCTCGTTTGGTATGACATTGAGTCAGGAGATTTTATAGGTAATAAAAATACACCCGAGGGAGTGTATATTTATTACCTATGTGGTATATTTTAGGTGCAATTAAGAGTAAATTGATTTTGATTTATCTAGTAAGTCTGAAACTTGGATTATTTTTTATTTAGGTCTTCTTCTGAACTAAAAAGCTGAAGGCATTTTTTTTTATTTTTTTGCTGGGTCGTATCAATTTTACATTTGAGTCAGTAGTTTTCTATGATTTTATTTTGCATAGACTCATAGGCATAAAACGTTGTTTTTTTGTTTTACTATCAGGTTGATAGGAAATTGAAATCTTGCAGAAGAATTAAAGGCTGACCATCTACAGAAGATGAGAACAAAGTAAGACAGTCGTTTCACAAAGAAATGATCAAAATCTGACACCGTGGTAAGAATTTTGTTAAGAGAGGCTAAGCGCAGTAAAGGAAGATTCGTTAGATAATTCTAGAAGTTCGGGCTGACAGAAAACGGTTATGCCTGATACCTGTAGCAGTTTCTTCTAGAGGCTATTGTCTGGGGAGACGATTAACACCGTGATCGAATATTTTCACTGTCAACGATGTTTTCGTCTTGTTTTTGATTCTGTTGGAAAAGCTCTTGTCATCTTCAATATTTGTTTTACATTTTGCCACAGAAAGGTGAAGAAATTTTCGCTTCGATTAGATTTTTTTTAAGCTCATATTCGCTTTTTGGAAAATTTCAGTTTAGATGCTCGGTTTAGTTAACCTTACAAACCTTTTGGTTGTATCCCATAAGCTTTTTTTTGCTATTTTTTACACCGGGTGCTAGCAGATGCCGTTACGCCGTTTGGCAGGGGGTTACTCTTCCTGAGGAACAGACTGATTGGGAGGGTAGTCTATGGGAGGCGAACGTTTCACCTTTGGGACCTTTTTATTAGTATCTTCACTCAGTGGTTATCTCTATCTGAGCCAAAGGAGAGCCTAGCTACTGTATTCGATCTCAGCTCTAATTAGCCCATTAGTAGTGACAGGCTGTTGGCAGTAGTGTGTTTCGTGACACCCTATTAAAATTATTTTATTTGACTTATGGTGGTGTAGTAGACACTGTTTCAGTTTGGTGGATTTTATAACCTACTTCCTTTTGTTGGTGGACACCAGGGTCACCTGTTCTGTATTTTATTCTCTCCACCTTTCAGTATATCGTGATGAGGTGTTTATCTCCTGTTATCTGGGATGGATTAGATGTTTTTCATTGTTGTTCTAGGGGCGAGACCAGTACACGAGGGTCCTCATGCAACTTCGAGGGCTCCCCCTACATGACT
>CM032452.1:32518254-32520754 GCA_019049505.1 Pachyrhynchus sulphureomaculatus
TATATATATACATATATATATATATATATATATATATATATATATATATATATATATATATATATACATATATATACATATATATATATGTATATATATATATATATATATATATATATATATATATATATGTATACATATATATGTATACATATATATATATATATATATATATATATATATATATATATATATATATATATATACATACATATATATATATATATATATATATATATATATATATATATATATATATATATATATACATATATATGTATACATATATATGTATACATATATATATATATATATATATATATATATATATATATATATATATATATATATATATATACATACATATATATATATATATATATATATATATATATATATATATATATATATATATATATATATATAGTTTTTACTCGTGTTTTCACAAGCTTTCATTTGACACCACACTCGATGACCTAGTAAAAAAAAAAATTTTTCACTTCCGATTTCACCCCACAAAAATAACCTCTTAGGTGAAAATTTAACTTTCAAAACTACACGGCTCTGATGAGGCCATCAATTCCTATATTAGTACCAAATTTCAACTTTCTATGAGAAATGGTTTCAGAGAAAATCGGGAGTGACAGACGGGCAGACGGACAGATATCGAAGTGATCTTATAAGTGTTCCATACGAAACACTGAAAATCACTCGCCACCTAGACCCACCAAAATCAATCCCCAACACAACCAACACAGATACGGGACAAACACAACAACCATAGCCTAACCAAGACACGTATGTTTTGCAAGGAAAACATGCAACTACCAAGGCTGGCAAACCAAGACAGCGGTTAAGGTGTACAGCGGAAATGAACAGAACAGTGATGCGCTGTTACTACACAGCCACCAAACTCGAAACAATAACATCTGACCACAGATTGGAACTGCACAGACCTTTCTTGTCCCAATATCGACATCTGCAATTACTTGTTACAGAACAGAGAGTAATTGGCCAAAAAAAGAGTTATTAGCAAGAACAGTGCTCTCACACCTTCCGAATTGCAAACAGTCAAAGATACAATAGCTACTGAACTGAACACAGATCAACAAAACAATAGAACAGACCGAACCAACCTCACACATACACCATCCAGTCGAACAAAACAAGACCCACCACCCAGCAAGAGCATAACTCAAAATAATATTACAAAGCTAACAGCAAGCGCCGCACAACACCATATCACAGACAACAAAATCAATCACTCACCACCCTCAACAACATCTACACAACATCACCTCAAATCATCTCTCATACAAACACTTAAAGCAGAAATGGAGTCACATCTAGCTCGATGGTCAGGCACCGACCCCACAATAAGAAATCCCATCCCTCGTTTAATCTTCAAACAGAGCACGCAACCAATCCTCAACACAATAAACAAGCACATAATACCCCAGTACATAACAGACTTAAGCACAATCGAAGACATTCACACAATAATATACGCAGCAGCAATCACCCCTTTAACACAAAATAATGAAAAACTCCCGCAACTACAAAGAAACCCCAACAGCACAAAACCAAAATTCACATGGCAAATAAGAATAGAAAACAAAATCAACATCAGAAGAGATCTAGGACGCCTTACCCAGTTTAGAAGATCAAGTCCAAATCTCCCATCAGAATAGTGACAGAAATCCTTGATACTTTGAAATAAAAGCTATCCGTATATGCCGCAAGACTCCGAAAAAACAAAGAATCACACGAGAGGAAAGACACCAATAACCTCTTCCGGAGAAGCGAAAGACAGTGCTACCGAAAAACTATGTACAACGAGCAGACAGCAGTGACTAAATCACCAAACAAACAAAAACTCATAGATTATTGGAAAACTATCTGGTCAGAACCCTAACTACATAATAATAACACCCCTTGAATCAAAGCCGAAGAAGACAAACATAAACATGTGACAGAACAAGAAAATTCCACATTAACTACATAAGAAATTAGAAAAACAATCAAATACACACACAACTGGTACAAATAGTTTACTGCCACACACGAAGCACTCACACACCAAATCATCAAAGCCGTTCTACAACCACACGCATTCCCCACTTTACTTACACAAGAATAACATACGTCAAACTCAAAAGCTCAGACACCACAAACCCGTCAAACTACCAACCTATCACTTATCCTCCAACCATATACAAGAACATCACAGCAACAATTTCCAAGAAAATAGAACAACACCTAATAGACAACAATATTCTCACAGAAGAGCCGAAGGTGTGCAGGAAAAATAGTCGAGGATGCAAAGGGCAGCTGATAATAGATAGCGTGATCATGGGTCAAACCAGAAAAGAACACAGGAACCTTCACACCGGTTACATAGAATATAAAAAAGCCTTCGACTCCATACCCCACAGCTGGTTAATCAGAGCCCTAGAAATCTACAAGTTAACTAAAACCTCAGGCAATTTCCCACTCAAAT
>CM032452.1:32525754-32596477 GCA_019049505.1 Pachyrhynchus sulphureomaculatus
ACTCATTAAATAATCACTTATATGAAATAACTAAATAATATCAGAGTAACATTAAAAGATTAGCCGCATATGTTAGTGCCGACATTGAATAAGGTCATAGTTCTCGAAGAGGCTCACTTTGCTTTAGTGTATGTTTCCTCATCTGTAGATCGAGAATCAACAGAAGTAATACTGAGGCATTTAAAGATCCAAAAAAATACCAAATAAGAATTAGAAATAGGCAATATGAACTGGAAGAAAACATTGAAGAACGATGAACCGCTATTCTAATGAGTATACAGAAAGTTACAGAGAAAGGACTGGCATATAAAGAGTAACAAGCAAAATAGTTTAGATTACTGATAAGATTCTTAGTGTACAAGGATATCACTAAATCCATGGGGATACGCGTCGTTGAACGAATTATAATTATGAAGACTGGAAAACCCTATTTAAAAACATTTATTGTAAAAAGTACAAGTTTCTAGTTCGGTTACAAGAATGAGAATGACATATTAAAAATAATATTCTTAAAAGCTAAACTTTCATCTAATTAAGTTCTTAAATATATTTACTGAAAGATAGGTTAATTATGCCTAAGAAGGTACACTTTCTCTTTAGAATAATATACAACTAACAGGGTCGGCTTGGGCCTATAACTAACGCACAAAAAGGCAAAAATGTAAGAATAAAGTCAAGACGCTGAGAAAATTCATGCGAAACAGACGTTCCTTACTTTCATAAAAAATAAGAAACAGATAATGGAAACAATAAGAAAATTAATACTTTCTACTACTAAAAATAAACGAAAGTAACCAGTTCTGACAAAATCTCAAAAGCTCTGTAAACCTGAGAAGAGTATATATCAATTCTATTTAAGGACACACCTACTATTTCTGTTAATAATATCCAAGATGAGGCATTTAAACCACCTATTCTACATTTAAAGCAGTGTAATAGCTTTAAAAGCACATGGCATAATAAAGCACCTGATCATGCCAATACAGATACTCATATAACTCAGGCAATACCCACCGACTGACTAAAATCTAACTTTTTTACGGTCTCAAAAAAGATTATTGAAAAAAACATGTGAAAGACGTCGATTTAAAAGCCTTCTCTAAAATAGCATAAAATAGAATACATGAAGAAAGTGAAGATCTACTTTAGAATCAAACAAAATTAATATAACTAACCGAGTCTGACAGAGATATACATTGTCACATCTTTATTTTATAACTATGTCGAGAAGATTTTTCAGCTGGCGTTACAAAATTAAACAAACGCAATAAAAACTAATAGTATCAGAAGCCTACGGCACAAGTATTTTTTAATTTTTTTCTTTTTGCCTTGTTTTTGTTTCCTTCCTCTGTATTCTTATATCTTAACAGCAAGAGTGATTGGCGTCACGTCTGTTGTGTGTACCAGTAGTCGATAATTCAATTACCTATTAAAGTAGGTCAAGGTACAATAATGCAAAAACAAACATTTTATTGTACTCACACGTTCGCATGAAAACTAAGTAATATAAATCAATAGTATCAAAAAGCCATGTATATTGCCCAAATTTTGTATACACTAATCTGGTGAAGTGACCTTATTCATTAAATGCTATAGTTTTTTAAAATAAACGCCTCAGCTCCGAACATATTTTATATATTATATTTACTGTCCAGATCATAACAGTATTTTTATAATAGTAATAATAAAAAGTATTTTCAGATTTAAAGGGTGCCAAACCATAAATTTTTGCAGGCAGCATATCGGTACCAAAAGAGAACGTTATATTGGAAAAAAATTTAAAACACCATGTGGCGTAAATAAATAAATATGAATTTTTATTTTTGCCTAATAAAGATAATTTTGGAAAAGTAAAGTAAAGAATTTACCCGGCGTCGTTATGAATGTATCTCAGGAAATTGTATTTATAAACACGGCACTCTATCTTGAGTATGTTGGTATTGTTTTTTATTAATTCTTTTTTGGAAAAAAAGCGATAGGAAAGATATATGATTTTCTTAGTACCGGTATAACTATTTGGAGGACTATATGAACAAGAATATGTGAGAATTTCATTATTTCTACATATTCAACGTATGAATATTCTATTATCTTATACCCGAATCCATTTATTTTGTAATATGAATACGTGATATTGGCATTATTATAATATTTAAATAGTGTATCTGAGAGCAACACAGACGAGGTGCAGATAAGATTTTCATTTATAAGATTAATATAATATATTATATAATAACAGGTTTGTCATTAGCGTTTTTAAATTTTCAAAGAAGCAATGTTACTCTGGAAGAATGAGCTAACTTCGCTCCTTTTATTGGGAAAATATTTGAAAACTACGTCCTTCAAACAATAGCTATTTATATTTGCCAACTGCATGTCTAAAATTCAATGTATATTTATAGTCATTACACAACTGAAATATTTAAACTGAGAACACTTGAACACAAAAATAACTTCTTTCCACAATGGGCCCTCTTTTGCATCATTTTTAGGTATAAGATATAAAACTAACATAGTAGTTAATTTGACTTAAAAATAGTGAAGAATAGTGTAGAGGAGAAGCGACCAAAATGAAGATGTTAATTTTGTTCACAAGAAACTTATTGGTAGAGAGTAACTATGGGGTGTTGTTACTAAGTACAACATTTAAATAATAATCTTTATTTAAGATAAGTTATCTTATGACATAACTCATTAACAGTCAGTGACAATAACTTACAGATAATATAATGTAATAATACTAATAATAATATTTATGTTATATCCTAAGTTGAAAACTTTTATTTTGATAACATTTTAAAAACTGCGGATTTAAATTTTGTTAGGATAACTTCAGAAAAAAAAAACATATTTGCTATTATGTATAACTATAAACAATTTTTAAAAGTATATAAAAGATATTTTAGAAATATTTTACAATAAATAAGATTTACATTAACTGAAAGAGAACGCTAAATACTTAACTCCTATATTTAGGACAATGTGGCAAGCTTTTACAAAATGGAACTTTTACAGGCTGTTCATCGTTATAAATTGCATGAATGATATTTAATTTAATAAGTATTATAAATTAAGTGACTTAAACCACACAGTGTCCTAATTTAATAATTTTATGGTTAGTAAGTTCATATTGTGTTCGCCCTTTCCAGGTTACCCGTCTTTCCGTATATCCTAACGATTTAAGAAATAAATGGTGATACCAGCTGACATGCAACTATTACATAATTACACGCAATGTTAAAAATAAAAATAAGCAAAGAATGATTGTTTGAAAAAAATCCCGCAGCACTTATTTTCTTCGTTTTCGTTTTATATGCATGACTGGCAATTATTTGTAACTCTTTGTAGATTTATTCATATCCTCGATGAAATCTTATTCTTTCCGTAGTATTATAACAAATATTTACTGTTTTATTGATTTCTTTTGATAATCCTTCGCCTATTAACACCAAAGTTAATAAATTGGCCTAAAAAAATATATTTAATTAAGTTACCCATTTAACAATGTGCAATATATCCAGGTAAAAAACTTATCAAGTGCAAGCCGGACTAGCGCAATTAGTGTTCCTTTTGATGTGAAAATTTTTGTTACGGAGGTATAAAATGATCAGTGACTTCACAAAACACACCTTAAATGAGTTTATACCAAAGTTTGTTTCCGTTCTTTGTTGAAAACTAATGACCTTGAAAAAATTGTTTTTTATATCCAGACTAGCCGTGCCCGCGGCTCCGCTCGCGTAAATTTGATTCGCTGTTATCGTCACTGCTTATTCCTTATATTACCTAACGTAATAAAACATATCCTATAACCTGACCAGAGAACCTATGTGTTTTATAAAAAAAAAATACGTAAATCGGATAAGTGTTTCTCGAATGATAAGCACACTAACAGACAGACATACAGACAGAGAGACGTCGCGTTTTGTATAGATTATATAAATTTTTATTATTATTATTATATAACCTGGCCAGAGAACATATGTATGAATTAAAAAAAAAAACACGTAAATCGGATAAGTGGTTCTCGAGTGATAAGCGCACTAACAGACAGACAGAGAGACGTTGCATTTTATATATATTGTATTCTTTGTTACATGATATTGTTTCATATAGAACGGTTTAGGTAGCGTATTGCAAGAGAGTGAGCTAACGGCCAACTTTTTTCCGACTTGATTCACTATTATCGTCACTGCTTATTTCTTATATTACCTAACGTAATAAAATATATCCTATAACCTGGCCAGAGAACAAATGTATAAATCTAAAAAAAAACACATAAATCAGATAAATGGTTTTCGAGTGATAGGCGCACTAACGGACAAACATACAGACAGATAGAGAGACGTTGCATGCAACATATATTATAGGCAGACAGACTATTTGATTTATTAAATCTAGCATAAGGCTGCATTTCAACTAAATCACCTTACCATAAATCGTCTAAACCCTTTACATTCTTTCTTCTTCTCTGATAATTTCTTCTAGCAGCTTTATATAATTCTTCAACAATTGTTTCTTTTACATTATCCTTCATGTTAATTTGTTAATACTAATTCATTTTGTTAAATATCTTACTTAAATAACAATTAATTATTTTTTCAACTTTTATTTTTTATCCACTATATCTTTGATTTTTTTTAATATTATCATGAATCTTTACGAAATATTCTTCTAATTTTTTTAAAGCTGTCAAATTTTCTGAAACCTTTACTTCCAAACCATTAACAACAGATTTCAAAGGAGCGAACTCTTCTTTACTTGTTTTGTCAAATTTCTTAAACTTGTAGTCTATATGATCTTTAATATCGATTCTTTGATTTTATTTTCAAAAATATTAAACTTTTCATCTACATTGGTTACAATATTTGTTACTGTTTCTACCAGATCATTTTTTATTGTCGATATTTCCTCCTCTATTCTAGCTTTCAATTATTTTCCAAGATTTTTAACTGGTTTAATACATTGATTTTTTCAATATACAAATTTTCTTTTTTGCGTTCCTCAACTATAGTTTGTAATTTTGCATTTAAATTTTGAATCTCTGTTGAAACTTTACCATCTACATTGGTTTTATAGTCTGATTTTCGATTATGCAATTTTGTCAAAACTTTAATTTTTTCACTACTTTTTGTGATATTATCAAATTGTTGGTTATTTGAAATTTACTCTGTATTTCTGACTTGTTCCGTAAACAACATTATTTTTTTTGAGAAATCATCATTTGTTTCTTATAAATTTCGTTAAGTTTTTGTTTTAGCGACTTAATATTTTTAGTATCATTTTTATGAGCAATAAAATGAGGTTTTAAAGATCTATCAACTTTCTCAATATTTTTATTCATATCATTGTGCACCTTCGTAAAATTTTCCACTTTTTGTGAAGCTCTATTATTGAGCATATCAGTAAAAGCTATTTTTTTATTAATATCATTTTCTACTTTTTTTTATGTAACCCTAATCATTTCGTTTTTCAATTCTTGTCCTGAACTATCCAACACCGTTTGTGTTTAATTATTTTTATGTCGTTTTTAAAATTTTTATATACGTAGTTTGTATTAGTTCTATTAATTTTTAAACTTAAACTACCACCTTGTGTGGTTGGTTTATTAGATCTGGTTCGTCTAGGATTAGTTACCGGCACACTTTAAACCAAATTCTGAAGGGAATTAATAGTTCTTGTTTTTGTGATGCCTTTTCTTTGTAAATATGTTCCTATTATTTTAATATACTTGTGTGAAGCGTTTCCTTGAACCTGCTCATCGGGATTGTAATTTCTAAGATATGCCTTAGTTATTTTTAAAATATCCATATAATTATCAAGATCCTTTTGAGTGTAGCCTCTACGTTCTTTTTTAAATAACAATTTATATAATCCGGTTGTTTTGATGGTGTTGATGATTCATAAAATTTTTTAATTAGGGATTGAAACTCTTCAATAATAGTTCACTGTTCCCAAATGTTGACACTAGTTTTTGTAGTGGTTCTGTAATTAGTTTATATGTTTCTTCCAGTTTAGCTTGAGTCTCAAATTCAGCATTTTTTAAGCTTTAGTGTTTGTGTTTAACAGCCTTTCTTGATTTAACAAGTCCTTTCGCCAATTGTTCATTCATAATTGAAATGTTGACAAGTTTTAGCCTATTTTTATAAATAATTATACGAATCGAATACTTTTTTATACCTACCCATCATAATATTAGACTATTTGTCTATTACCAGAAATCCAAATTTATCTTTCCAACATAATAAACATAATTCTTTAAATTTATTAAACGACATATCGACATTAACATGATCATCAAAAATATGTTTTAAATATAATTATTAAATTTGCATTATCCCGTATCAATTGTTTAGGAATAGATGAGTATGTTTGACATAAATAAAAACAATCGGTATCCTTGTTGTCTTCCACAACAAAAATAACCCTTTACTATGGTTTGATTACAACAAACTATATCATCAAATATTACTACAGAGTCTGATTTTATGTCTTCTGGTGAAATAATATTATCTTCATTGTCTGACGTTGAGAAACCAATTTCTTTTAAAGGTTTAAAAAGCGTCTTTAAATATTCATGTTTAGGTTGATATAAAGACTTAGAATAAATATATAAATTCTCAAAACTATTAGGATCTACAATGAAGCTAATTTTGACATTGGTTTTACCACCTCCCGAAGGACCTACTATTAATCCTCTTTTACTGTTTCCTTCACACAATTTTCCATGTTTTCTAAAATTATTTGATAAGGAAACGTGATTTTTAATTTTTAAGGAAAATGGTTGTTTTCCAATTCTCGACATATATATTTGACTTATTCGGCAACACTAGTCATTTGTGTGAACACCTTCGTAATATATAATGTTTAAATCGCATCGGAAACAACACTTTTACAAAGCAAAACGAGAAAAGAGAGGGAGGGTTTTTTTAAACACTTTAATAAATAAATTGCCACTTGAATACACTTACCGGGTTACAATTTTTGTGGACCAGGTACAAGTTTAGAAAAAAGATTTATAAGGGGTGATAAAGGAATTAATCTATTAGACCAAGCTTGCAAGGAACATGAAATTTCTTATTCCCAATCGAATGATATAAAAATGAGATATTCTGCAGATAAATTATTATCTGAAAACGCTTTGGCAAGGTTTTTTTAAAAACTGCTGACGCCAGTTTTGGAGAAAGAACTTCTGCTCTAGGAATACCAACAGCCATGAAAGTAAAGAGAAAATTAGAAATGGGACTTAAAAAAAGAGAAAAATAACAAAAAAATATCGTGCAGGACGAAGAATGTCATTATCTAAAGCTATATCGGAAGCTAGAAAGGGAATTATGGGGGAAAACAATTTCAAAGTTTAAAATGATAGTATCAAAACAGCTCTTAAGTCAATAGAAAGGAGAGGGAAACTTTTAAATTCTAAGACAAGAGTGATACTTATTCCCAAGACTGGGGGATTTTTACCTCTTATACCATTATTTGTTGGTTTGTCTGCTTTGAGTGGGAGCCGCTAGTATTGCCAAAGCTGTAAACGATGCACGATCGGCCAAAGAAAGATTAACCGAAGCTAAACGACATAATCAAATTATGGAATCTATTGCAATTGGAAAAAGAGGAATTGGCTTGTTTTTAAAACCTTATAAAAATATGATGCGGATTGTTTTTAAAATTTAAAAAACTGCTAAATTAAATACCTCGGAATCCGCTTACAAATTATGATCTAATAAATTATGCAAAAATTTTTAAAATTCCATCTTTTCGAGGTGTATTTATGAGGAATAAATTACCTAAAAGGATTAAAAGACATGAATGTGGCGTTGTTAATCTGGGTAGCTAGGGTGGTAATGGTATTCATTGGACAGCATATATAAAAAAAGGGAAAAAATTAATTTACTTTGATATTTATGGCAATTTACGCCCCTCATCTAAGTTAAATTCATATTTACATAGTGACAGTAATAAAAACATAATAACATACAATTATAACACACATCAAACTTTTAACCAAACAAATTGTGGCCAATTTTGTTTAAAAGTTCTTTATAATAACATATGAAGAATAATCTTATTTCAGTCTCTACAAGAATATTAAAGAGATATGACTTTGACGAATCACATAGGCAAGGTAATGGAGAGGATGGTGTGCCGAATATTATCATGGATTTTAGAGACTTCAAACCTTCTCTCACCTCATCAGTTTGGGTTCAGGAAATTCAAATCATCCATGGATCATTTAGCCTCGCTGGAAACAGATATACGTTGGGCGCTTCACAGACGATAGCACTTAGTTTTAATCTCCCTAGACCTAACCAATGCCTTTGACAGAACAAATTGTCATCACATCCTTAACAAGCTGGAGGCAAAGGAACTCGTTGGTGCTCTTCCGATTTTGGTCACATATCTCAACCTTAATCGTCTTCACTTGGGGTCCCCCAAGGATCTGTCATTAGCCCCACCCTATTTAATATCGCCATAAAATCTATCACCAAGGTAATCCCCCAGCATGTGAAATATAAACTCTTTGCTGATGACATAATTATCTATTATTCTTTCCAATCTTCTGTGGAAATTACCTCTGTCCTAAACCAAACTCTTTCTGCTCTTGAAAGATGGACAACCAACCATAGATATTCCTTCTCCCCAACCAAATCTTCACAAATCCATTTTTGTAAATCCAGAAAATGCTCCAGAATCAACCCTCTATCAATTAATGACACCCCAATCCCAATAGTAGACTCTCTTAACATCCTAGGACTCACTTTTGACTGTAAAATGACTTGGGTTCCTCGCATAAAATACCTTAAAACTTGCACCTCCCAAGATTTACATTTACTGCGATCTCTATCCAGCACCAAGTGGGGTTCGGATTTCACCTCTCTCATTCCCATCTACAAGTCCCTCATATTGTCTAAATTGAGCTGTGGTGACTTCACATATGATTCGGCTAGTCTAAATATCAAGAAACAACTCAATCCAATACAGAATCAAGCAATTAGACTAGCTACTGGAGCTTTTCGAACCTCTCCCATCCCCAGCCTTCCATGCATCTCATCCATTCCCCCCTTACATTTGACCAGACAACTTTCATTGATGAAATTCTATATATCTTCTTTATATCGATCCTCCAACAGGCTTTCACTAGAGCTCTCTAACATTCACAGAAGAGACCCTAATCTCTTTCCCCCCTCTCCATTCCACTTAGAATAAAAATCATCCTTTCTACTCACAACCTGTCTCCGCCATTTTTCAAATACCCCACTTTTACTAATTTTCCTCCATGGCGTTCCCCAAAACCCATAGTCGATCTCTCCCTCAGCAAATACTGTAAATTTTCTTCTCCAAAATCCATGCTACATGCTCTTTCTCTCCAAAGAATTAACAACTATCTTCCTGGTTTCTCAGTCATATATGCTGATGGCTCCAAATCCCATCTAGGGACTGGAGCAGCATTTATTCATAATCACACAATCAAAACTTTTAAATTCCCAATTTATTCCACGGTTTTCACTTCGGAACTTTTTGCAGTAAAAGAAAGTCTGCGACATGCAATAAACGAAGGGAAAATGAGCAAATACCTAATTGTCTCCGACTCAATGAGTGCACTGGAATCAATAAAGAATGGCAACACTAAATTCACTTATTTAAATCAAATATCTGATCTTTTATACGTAGCTAACCACCGCAACATCTCTATAAACTTTCTCTGGATTCCATCACACACAGGGATCGTGGGCAACGAAAAGGCGGATCATCACGCAAAAAAAGCAGTGCAACAAGGTCACCAAATAAGTGAGGAAAACCATCCAAATGATTATCTCAACCACATTAAACACGTTTATCGAGACCTCTTCCAGTTACAGTGGGATTTGGAGGAATCATCTATTAAACTCTGGGAACTCAAACCCATGGTCTACCCTCCCCTGCACAATCAATCCCTCACACGAAGGCAAACACCATATGGAGAATACTCGCATTTGGCCACACCTTCCTCACTCATTCTCATCTACTAAAGAGCGAAGTCTGCTCGATTTGCCAGTCAACACTGACGGTGAAACACATATTCGACTCTCCTCACTCCAAGCAATCCAGAGAAAAGAATCGCCTACAGACGAGCATGAAACAGTTCCTAGCATCGGGCCAAATTCTATCCCACATTGAGAATTACCTAAAAGAGCATGACTATTATCAACTGATATAATAGAAAGCATCACAAATCATATTTAAAAAATCATCTTGATTTGGGGCGCTAAATGACCATAGTAGTCGATGCACCTTATCCCCACAACATCCATACATCCATCCATTAAAGAGATATATCATATAGTTTGGTTATTACTGGTAATTCTCCTAGTTTAAGGGTAGAATTTAATCCTGCTATATATCTAGAAGAAGATGTTGAGTATGTTGTAGGACTGGTAAATTTTGAAACATCTAATGCGATACCCAATATTGACCATCCTAATAATACAATGATTTTTGATAATAATTATGTATTTTGGATACCTGAAGGAAGCTATGAATTGAATGACCTAAATAAATTTATACGTGATAAGTGTAGTAAAAGAGGTATTCAATTTAACATGTTTGCAAATAATAATACTTTACACACACATCTTATGTTATCAGTGGGCGTAATATTTAATGAAGCGACAATTGGTAAATTATTAGGTTTTACAAATAAACGATTAGAGCCGAATGTAGAACATATATCAGACAACCCAGCGGAGATTATTAAATTAAATTCCATAAATATCGATTGTAGTATTGTCGAAGGATCATATCTTAACGGTAAACCTGTTGGTATAATACAGCAATTTTTTCCCATTGTTGTTCTTGGTTTTAAAATAATAGAATCACCACAAAACGTCATATATTTTCCAGTCACTGTAAAAACCATAGATAAAATTACTATTAAAAAAATAGATCAAGAAGGTGAATTTATTAATTTAAGAGGAGAAGTCCTATCGTTAAGGCTACATCTTACAAAAATTTCATGAACAATGGTAATCCTCTATCACAAACAACCATCCAACATTAATTGGCTTACAAAGTCTAATACGAAAAGCTTAAAAAGAAAGGAAACAAACATATTTTATTTAGTAATAAATCAAACACACAAAAGATAACACCTTCTAATAGACAATTTCTCAAAAGTTTTGGTTTTAAACTTAAACAGAAATGGAATATCTAAATGTAAAAGAAAATATTTTATTGGATGAATCCATTTTAAGTTGGAAAGTACTTTCTTTTGATCCTTTTAATCCTATGAAATGATGAAATAAGAATGTCTTTGCAACAAACTGGCAAATATCCATTGCCATGCAAGAGTGAGATTTATTTAGAGCCACAAGTTACGAAAGAAGATGGAAAAACTTCTCTAACGAACATAGTTTTAATCAATAATGCTCCTGCATTCTTATTTAAAGAGCTTCGTTATATTTTAAATAGTGTCACTATTGATTCTATTCGAGATGTTTGGACAACTTCAATACTTAAAGATTATATATTTTACAATAAAAATATACGCACAAAATTAGAAAATGCTTGGCGTGTGCCTCATCTTACCGTAGCCATCCCGCAAGAACTAGCACTTACGAAACTTATCGATAAAAATAATGACATACTTATTACTTTCCGAAGTTGTGAATTGGTTGAATATCCAGAACTATTGGAAACTGCAAGACACAACTAGCCTGTAAAAACGTCTACTAAGGTTGAAACACCGCGTCAGTTACCTTCCAAACCAATAGGCGATGAAACATAAAATCTCATATGAGTAAATTTGATCATTGTGAACTAAGAATAATGCTCCTGCATTCTTATTTAAAGAGCTTCGTTATATTTTAAATAGTGTCACTATTGATTCTATTCGAGATGTTTGGACAACTTCAATACTTAAAGGTTATATATTTTACAATAAAAATATACGCACAAAATTAGAAAATGCTTGGCGTGTGCCTCATCTTACCGTAGCCATCCCGCAAGAACTAGCACTTACGAAATTTATCGATAAAAATAATGACATACTTATTACTTTCCGAAGTTGTGAATTGGTTGAATATCCAGAACTATTGGAAACTGCAAGACACAACTAGCCTGTAAAAACGTCTACTAAGGTTGAAACACCGCGTCAGTTGCCTTCCAAACCAATAGGCGATGAAACATAAAATCTCATATGAGTAAATTTGATCATTGTGAACTAAGAAATATGTATGTTTTTAAATTAGGAAAGATATCCTTATAACGATCTTAAACTTGATTTTAATAATAACAAGTTTGCTACATTATATGAAATGTTTTCTGAATTTCGTCAGTTATATTAGAATTTGTAAACAGAAAAAATTTTTAAACCTACGGAATTTAAGGAACGTGCGCCTATTGTTTATATTAACTGTTCGCATCAAAGAGATTTACTGCAGACAGGCCCAGTAACGCTAAGAATTGAATTCGACACAAAGGAAAAAATTTCAGCTGAAGCAACTGCACATGTCTCATAATACAAGATAAAATATTTAGCTATAATCCTTTAACAAAAATCGTTAAACAACTTTAAATTTAATCCCCACCAACTAAAATAATTCAGATATTTATTTGATGTATGTTTTAATATAAATCAGTTTTGATTATGCCTTTGACACATCACGTTAATTTCGAAGACCTTGTTAAAATTTTACAACATCAACAAAGATTACAATCTTTCTTTAAGGATTTAGAAGAATTCAAGAAACTAATAGATGAATATGCAAAAAAAAATTGTATTTGGAATATTTTCTAATTTAAAAATTAATTAAAATTCTTAACATTATGGTTTGAAGACTAATTCTAGACATACAAGGATTAATAGATGAGAAAAATAAATTTTTTCCTAAAGAATTAGCAGCTTATGATGGAAATAAGATAAGGCACTATATATTTAAACAACCTTTTGCGTTAAATTTGCTTTCTCCATAATTACATAAACAAGCTGTTTGGTTAATGAAATTTCATCACTGCATTAACTGGAATGAAGGATACAACCCTCTTTATTGTTTCGCTAATATTATCAAGCAACTTACTAAGGACGCCCAATTTCTTTATGTTAAAGGAAATGAAAAAGCAGAATATCCAGTAATTGAAATAGATAACGAACCCTCTATTCGAGCTTTAACACCGAAATGTTTTTATCACTCAAAATTACCATCTATGTGTGCTTTATGTGTTTTTTTGTCTGACCATTTTTTTATAAATGAATAAAAACATTGTTTTATTTAAATTAGAGTATACACTGTTACATTTTATTTTTCTAAACGTTTTTCAATAGCTGCAAGTGTTTTATTTAATTTTAACATTTTTAACATAGAAATTAATTTGCTTATATCATTCGTTTTTAAAAACTCTCTAGATGCTTCAATCACACTTTCCATTTTCCTAATATATTCGCTTAAATTAATGCTGAATTCTTGAACTATGACATTATCTTCTAGCAGCAATCATCAATAAATCATATGTTAAGTAACCAAATTTTATATTCTCTAAACATATGCCACAAGTTTTTTTTCCAATTCAGATGCTTTCTTCATCTCCATCTCTTTTAGTATTTCAGCCAAATATTTTTTTAATACCTGCTATTACTCCTTAATGTTATTATAGTGCGTTTTTCGTTGTATTTACTTATAGCACAGAGATGTATTCTCTTTTAGAGCTATGTACTTTTATTTTCTTATTTGTACTTTTTTTGTTCTTTCTAGGTTAATGAATTTAGGTTTAGGGGGGAAGTCATTGGGCAGAGCTTGGGATGCGCCGCGTTGCAGGCAGGCGTATAATAGCGTTGTACAATGGGGGATTATTATATAAATGCGCCGGTGGATGACCATCTAAGTAATACTTGTAAAAGCTTTAAAGATTTTGTCGTTGCACATTTAAATGTGAGGTCAATGAACACCGGCTTTGATGAGTTTTTGTATTATATGAATACGTATCAATCTGACATAATAGGCCTTTCTGAAACCTGGTTATCTCCACTTGATGATTACGACTCGTATTCGATTCCCGGGTACACCTTTGCTCGAAAGGATAGAAATGGTAGAGGTGGTGGGGTTGGCTTCTATATTAAAAACTATCTTAATTTTATTTAAGCAAATAACATTAGATATTAGTTGCCCCGATCTCGAATATATTAGTATTATAATATTACTCAATCATAAAAAAATATTGCTTACAAATATATATAGGTCTCCATCATATGATATAGAAAATTTCTTTGAGAATTTAGATGATATGTTGCAGTCCCGTCATATGATATTGTTGTTTTCAAGGGAGACTGGAATATCGATCTTGTAATCATCTCACCTGCTGAAAGAAGATTAGAAACACTTTTTAACATTTATAATCTGGCACAACTAATAACAGAGCCAACTAGAAAAAAATTTAACAACAGGAAATTCAAGTGTTAGTGATGTAATCGTTACAAATAAGAATACTCCTTACTTGGTTACTAAATCATTGCTAGTTTCACAAACCCTTTCTGATCACAACTTAATATATTTTACGTTGAACCTTCCTAAACAACAAAACAACAAGAGAATTATTCATTACCGAGATTATAAAAATACTGATTTTAACGAATTTCATAATGATGCACTTCGGCTGGATTAGGATTCAATTTTTTATATTGATAATATTGAAACCAAATTGGAAGTGCTTAACTCTTTCATATTATACTTAATAAATAGGCATGTGCCCTACAGGCTTACAAAGGTCAAAGAAAGGAATAGTGCCCCTGGGATTACTGATAATATAAAGCTTTTAGTGCGGTTAAGAGAAAAAACTCATTCCAAATATCTAAAGAATAGATCTCCAGAGCGTCTCCAATATTACAGGGAGCTTAGAAATTTTGCCAAGCACCCTGTTATAAGGGAAAAAATTTCATACTTTAATCACTTTTCTCGAAAAAATGGTCAAGCCTTATGACACTCAACAAGTTGAGTCATATTCCGGATGATTTGTGCGATGCTGTCTTATTAAATAATTATTTTTCTTCGTGTCCTGGAGGATTGAATATGGGATTTAGTTTTAATCTAATTACCAAGGGACAGTTGTTAGCTACCATAAATAAAATCTCTACTAATGCCATAGGATAAAATGGTATTTCAGTTAAAGATCTTAGACTCTGTCTTCAATACTGCACGCGTCCGCTAATAAATATAATCAATTGTTGTATATTGGAAGGGTACTTTCCGAATATTTGGAAAAAGGCTATTATTAAACCACGTACCAAAGTGACAAACCCCATGGAACCAAAGGACCTACGACCAATTAGTATACTCCCAACTTTATCAAAAATTCTGGAGCGACATGTATATCAGCAAAGGTTTTTATATGTAAATAGTAAACAAATAATACCCAATTGTGAGTCGGTATTTCGACCTTACTTTAGTACTACTGCCAGCTTGGTTGTTGTGTTTTTCTGCATCCGCACGATACGAGGAACATTAATTCTTTTAGAGTTCCTCAACACAGGAAGGCTGCCTTTCAAAATTCCTTCATTTTTGTTGCTGTGCATTTATGGAATTCTTTGTCACAAGAGGTTAAATAATTAGCACTATGAAAGTTTTCTTCCTATGTAAAACACCAACTTATTAACCAGCAAAAGAATTCTAATTTAACGTAATATTTACCTACTTCTTTGTATATAATTTGAGATCCTTTTAGAGGTGGTACCACTTGCCTACCATGTCATATTATGTAAAGTTTACTCTGTTTATCCATATACATCTCCCCGCGTCTCCGCCGCCAGTTTCGCTGCGTGCTCGCCGATCCCTCTTTGCGCTCTGCTATTTTTAGAATTTTTTATTCTTAGAACTTTTACAATTAGTTTTTTATTTATTTTTAATGTATATGTTCGTCACAGGGTGGCACTACAGATGCCCAAATATTGAAGGGCTTGTGGTTTCGGCTATTTATAGTCGCTGTGCTATCCTTTTTGTCGTATTTCGAACAAATTTAATTTCTGTCACTTTATGAATTTGTAGATATTGGCAAATAAACTGAATTTGAATTGAATTTGAAATGATTTGATTTAGTTATTTTTTCCATAGTAATTTTGGTATAACGGTTTAATGATTTGAGGTATTTTATAACCCTAATCCCCCCTCCTTTTCATTTAAACACATTTCAATTAATAGGATATTTTCGTATAATTTTAATAATCTAAATTCTAACAATAATTTTTATAAGTCTTTGTTTTCAGGAAGATAAGACAAACTTGAGCGGCATTTTGACAAAGCTTAATATGATATGTAAGTTCAAAATATAATTTCCATTCTTGTGCTTCATGATCACGTCCTACATTTCGATAGTAACGAGAACAAGCCTCTGACATAATAATCTTTTCATATATTTCCTGCACTAATTTCTCCATTTTGAAAAATTAATTTAATTTCACAAAGTTCTTCTTCAGCTTCTCCAATATGATTTAGTGTTGTAGGATCTTGTACAACGTCTTTTAAACTAACAATTTCTTTATGAAACCACCTTTGTCCAGTTCCTTCAGAAATTCTAAAATAGTTAGAGATTTGAAATATTTTGCACAAGCATCTATACCTTGTGAATAATAATCAATCATATCATTATATAAACGGATTTGTACTGGACGACTATGCATAGCATAAAAAAATCTGTTCATCAACCAAATCACAAACGTATTACAAAATTTCAATCAACTTGTTGATATAAATCTGTAACAGATTTCTCTGTAGACATTATTTGAATGTGTTATTGAAGAAAAGTGAATATAATTTTAAGTTCTAGTTCTTCTTATAGCTCGAAATTCTATTCCCCTACTACCAACATATTTTACCTCTTGGGAGGCAAGAGGCAAAATTTTGCCTCCTTCGCCTCCTCCTCGTATTCCCACAAATACACTACTAAGGACCCATTAAAAAAAACAGCTGAATTTAATTTTTTTTCTTTTTATCTGGAATGACTGACATGCAAGAATTTGTAACTGATTGTAGATGTCGTTATATTGGCTTAGATCGGATAGTCTTACCATAGTATCGTATCATATATTCGTTATGTATAATCACCAATTAGTATTAAATACAAAATATTGAGCTAAAAAATATATACGTCAATAATTAAACGTAAATAAATTTTAATTGTTTTAAGAATTAACTTAAAATAATAGAAATTGTTTTATAAAAACAAATAACCAGTAAGAAATTCTTTAAACACGTGTAAAGTTTTAGGCTTGTACAAATAAGTGCACCCAATAAAATATCAGCTTTGCAACTATATCATGCTTCTTGCCTACATCTTTTTCCTATATTATTTAAGAGGACAAGAGTTATAAAAGTATAATATTACTCAGAACTTCTTTAAAAAAATCGCAGAATTCCTAATATCCGGATTCTAGTGTCACATAAATATTAACAGAATCGGTAGCCAAATAGTACAGAACTACATCCCATAAACTACCCAAAAAGACTCTTTTAAAGGCAGATCGATCTATTATAGAGAGGTAAAAGAAAAATTACGGATTACTTGGAAGACAGCAGGAAAAGAGCGATATAGCATAGCAACACAGTTTTCACTCAGAAGTATCAATTAAGTAATAACATTGTCAAGAAGTTCCGAAGAAATAAATAAATAAGTTAAATGACAGGCGAGAATATGTGATTACAGACAAAAAATAAAAATTAATCTAAACAGTCAATTCCGATTTCTATAAAGCGATATTCTCCAAATAATTAACAAGGAGCAATTTATGAAAATAGAAAAAAAAGAGAGAACGACAAAGGAATAGCAAAGAAAGAACTACAAAAAATATTCAACATTTATCTGATGCAAGGACAAACATTAATTAGATGGAAAACTCGATAACGATCTTAATATATAAATAACCAGCCAAGTGCCAGTCGGACTTGCGCAATTAGTGATCTGTACGTTGATTGCTTTTAAAAAAATTTTTGTTAGGGAGGTATAAAATGATTAATGACTTCACAAAATACACCCAAATGAGTTTTCAACAAAGTTTTTTCCAATGTTTATTGAAAACTGATATACCAAATAAATTACTAAACTTAATGCACTTGTGATAAATTTCGTTCAATCTACACCCTGTGGGATGTAGATTGTGGGAATATTCCAGAATTTTTTCAAAATTTTTGATTATAACTTTTTGAGATAAGGAGGGACAATGATTCTTCACAATTTTTTAAAAATAATACAAAGAGAAGTGTGCGCAAGTATTACATTATATACGTTTTTGTACTTATTGTTTTTATAAGATTTCATTTGACATTCCACTCGATGAACTGGTAATTTTTTTTTTTCACGATTTCACCCCCCAAAATTAACCCCTTAAGTCAAATTTTAACTTTCACAATCAGACGAATCTGATGAGGCCAGCAATTTATATATTAGTGCCAAATTTCAACTTTCTATGTCAAATATTTTCAGGGAAAATCAGGTGTGACAGATGGACAGACAGACAGACAAATAGACACCGAAGTGAGCTTATAAGTGTTCCGTACGGAACACTAAAAACTTGCCTAGTGCAAATCCGACTTGCGCAATTAGTATACCGTGATTACTCTTAAAATAAGAAAGTTAAATATTAATTTAAAATGCTTTATAATAGATGAATCATGTGCTTCTTAATTGGGACTAATATAAACTATTATGAGTGTCACAGCTTATTAAATTAAGATAATTTATAATAGTTATGTCCTATACTTTTTAACTGGGATTAATATTAAATATTACGACTATCATAGCATATTAAATTAAGATGATTTATAGCAGATGTAGCATATATTTTTTAACTGGGATTAATATAAAACATTACGAGTATCATAGCACACTAAATTAAGATGATTTATAACAAATGCATCCTATACTTCTTAATTGGCCTTAATATACAATATTATGAGTATTATAACATATTAGATTAAGATAATTTACAACAGACGGATCAAATACTTCTAAATTTAGAATAATACGCAATATTATTAGTATCATATTATTAGTATCATACAAGCTTAATTGGGATTGACATACGATATTATGAGTATCATAGCATATTAAATTAAGATGGATTATAACAGATGTATCATATACTTTTTACTTGGAATTAATACAAAATATTACGAGTCTCATAGCATATTAAATTTAGATGGTTTATAATAGATGGGTCATATAATTCTTAATTGAGATTATATAAAATATTCTGCATTTATAGCATGTTAAATAAAAATGATTTATAATAAATGTTCATATACAAATTCACTATTATTAACATAAACTATTATGACTTGATTTATAATAGATGTATCATATATTTCTTAATTGGGATTAATATACAATATTACGAGTATCATAGCATATTAAATTAAAATGATTTATAAAAGATGTATCATTTACTATTTAATTAAGAGTAATATGAAATATTACGAGTATCATAGCTTATCAAATTTAGATAATTTATAATTGATGTATCATATACTTCCTAATTGGGATTAATATACAATATTACGCACATCAAAGCAAATTAAATTAGGTTGAATTTTAATAGATCTATCATATACTTTTTAGTTTGGATTACATAAATTATTATGAGATCATAGCATATTTAATTTAAAAAAATATAATAGATGTATCATACACTTCTTAATTGGGATTAACATAAAGTTTTATGAGTTCATAGCACATTAAATTAGGATAGTTTAAAATAGCTGTATCATATACTTCTTAACTGGAATTAATATAAGATATTATCAGTATCAGCATATTGACTTGAATTTTAAAACTCTCACGAGTATTACTCACCATAGTAGACTCTCAATAGTTGTTCCTTACATTGAGTCTTGCGTCCTTCTTGTTTTCCATCTTTTCGTAGGATCATTAACCACTTTGTTATAGTTATTACACGGATACCAGACGGTATCCACTGCCAATCTCAGTTACATATCGACCCCTGCTAAAATTCACATTCCTGTCAAATCAGTTATGTTTTTACCGCCTACCAATTAATCTCACCAGTTTGTAAGTATTATTTCTTTTGTAACTGATTATCTTGTACTTAGAATTCCCTAATTTTTTTAGATGTCTTGACAAAGAAACAAATACTGGGTTTGAAAGCATGACAAATCAACAAACTGAGTTTTAATTGGTCTCTTGCAACTGCATCCCCAACAATCTCGCTTCTCTCTCTCTCCCTCTCTCTCTCTCTCCCTCTCTTTCTCCTTCCCTCTCAAATTATTCGGAATATAAAGCATTTTCGAATGCTGAGTGGCAAAATATAATCATTCAAAATAGAGGGTCCAACTATAAAATATTTGATAAAGCATTCAGATTGATGTTTATAAATTTTACCTATCCTCCTTCGTGCGTTTGTATCACTGTTGAGAAATTCAAAATGGCGAATCCAACATGACAGACCTCCAGATCAATCATATCTGTGATTCAAATAGAACTTGATATATTACGTGTTCTTGAGGCCTCTAAAAATGAGAATATGAACTTATATTTTTAAAATATGTTTAACTTTTGAATGGTAAAATCTCATCGCCTAAAAAGGCATGAAATTTCCAACAAAAAAGGTCTCTTATAATGGTCTCAGTATAACTGAAGGTTCATGTATCTAAATATATTTTCGAAAAAAGAATACAAATAATTGAAAAAAAAGTAGTGGGGGCTTTCAAATTGCATTTATGTAGGCTCAACCCTGTTAAATACAGAGAGCTTTTTTCGAAAACATGTTTATTAATATGGACCTTCAGGGCCCAAAATATGAAATTACAGATGGTATAAGAATTTTTTCCTCGGAATCTATGCTTTTAACGAAAGATTATTGAAGATCTTTTTTATTGTGAATTTCATGCAGAATACGATTATATTTTTTTTATTTCAAAATTTATTATTTTTTGGAGCGACGTCTGCCGTATTGGTTCCGACATTTTGATTATTTTAAAATCTAACTTTAAATTCGTGGTCAGTAACCACAAACCATTTGATATAAGAATTACTCAAAATCTCCAACCTGAAGAAGGGTTAACACTTAACTCACTTGCAGCCGCCATATTGGATCAGACGTTTTAGGAGATGAGGTCTTACCATTCAAAATTAAATATATTTTAAGAATACACATACACTTTAGAGGCCTCAACAATACGTAATATATCAAGTTCTATGAGAATCAGAGATCTGATGGATTTTGAGATCCGCCATTTTCGATCTTTTTTTGAATTTCTCAACAGTGATGCAAGCGCACGAAGGTGAATAGGTAAAATTTATAAATAGCAATTTTAATGCCTCTTCGAATATTTTATAGCTGTTTTTATAGTTTTAATAACTTTTTGCGACGCATTTTGAATAATTATCTTTTGTCACTCAGCATTTGAAATTGCTTTGGATTCGGAATAATTTTGAGCAAAGATTTGTCCCGGTTGACGTGAAACATGCCATATGTATATATATATATATATATATATATATATATATATATATATATATATACATATATATATATATATATATATATATATATATATATATATATATATATATATATATATATGTATATATATACATACATATATATATATATATATATATATATATATATATATATATATATATATATATATATATATATATGTATATATATATATATATATATATATATATATATATATATATATATATATATATATATATATAAATATATGTGTGTCGGATGTTATGAAATTCACTACGTATATTAAAATGGGTTACAGGTGGGGGTCATGTAGAAACACATTCAATACTTCTTTTTTCAAAAATTGAAAACAGGGGCAAAACTTCCTTTTACCAAATTATTTACAAATAAATCAGCACATGAAAGTTAGCCATTATATGAAATAGCTCAGGCCTAGGCCTGTGTTGCCAAACATACGATTTTCTTCAACAATTACAGATTTTCAAATTTTAGGTAAAATAATAATAGAGAACATCTAGCAAAAAATATGTTTAGCCATAATTAAGAAATTGTTTTATCTTTTATTAGAAAAGAAATAATTCCTTCGTAATGGGTGAGAATAACTGAATCATTGCCCCTCAATAGCTGATTTGGACTTTTATGTTAACAGCTGAACAAAATAAAAACAAAATTTCAAATAGGTTTTCCTCTTAACTTTTACCAGATTAATACCAAAATGGTAGACGATTTTCTTGTAAGAAATGTAAGATTTTTAGTGTTAAAGTGAAAAAAACAAAACAGGTTTAAAAACATATTTGCTTATTATTTTTATGTACCTTAAATGTGCAATCGTTCTCCATATAAAAATCCTAATTTGTGCCATATTTATAACTAAACCAACTGTACCCAAAGACAGGAATTCTTACATATGCTGCTATATTCTACACTTTTTACAAATATCTTAATTAACACCACCTTTACCAACGACAAATTGAAAGATTTGTAAATGTTCACTGTAAATAAACGAACTAAACGTGAATGTGACATTTTATATATGGCGCTGTCACTTGGACACCGCCAAGAAGTGAGTCACTAAAAACTAAAAACACACAAAGAAAGCCTAATTCTTTATTATTAGCCTAGCAAGTAGAAAAGAGATCCTTTTTCGGCATTTGAATAAAATAAAGCTGTCATTTTCATAATAAAGCAAATAAAATTTTTGTGAATCACTTGTGGTGAAATATTTACTTATAATAATACAATATTGAAATATAAAACTTGTGTGATTAAATTGTTGTTGTCACGAAGTAATTCTCTTAAAAGGTTAAAAATTTTTTTATTAAATTTGTTTAGGAAAAAACATATTCAAATGTGAACAACACCGTAGACCTTAAATTTTGGTTAACGCTAGGCAATATTATGGAATTTTATGGTTCACTAGTGACGACGTCAAAAAATATTTATGTCATTATTTTTTTAAGGTCGATTTTTTACTTCATAATTGAGATCGGCTATTTAAGGTGAATTTTCTTTAATCGGTCTTGCGGAGGCGCCAGTTCCAATATGTGTAGTGACATCTACAACGCTCTATATATAGATGCGGCAATTGGGCAACGCAATTATTGAAAAAAAAATATCACATTGGGGTTCTGATTAAAGGAAAATTTACGTTTTCTGGTATGATATAGATATTAATTTCGTTTGGTTGTAAATCATAAAATTGTTCGAAATCGTCGTTATCGTATTGATCTAAGAATAAGAAATTTTCTTGATTAAACACTCAATATTCGGGTTGGTTGTCAATGAAAGAAATTTTAGGGAGATTTTCAGAATTTTCAATTTGATTGGGATTTTGTTGCGTCACTTCTTGGATATATAAGTATTGGAAAATAAATTTTCTTTTGTTTTGCTTTTGATTTAAAACAGTGTTTCCAGAACTCGTGCCCAGTAGCTCTACTTGAATATTTCAATTTAGGTTTGTTCTTTTCGACATTTAACCAGTTGTTCTTTGTTGGATGGGAAAGTTTGATTGATTATTAAAATTTAATCTTTGTTGGGGAAATGAGTTATTTCCTTGAAATTGGTTAAATGAAATATTACTTTGACAAAAATTAGGTAAAGGCACATATGGTGAAGGTACATATGGTGTAGTGTAATTAAAAAAAAATTTCGTCGTGTATCTTGGATTCTCATAGCAAAATTTAAAGTATTTTTTCTTTCTTAAACGGTTTTATATTGATCAAATCTTGTATTAGTCAATCTATTGATCTGCGATCTGAAAAATTATAAATAAAAACGTCTTTTATTAAATTATACGAATTTAATTCGGCTTTTGACTATTAAGTCATCGTTCTACTGGTAAATTTATTTAAAATTATGTCAAATAGATAAATACTTGTGGTAGCATTAGGATTCATTTCATCTTGAAATACTTTTAGAAATTTTTTTAGTGAAATAATAAATCGATTTAATAATTTTGGAAGCACATTAAGGTTTAGAACATTGTCTGATTGCTACTTTAAGAGATTATAGTTCATTACGGCAATTTTGAACCAATTGATAAGTTGTCTAAAAAATTAACTAAATTCTCTAAATTAGAAACGTTATACATCGCCATTTTTTTATAGTAACATAACAATTAAAATTAAACAGTTTGCAATAGTTACCTACAATACTCAAATAGGGATTGTTGCTTTTGTGGATTTGGTACCCTTATCTTTACTTAGCTTAGTCTAGCTACAGATTCGGCGATTTTTATTCGCTTTCGTCCTCTTCTGCAGATTCTTGAAGGCTGACCGATATTCCCCAGCTTCGATTTTTGACTTGCTGCCATCCACTCGTGTAAACTATGCTCCAATTTTCTTGTGCTGTCGTCTTAGAATGGTACTTGTTACAGATAATTTAATTTTTTGGCCCTGTTTCCAAGTTCCTTTGCAAATGACTCTATATATATATATATATATATATATATATATATATATATATATATATATATATATGGGACGTTTCACGTCAATTGGGCCACCCCAATACCCAAAACTAGAATTAAAGAAAAAAAATTCAAGGGTGTCAATTTCTTCATTGAAATGTAAGCTTTCAAATGAAACTTTTCAAAAAAACAAGATGGTGGCAAACAAAAAAATCATCATTTCTTAGCGGAGTTAACTGAACTTCAAAACTGAGACAAAATGCAATATAGATGTAATAGTTAGAGTAACCAACATAATTTTATGTAATACCAACTACCAACATGGCGGATCCAGTATGGCGCCAAAAACCGAAAATTACTCCGGTCAGCTATCTCACTGCGAAATCTCCATAATTGCTCATTTTTTGTCTAATTTTCGGTTTTAGGCGCCACATTGGATCCGCCATGTTGGTATTATATAAAATTATGCTGGTTACTCTAACTATTACATCAATATTGCATTTTGTCTCAGTTTTGAAGTTCATTTAACTCTGCTTAGAAATCATGATTTTTTGTTTCTAGCCGCCATATTGAGCCGCCATATTGAGCCGCCATATTGAGCCGCCATATTGAGCCGCCATATTGAGCCGCCATATTGAGCCGCCATATTGAGCCGCCATATTGAGCCGCCATCTTGCTTTTTTCAAAAGGGCCAGTTGCATTTGAAAGCTTACGTTTCAGCAAAAAAATTGACATCCTTGAATTTTTTTTCCTCCATTCTAAGTTAAAAAAATAAATAAAACAAGGTTTTTCTTTGCAACTCTATTTTTATTTTTGGGATTCCACACAAATCAAGGAAAACACATTATTATAATTCAAGAATCTTTAATTCTAACTAGCCACTTTCACTAAAATCAATACATCAATTAATAGCTAGACTAAACTGTAGTGCCAGTAACTCGATGAGTAGAAGAAAATCACTCATTTTCATTGTGAAATAAGCAGTAACCTCAATTAAAACTTTTATAAATGGAGGGTTATAAAAGTAATAAAATAAGTTGTGCAACAACTCAATAACGATAATAATGTTGCTCGTTCAATTACAAAAAATCCAGCAGCGGAATATTCATTCTTCAATAAACCAATTTTAAAACACAGGCAGTCCATTGCTTGGTAATATTTGGATTTTTCTGGGAAAAAATCTTTAATTTTTAAGCAGGTGGCAGTAAATTTGTCTTTTTCTCTTTTGGTGATATCGCAGACAAATATGCACATTGCTACTGGTGCCTAAAAATAATAAGGAATGTAAGCGTCTGTTATCCCTTACACATAACTAGCCTGACCCGGTATATCAGCATTTACAAATAATGATAATTTAATTGTGCAAAAAAAAAATTCTGGTTACAATATAAGATAGTAAAAATAAAGTAAAAATTGGGATATCTTTTAAGAACACAAAAATGGCAGTAATTTACAACGATTAGGTGCCATTTTCATTATTAATTAGAGATTATTTATATTATGTTTTAAAAGTAATAGAGTTCAAAATTTTTTGATTGATGGTAGACTGTTTGTTAATTCATAATTAATTTTTGAAGAAATATATTGAAAAAAATATTAATGTCGTTTAGAACCAATAATTCAGTTAGTTAATTCAACATTATATTAATGAGAAGTCTACAGAATTTTTCTTAGGAATAATCTGACTATAATATATTAGTTTACTCATTGGTGAGAAGAAATGCAAATATGTATTCAGGTCTTGAATCATAGCAACAATCGCGTCTTATCGAGACTCTGGCTTAAGATGCATGATTACTGTCCGACAGTTTTCTTAGAAGTGTATTAACCAATTTTCCTGAAACTTAGTAGCTTTGTGGATTATTACAATATTAAATAGCAAAATTAAAATTTTCATTGCATAGGAAATTTTACATATGACAAATTCTACTTTAGCCTTCCGACTTAACCTGGTCCTAAATTGGTGTAAGGTAAAGACCATTGCCACGATTAACGTTATTAGAATGTCTAGATTTCGACGAACTTCCAAATTTTCCTAGGATAGAAAGAGAATTTGTTGCGAGCATCTATGATTGCTTAAAAGGAATGTCGAACGGATTCGTACTTCCTTTTTTCTTTAATTCTAGTACATATTTTTCTGCACATATCGCCGAAATAGATTTTACCACAGCTACATGGGATTCTGTAGACCCGTGGATTGTAGAAGGAAATCTTATCATTTACAAAGCTAAGCTGTTGTGAAAGCCTAGGTTACATGGAGACTCGTGATATTATTTAATTTCCTTAGAATTTTTTTAATGTCATCTGTAATATTCTTAATGTATGGAATGACTACAATCCCAACAGATCTGCTTGACTTCTAGTCTTCAGAGACACCTGAGGAGATGTATATTTTTGTACGGAGAATTTTATTCGTGGTACTGAAAATTGGGTGATTCAAAAAAGTGAAACAGTTTTGATTGAAAAGATTGTGGCTGAGAGAGTAACACAGCTCTATGAAAAAGGGAGTTGATAATTGAGTGTTGGAAATCTTTCTTTTCGAAGTAAACTTTGGGGACACCGGCATGATAATCTGCGAAAACCTTTTCCTGCAATCATTATAGTGTGTTCCTAAACTACATCTATATGGAATATAAATCCGAAATTGCTTCTCTTTCAGATTGGAAGTCATGGATGAAGTAGAGCATAAAGACCTTATGCATTTTTAGCAAGGTTCTCGAAAAGTTGCTACAATAATTTTTAAACAAATTTTTTTAAACAGGTATTTAATTATTAGACTTACTTCAAAAAAAAAAATCTTTGAAAAATAGCTCTTTGAAAATGAAGTAAATTTAGGTCAGGTTTAAGGTTTACCTCTTTAATAATGTGCTCTTTCCAAGACTAATCTACAAGTATGTTAATGATAATTTAGATTGATCATTTTTTTTATTGACTTACAAGCAAGGCATAGCTTCTTACTTCGATTAAATGAACAATGTTTTGATATGGTGAGAAAGCATACTTATTCTAACTTAACCCAAGTATTTACAATAATGTTTCTTATCTACACTTAACCTAGGAAATGTGTTTTTTAACATGATTATGACCTAACCTAACTAAATCTATACTGACTTAATCTAGTTTTACATTCTTCTGTCATGGTGGGTTGCGGGGACTATCGTTTTCGTGCGAGAGAGGGTCTGAGGATCTCGGAAATTGGTTGTGGACATGGAAAAATGTCAGGAAGGAGCCCCTGATAATTGAATTGTGATGCTGCGACACCTTGGCCAGGGACTTCATTTGAGTTTGCCGCTTATGTGTCTTGGTCTCTATGAAATTGGTTATTTGCATGAACTATGAGGCTCCTGTGATCATCCTCAAGACGTTGTTCTGAGTAGAATAGTTTATTTATTTACGTAATATGAAAATGCGGATAGGATGGAAATATTTTTCATATCTATACTGCCATGTTATTAATAGGTTCCTAGAAGAAGGAACCCACACTACACTAAAAAGCTTAATCTCGTTTTTAACAACAACCTTACTAAATGTGTTCTTCTGTTCGTGTTAGTAAAAAGCAAATAAGTCATTTCAGGGAAGTTTAATATACTTTGGCAAACTCCGTTTTTGACGAAATTTTTAGTGTTTGGCTTGGTCTAAAAATTATACAAACAAAAATTTTATCGATATAGCCAGAGTTTAAAATTGAAATTTCAGTGTATTTGAAAAATCGGAGACATGTGATGGTTGTCCAGAGCTCGCAATGGGAGTTTTGAAAATGTTGCGATGATTCTTTTGGAAAATAATGATAAAAAAATGCAGTTTCAGTAAATATGAAGCATAAAACGAGACTGACATTAAGCCATAACAGGATAAGAAGTAAGTATAAAATAGACGCGCTTGGAGAATAGGAAAGGTGAAGACTGAAACAACTAGGAAATATGTTTATATTAATTTTCGGAACACTAATTTCTATGAAAAGTTAGTTTACTACGAAAAACCTTATTTGAATTGCAAAAATGCTAATAAATATACAGAATGTGCAAAAAAATGTAATGTGACAAAACTGAATTGATAGATATTTGAATGACAGGGCCTGTTACTACATGGATTCTTTGTTTTTAGCCGTCGCCTTGATTGCCGTATCAGTTAATAAATAAATCTACATTAGAGAGATTTTGCAACGCTTATTTTTCACATGCCTTAATCCTTATCGTTATCTCAAGCATGCATAGTGTTAACGCGAATGAATTGGAGGGTTATGTTAAAAGATTGTCATTTCAATCTTACCATATTTTCTTAGTGGTTTTTATACCTAAGTAGGAAAAAACTGGCCCTACACTAATAGCGATAAGAATAACGAACTTTAAATAACCTCTCCTATAAATTCTTAAATAAGAAAAATAGTGAACCTTAATAAAGTATTCTGATATTTTGTCTCAATACTGCGCAAGCTCCGAATGTTGGGCGCATGCTTCAAATAACCATAACAACTGAGGCCTAATATTTAATTTCTTCCATTTACTACTGCGCAACCTCCAAACGGTGGTTGCATGCTTCATATAAAGATAAAGACAGTGGCCTACCAAAATAAGCAATACCAAATCTCCTCTCTTCTCATGTTTCTTCTAAATCAATGTGCCTTTTCCAGAAACTTTTTTTCAAAAAAAGAAGAGAACAATAGCGCCTGGCGTTGTCTTTTTCTTATCGAAAACGGCTACTTTCGTTAGTGTTGTGTCAGTTGTTTTATGACATGCCTACTTATGGTAGTGAGAGTGTTATCCTGTATCAAGTGTAAGGGTTGTTAAGGCGTGCATAACATCCCGACGGAAAGTGTGTGCGTTTATAAATTGAATGATTCATCTTCTCAATCCGTGGGCCATTGTGAAACGATTTATGAAAAAAAGTCATCTTTGTATATTTGATTACTTATGCATTCACCCGATTTAACGCCCTGTGACTTTTTTGTCTTCCCACTTGGTTCAAAATACATGTTCCGTTAGATTCCATATTTTTTTAAATCTAAAAGGGTTTTTCCGATTGCACCATCTTTCACAAAAAAAATAAAAGCTTGAAAAATTGCAAATATTTTGAAATTTTTTGAAAATCTAAAAAATTTGAATTTTTGTTCATCACCTTTTTTTATTTTTTCCAAATTTTGTTTTAAAACTTATAACTTTACCTACTTAAAAATTTAATCATATTTTTCACAAGAATGGAAAATGTGAACTTTCTTACAAACAACATTTCTACTACGTCTACTAAACCGCTAATCTGATAATATGGATGACCCCAATGAACAGAGCAATTCATTTCAGTTTGCAGCCATGTGAACGGGATATGTGCTACAATGTCCACCCTCACCAGAGTGCTACATGTATGATCGTTTCTGTACATCTCCACAGCTGACTAGATTTCTGTTCCAGTGATCCCTATTATGCCAAACGAGGACGAATTTCCATCACGACGTTGATCTTTTTAGCGTATATCTCCCCTCTCGCCTCTCCTTTTCCTGTCCAAATCTTTTATGTCGTCTGCTGGTATAGCTTCAGGCTCAAGATCTCTCTTAGGGGCATCAGTTGCTTGAAGCAAATCAGCTGCAGGAAGCCAAAACTTATGTACTTCTTAGAAGACATACAGAGCGAACGATGACAGAAATTTTCGAAATTTTCCAAATTTCTAAGAAATTTCAAGTTTTCAAAACTTATTAAGATGTTTCGAAAAAACCATCGATCTACTCTAAAATTTGCAATTGTTAAAGCTGGCTGAATTTCAAATATTTATTCTATGGTTCTTAGACCAAGGAAACAGAATACAAACAAAATTTTTTCAAATTTAAGAGATCATAATTACCAAAATATATGTAACCACCTTGAAATAGCCCCAAAATTGCTTTAAAATATGCGTAAAAAATATTAGTATTGAATGGTATTTGGTAGTATCTTCTAGGCATAAATTAGAAGTGGCAAAATAAAGGTGATTATTGCCTTACCAGAAATAGAACTGAAAATATAATAGAGGCTAAATTATTCCCATAATTTTGTAACACAATGCTCATACATAAAAAGAATACAAAACTATTAGCAATCATTAAAAACAACTGAATTTCAAAAATATTTCGGAAAAAAGTATCTATTTTATAAAGGTGAAGACTAATTGTTTAATTATCTGCATCGTTGCTTTTTTGTCGCTGGAAAACTTTATGATGGTAGCAAATTCTATAATTTTCCTATATCTGCATTTTATAGCTACTAATAAAGTTATTATAATAATGTACTGAAATATGATGTAGTGGTTTAGGATGAACATATTTAATGGACTGAATATCAAAAGGAACACTTTATGCCACATGTCTTTAAATTCTTGCTCATATATGTAACCTATATATTCTAGGGCGAACAATAAAATAGTGGCTGAGATAAAGTAATATTTGAAATTCACTAATAAGTGTTTCTCGAAATATGGTTTCTTAATTGACAATAATTTATCAACCAGGGCAAATGTACGAAAAAGTTGACACCAAGTATGTCTTTTTCTGTAACAATTAGAAATAGTAGTGAGTACAATCATGGTCCTACTTATCACCGACAATACTGCAAATATTTTAATAGTAACACTCAAATGCTGTATTTGTGCTAGTACTTCCCAAAATCTTAAAATGACACAAGCTATTGCTAGAATAAAAAAGGCAATCTTTTGACAATTGTGACATTGTCTTCTTACTAATGTATTCTTTTGAAAATTAATGTTAGGGACGATACATAAAAATCTTGCAATTTTGGCAATTGAAACGAAAAAAAATATTTCGCGTTGAGACTCTGGTTAGTTTGAAAGTTTTTTTAAGTTATTGACGATATTTCCTAATTAATTAGAAATTAATCGATATATATGTTTGTTATTTCTAATCGCAAGGAAAATAGGAAACATGTATATATACACTGTGAACACAACTAAAGCAAGCTTTTTATAGGGCATGGAAACTTTGCATCTTTCAATAAGTAGTCTGGATGGTAATAGTTTTTTTGGGCATGATTTTCTGCAATTTAAACATATTACGTTGTAATTTAAACATGAAATAACCGGTCAAGTGCAAGTTGGAATTGTGCAATTAGTGTTCCGTACATTGATTGCTTTTAAATGAAAAAAATTTCGTAACGGAAGTATAAAATGATCAGTGACTTCACAAAACATATCCCAAATGAGTTTTCAAGAAAGTTTTTTCCGATCTTTAGTGAAAACTGATGACTTTGAAATTTCTGTTTTTTTTTATATACCAGATAAAAAGGCAGTACAGTCGTGATAATTTTCGTCCTATCTACATCCTACAGAGAATATTCCAGAATTTTTTCAAAATTTTTTGATTAGTACTTTTCGAGATAAGATGGGAGGAATTCGATTTTTCGCACTTTTTTAAAAATAATACAAAGAGAATTGTGCGCAAGTATTACATTATATATATTTTTGAATTTGCCTTTTTACAAGCTTTCATTTGACACCTCACCCGATGATCTAGTAAAAATTTTTTTTTGACTTCCGATTTCAACCCAGAAAACTAACCCCATAAGTCAAAATTTAACTTTCAAAACTACACGGCTCCGATGAGGCTATCAATTCCTATATTAGTGCCAAATTTCAACTTTCTATGTCAAATAGTTTTGAAGAAAATCTGGCGTGACAGACAGACAGGCGGACACCAAAGTGATTTTATAAGTGTTCCGTACGGAACACTAAAAATAGAGAACAACACGACACATTTGCGGTTGCAAAAATTTATAACAACTACTAAAAGCGAACAAAGTTCGTCACAGCCGAACTAGGATTGACAAATGAAAAAGCAAATCTCGAAGAAATTTCTGCAATACTATAAAATATAAATACTAATAAATCGACAGAAGAAATGTTACTAACAAATACCCTTAGGTAGCTCGATCGTTAGACTACTGGCTTAAAATGTATATCAACAACTAAATATGAACAAAGTCCGTATTTCTGCAGTGACTTCTGTTCTCTATCTGTCAATTCTCCGTGTCAGAGTTCAACAGCCGAGCTATAATCGAGAAACAAAATTGAAACTACTTATTGCAGTACGGGCGTAATAGATAATAAATAAATTAGGTTTTCATAAGCTAAAGATATAGATTATTGCGATTATACAATAAGATAATCTTTGAACAGCTTTTAGCCTAGTTTATGAGGCAGAAACTTAGCAGAAAACAGACACCATATTGACTGCACCCGCAAAATTGTCCACGAGTTCTTAAACAAGGGAAATAATTTGTTACTTGTTAGTTTTTTTATTGTATGGTATTTTTTTCAAAAAAGTGTAAAGATTTTCGGTAAATAGTAATTGGCAATGAAAAGTTAAAATTTTATAAAAAAACATGAATAAAACTATTGTTGGTGTACTATTCACAAGTGTAGTAACATTCTAAGAGTATGTATGTATGTAAAATTTTCAGAGTCTGAACAGCCATTAGTTACCGTATGGTAACAGAAATGATTCAACATATAAAAACCGTAAACAAAACTGTCGTTAATGTACTATTTACAAGCATACAATGGATATTTTTAAGTTATGAGTTGTGATTGGTTAACTTATAGCTATTAAAAGGACATAGAAAAAGCAAACGAAACTATTGTTGGTTCACACACGTTCACAAATGTAGTAATATATTAGTGTAAAGAAGTAAGATTTTCAGAGTTAACCTATGGCCATTCAAAAAGTCCAATTTTATACAACAAAACAAAACTAATGTTGGTATACCATTTACAAGTTTAGCAATATACAATAGAAAACAAATAAATTTTCCGAGCGTGGTAATTTAAAGGATACAATTTAATAAAAAGTGTCAACCAAACAATTATTTCTGTACCACTCACAAGTGTAATAATAAACTTAGCTAAACAAGTAATACAATCACAAATAGAATACTTTCCTTTAGCAAAGAAAGTAATAGATAATTTTCAGCTACCTTAACTTCAAGAACCCTGAAAAGGCCATATAACACTATATACACAAAGCAATCTTTCTAAAACCACTCCCACCCCTTGAACACCTTATGTATTTACCTATAAGTAAGTATGCTTACAACATGCTCATTTAGCCCAGTGGTTAAAGGTTTTAAGTTCTCATTAAATGTTAACAGGCTGCTTTTTGGCACACAAAATCCAAAATAAAATCAAAAATTCGGTTTTTCGGTGATATCTCAAAAAAATAAAAAAGATATCGAAAAATAATAACACTACGCGAAAGAGCGGGAAATTCTACAAAAGGGTGGTATATAGATTCTTTTTCCAGATTTTTCTTTTATTAGCGTGAGAATTTATTAAAATTTCCGATAGGTGATTCAAAAAGTGTAGCGCGCCAACTTGTTGGGTATGATGAGCAATTGGTTACCCTATGAATATTGAAACGGTCCAGTTGAAAACCATTCATTGTAACCCACCTTCGTGTTCTGTAAGTACTTGGATAAGTACCAGTGAATTCTGTTCTTTTATTCGTCAATCTTAGTCCGACTGACGAACCGGGATACGGGGAAACACTTCTCGGGATGGGTGTGACGAGTAAGACAACAGTTGGTAAAATGCTTAAATATGAGCGTTGTCCATTTTCATTTATTTTACTTAACCATATATACCTGAGGAGGATCCTTCGAAAAGCACTACCTACTTTTAAGTGTTGGACATGTCAACCACTCTGTCGGCTTGAAAGCTACTGTATCAGCTTTCGATAGAGTATTAGGTATACGTACTTAATACAAATCGTTGTATTCTACCATCGTGTTTAATATCTCGAATCAAAAATAGGAAAAAAAAATAATAGTTTTTTTTAATAATTTTTTTCCTACCGAGTGAAGTAAGAAACAGTCTTTTAGAATTAGTCCGTGAAACACATCCCAGTCTCATCTTTTATATAAGATTGGAACATTGAAAAATAAAATAATTTTAAGATTTCTTGACTTCTTTTGTCTTTGAAGTAGGCATAAAATGTAATAGATGATAAAAATTGAAAACTATGTTACCTAGGTATCCTGAAAGATGAAGAAATACGAACATGTTGGAAGTTGATTTTTTCACGAATATAACACTTTTCTTAGTTAGGGAAGTAAAAACATATTTTACTAAAATAATGCTTTTAAACTCATTGCTAAAACCTATTAAGGTTTTTAAAAACTCCATGCATTCTGAACTAAATTTAAAAAAGATATCCTTCACATATTTATTAACGTAAATAATTTTTAAACGAAAACAAGTGATTTGTATTGGTGTATAGCAACTATCCTAGAGATAGTGATAACTTCACATTCATAACCAGCCAAATTATTTTGCTAAAATATTTGATTTAAATTAAGTGAAAAAGGCAATATTCAACACACTTTCAGAAGCTCAAGAGAAAATATTGCGAAATAATAATAAGAGATAGGGTTTTGTTTTAATTTTGATAATATATATTAATTATTAAATTTAATATTTCGATTAATGTGAAATAACTGAAAATAGACAAAGCCCATATTTCAGGAGTTTATCCACTGATTTCTTATTCGTCAAATCCATCCCTAGACGCGCTTCGCCCTATCACGGCTCTCAGTTGACTCGGATTGTCAAACAAGAAAACATGATTTGCTAGTACTTATCCAAGTAGTTACGGAACACGATGGTAGGATGCAACGAATTGCAATAAGTATGAATACCTAATACTCCACCGAAAGCTGATGCAGCAACTATCAAACCGACAGGGTGCTTGACACGGTCGACACTTAAAAGCAGGCAGCGCTTTTCGAAGGATTCTCCTCACATATGTATTTAATTCGTTTTATCCTACCGTAACTACTTGGATAAGTACCAGCAAATTTTGTTCTCTTATAATCCTAGCCCGACTGACGAGCCATGATACGGCAAAACGCGTCTCGGGATGCGGTAGGTAGGTATGCATACTAAGTACAATTCTTTGTATCTTACCATCGTGTTCCGTAACTACTTGAATAAGTACAAGTAAATTCTGTTCTCTTGTTTGTTAATCCTAGCTCCACTCACGAGCCGTGACACGGCGAAACGCGTCTCGGTATAAGTTTGACGAATAAGAGAACACTAGGTAAACTGCTGAAATATGGACCTTGTCCGTTTTGTTATTTGTTATTTTGCATTAACTACATATGCCTCAGGAGGATCCCTTGAAAAGCACCACCTGCTTTTAAATGTTGACCGTGCCAACCACTCTGTCGTCTTGAAAGCTACTTTGTCAGCTTTTGATGGAGTATTAGGTATGTGTACTTAATACAATACGTTGTACTATACCATCGTGTTTAATATTTAGAATTTAAAAAAAAAGAAAGAAATAAAATAATATATATCTTATAATCTTTTAGGATTAGTCCGTTAAACAAACCCCACTCTCATCTTTTAGGTAGATTGGAATATTGAAAAATAAAATAATTTTAAAATTTCTTGAGTAGAAAGTCTTTGAAGTAGGCATAAAACATTATAGATTTCAAGATACCTCATCTAGCTCTGTCCCGCGTCCTTTGCACCCTTTATATGTTTAACTGCATAACATCATATTTAAATACGCAATGAAGGCTTTCATGCTCCATCATATGTGAACTATATTGATGCTGACCAATATTTCTCTTAAGCTGAGAGTCAAATCTAGAAATTCTCTCGGTAAAATGTGGACAACAGAATATAAATTAAACTGCTGGCTGGTCGACGTAGACAAACTAGCAATTGTTCAGCGTGGTGTAAAGGAGGATGGCCATAAAATTACTTTTAAAAATATGTGGGTCTACAATAAAATAAGCGGTTTTTTACGACTATACGTGAATTCACAGAGAATTAGAAACATGCAATAAGCTTCAATAGGAAGGAGGAGGTAATCAACATCAGCAGAACGAAGCCACTAGAGACAATAACACTTTCAAACCCCTCAGAAACCATAAAATCACCCACTCACCTTAGGCCAGATACAAAATCAAAGTATGCTATTGCACACACTCTAATTGATACTTCAGCTTTGAGAAGAGTGCTTTAACTTACCATACTAGTTTTGAGGTAGCTTGCCACATAAGCAAATGAAATACCAGGTAGTTGAACCTTTGGATTACGGCTCAAAGCCCGAGAATCATACATGGCTCAAAATTATCAACAATATTTTAGTTATCCAAATAAAAAATTGAAAATTGCTGTAAGAGATGCAAAATATTTTCAATTTATCAACTGACCCTCTTCCCGTACAATATCGATTCATAAATATAATTTCCTTTCCTACTTTAAGTACTACATGTACACCAAGTTTGAAATGGATGTCTCAATCGTTCGGGACATATCGTGCTAACAACACACCGAATAAAATTAAAAAGTTTGTTTTTCGTAGTCGTAGGTCTCTAAAACGTAAAGAAATGCAAAAATCTCAGATAATTAATTTTTGACTTAAACATAGTATTTTAGTATTTAATAAAATCTGTTAAGAAAATGGATTTTTAATTTGACTCACAGTGTATATTTTAATTGAAGTAAAGTAGAAAATCAATAATTACTTGCTATAATTTAATGAAAACTAGTTTAGTTAGAATTAGATATTTCAGTGGTCTCAATCACTGATATTGACGTTCTAATTGTAACAGTTTTAAAGCTCATTTATTTTTCCACATATTTATTTATAACCACATTATAGTAGCGGAAGGGTCAATTTGGCACCATAGCTCATTGCTTATGTCTTAATGCCGTGTTTACATGACACTATCTATTGTGCAAAATACGATCACTTTTAAAAACCCTAATCTATACTATTTTAGAAGCCGAAACTTTAATGTTGCTAGCTTAGAAATTTCGTCAGAATTAAATTATAATTACAATATGACTTTAAATTTACTTTCAAATGCGCAACATAAATCGTTCAATTTTTAGTAAGTTTATTTGATTTGTGTAAAGCGAAATTAAACAGAGAATGACCCTCTTAATACTAACCTCAGTTATGCGTTATGACTGATTGGTCGAGAACATGACGCCACCTATTACCGAGGACGATAAACTCTCGATAACTGGCGCATTGAGAGTATACAGAATATGGTTGTAGAGAATAGAAAAATTTTATACATAATTCAATGAAGCATATAGGTTATAAAGCTGGGGAAGGACCTAAGTCTGTATTTACGTTATTATATCTATATATATATATATATATGTTATATATATATATATATATATATATATATATATATATATATATATATATATATATGTATATATATATATATATATATATATATATATATATATATATATATATATATATATTATATATATATATATATATATATATATATATATATATATATATATATATACATATATATATATATATATATATATATATATATATATATATATATATATATTAAATATATTGTGTTATATGTCTTTCTCAAGGGTTTTTTGGAGTCCGTAAATCTGAAAATTATGTTATATTTTCTATATTTCCAATTGCCAAGAAATAATATAAAGAATAGACGGGAATGCAAAACGCAGAGACTTAAAAAAATATAATAGGAACCGTTCACTTTTGCTTATTTTCGAGTGACAAATGTACTCATAATAAGTAATTTAAAACTTGATAATTTAACTGGCGGTCATCACAAACTGAATAATTTTTTGTAATGTATGATTAATATAGACAAAACTGTAAAAATTCTAAACTTAAAAATAAAAATTAAACTATTTATACTAAGATTGCGAATACGGTGTTGTCATACTGTTTTAACTTATGTTTTCATTTTGCAAAAACTAGTATTCTCTTTGGATTTTTTAATCGATTTATGTTACTTTTGCTGTTTCTAATATATGGTCACAACTGTTACTTTTGCTGTTTCTAATATATGGTCACTATATATTTTGTCAGTATTAGGTACACTACTGCCCGATAGTATCTAAATCCTTGTAATACAGTGTACCTGACCCAATTTCTTTGTTTCTATTTTTTTTAAATAATTTTTCGGAATATAGATTATTGTTGAATAGAAAGTTAGGCAGCATTGGTTATATTTCATGTTTTTCATCGGAGCTGAATATTCTTAGATTTTCTTCTGCATGGTCTGTGTACGTCAATTTAGTATCAGAATTTCTCGTAATAATTGTGTATATATCTTAAATTTAGTTAATACTGATGATAATTCTTCGTAAAACATTTCTACTTCTTTAGGAGAAGATGACGTTGGAGCATAGCATTGGATACATTTTATTGAATATTTGTTTGATACTGTCATTGTTATATTACTTATTCTATATGACGTCTTGTCCCAACACTTCCGGGTCCTTTTGGTCAGTCGCTAAGGCAGTTAGTTAAAATTTCACCATACCAGCACTCACACGGCCAGATAATTCTCTATAGCAACGACACCTGTTGAGAAAGCGAACTTGTTGGCTGAACTCTTTGCTTCACATTCTTCTGTCGATTTCGAAGGGAAAACACCACCTACTATTCCCATAGTGCAATTAAGGATGCCCGATATTGTCTTCAGACAGCGTATCATAAAACGTATTTTAATAAAGCTAGACACCAAAAAGCTTCTGCCGCTGACGGAATACCTACCATAGTTCTCAAAAAACTGTGATAGGGGGGACTAACACCAGTTTTCTGTAGGCTTTTCAACTTATCCTACAGAAAGGGAATATTTCCTCCCTGCTAGAAATGTGGCACAGTTCAGCCGATACCTAAAAAAGGCAAGAAGACCTTGCCAAATAACTGCCGACCAATCGCACGGCTTTCAATAATATCGAAAGTCATGGAAAAGGCTATCAATCAGCATCGTCTAAAATATATTGAAGAATTCAACATTATTAGCTATCACCAATATAGCTTTCGTAAAAATAGATCAACAGGAGATCTTCTGACTTATATAACACACGTTTGGAACAACGCAATTGAACACTTTAGAGGCACTTTGTGGCTCTCATGTTTCCTCAGAGAGAGTTCCTTTGAATGAGTGGCAGTCGACGGATTTCTTTCTAACACCTTCACTATCAACGCCGGTGTACCTCAAGGCTCCATAGTGTCTGCTACTCTCTTTCTCATTTACATTGACATTGAGAATCTAATCTACAACTTTGCAGATGACAGTACGCTTATCTCTTTTTTCACTTTGAACGCTCAGACGAATATCCGCAAACAGCAGGAAGTCATTCAACTTAACAAAGACCCGGAAGAAATTCTATCTTGGGGTGACAGTAACCAAATGGAATTTAACGCTACAAAAACCCAGGCGGCAGTTTTTTCTAAAAAACTTAACGTTGCTGAACCCGACGTAGTTATGGGGGGGGGGGCACTCCATTCCTGTAACATCGTCACTCAATTTGTTGGGCGTTAATTTGGGAGCAAATATGTCCTGGCATGAGCATGTTGCTGGTATAGTAAGGAGAGCTTCTCAGAAGTTGGGAATATTATTTTGAACCAGAAAGCTTTACACACCACAACAACTGTTAATTTGTTACAAAGCTCAAATTAGACCAACTATGGAAAACTGCTCGCATGTTTGGGGCTCCGCTCCCAAACATACACTGCATTTGTTGGATTCTATTCAGATTCGTCTGATTGGAGACCAGGAACTGACCGGCGGAATTGATTCTCTGGAACATCGAAGAACGGTTGGCTACTTGAGCCTATTCTACAAGTATTTTCATGGAAAGTGTTCGAAGGATGTGGCCCGCTTGATTCCTCCCAGAGCGGTGCATGTTAGAAGTACACGTCGCGCTAATACTTCACATCCGTATAAGGTTCAGCTTGTTACTCCTCGTACAAACGCTTTTCAAGCAGTCTTTGCCCAGGATTGTATTTCTCACCGAGTACAATTTACAGCGATTCAAGAACAACGTGAGTCGCTTTCTCCGCACACGTGTCGCTCCTGTCAAGTTTCGTAAATTTTGTAAAATATATTCATTTGTTATAAACCAAACACCTCTTTGGCGTTCGTTATTTCATCCCTTAAAATATAGTACATTGTTTGAAGTTGTTTAATATAGTTGTCTTCCGTTGTTCTAGCCTTACAAAATCTGATAATATCCCAACATATTTTCTTTAGTTCTTCTTCCAGTTGACATATATGTTCTGTGCTAAGTATTGTTTATACATTTACTGTTTCTATACCTAAATTCGGTCTTTTATGATAGCTGCAGTTCACCGGGAACTTGATGCCATTTTTTGTAGTACTCAAGGTTTTAACACTGATACATTTCTACGTTGGCTTACAGCGAATAAGAAGATGGATTATAAAATAGGAACTGTTCTGAATGTGGATAGAAAATAGGTATGAAATATTTTCTGTAAAAAAAAAAGTAATTTTATAATTCTTTTTGTCATTTTGTCGCTGGTATTCTTGATGACAATAATTTTAAGACGAAGTTGGTTCATTGTTGTTGGTACGCAGAAATTATTACTAGGATTGTGTTCCCCTTACATTGATAACTAAACTTTATTTAAATAATCTTGCTGAGATATTTTATTTAAATTTACCGAAAAAGAAAATATTTAACATGTAAACACTGAAAATGCTGTCACATAATTATAATGATTAAGAATTTTTCAGAAGATTATTATTGAGAAAGAAATATATTGAAGAGGACGTGTATTGTCGGACTTTAGATATTATAATAAATTTTGGCAATGGCAGTATTTAATCAAATTTTTTTTTATTTACTATATATTTATTATAACTTTAAAATAAACGTTAGGTTAAAACTTCCGCACTTACAAGACATTAAGAAAAAACAGTAAAATCATTTACCCTCTACTTTCATAGCGAACAAAATCAAAACTGAATATAATATGACTCATCCACTCCTTCATATACATTAAACTAAAAATATTGAAATATATTGAAAAATTTGCATTCAAAAACAAGAGAAAAGTAAAATAGTGTGTTAATATTTCGGATTGTTGTAGCTTTTACTTGATGGAAATTCATCTATAATATATATAAAATGCAACGTCTCTCTGTCTGTCTGTCTGTCTGTCCGTTAGTGCGCCTATCACTCGAAAACCATTTATCTGATTTATGTGTTTTTTTTTAAGATTTATCCGATTTACGTACTTTTTTTTTTTAAAACATACATATGTTCTCTGGCCAGGTTATAGGCTATATTTTATTACGATAGGTAGCATAAGGAATGAGCAGTGACGTAAAATAGTGAATGATGTCGGAAATAAGTTTGCCGCTAGCGCGTGCCTTTGCAATACACAGCCTAAACCATTAAATATGGAACAATATTATGTAGCAAAGAATATCTGTAATGTATAATCTATCTATAATATATATAAATTGCAACGTCCCTCTGTCTGTCTGTCTGTCCGTTAGTGCGCCTATCACTGAAGAACCACTTATCCGATTTACGTACTTTATTTTTTAAAACGTACATATGTTCTCTGGCCAGGTTATGGGCTATATTTTATTACGATAGGTAGCATAAGGAATGAGCAGTGACGTAAAATAGTGAATGATGTCGGAAATAAGTTTGCCGCTAGCGCGTGCCTTTGCAATACACAGCCTAAACCATTAAATATGGAACAATATTATGTAGCAAAGAATATCTGTAATGTATAATCTATAATATATATAAAATGCAATGTCTCTCTGTCTGTCTGTCTGTCCATTAATGCGTTTATCACGCGGGAACCACTTATCCGATTTACCTGTCTTTTTTTAAATTCATACATATATTCTTTGGCCAGGTTACACAATAATAATCTATATCTATAATATATATAAAATGCAATGTTTGTCTGTCTGTCTGTCTGTCCGTTAATGCGGTTAGCCTTCGAGAACCACTTATCCGATTTACGTGATTTTTTAAATTCATACATATGTTCTCTGACCAGGTTATAGGTATATATTTTATTACATCTATAATATATATAAAATGCAACGTATCCTGTCTGTCTGTCTGTCCGTTAGTGCGCTTATCACTGGAGAACCACTTATCCGATTTTCGTACTTTTTTTTTTTTTTTAAACATACATATGTTCTCCGGCCAGGTGTTAGGCTATATTTTATTACGATAGGTAGCATAAGGAATGAGCAGTGACAATAATAGTAAATGAAGTAGGACAAAGTTTGCCGCTAGCGCGTTCTCTTGCAATACACAGTCCAAACCATTAAATATGGAACAATATTATGTAGCAGAGAATAACTATAATATATATAAAATGCAATGTCTCTCTGTCCGTCCGTCTGTTTATCTGTCTGTCCGTCCGTTAGTGTGCTTATCACTGGAGAACCACTTATGCGATTTACATGCTTTTTTTTAAACATACGTATGTTCTCTGGCCAGGTTACAGGATATATTTTTTTAGGTGACATAAGGAATAAGCAGTGACGATAATACTGAATCAAGTCGGAGAAAAGTTTGCTGCTAGCGCGTTCTCTTGCAATACACTCCCTAAAGCATTAAATATGGAACAGTATCATGTAGCAAAGAATACAATATATATAAAATGCAACGTTTTTATAAATTTATACATATGTTCTATATAATTCGATATAAGCCTAGATAATGGGAGATAAGGTGAGATAATGGGAGATAAGGAGAAATAATGGGAGATAAGTCGAGATAAGCCTCCATAATAGGAGATAAGGTGAGATAATGGGAGATAAGTATAAATAATGGGAGATAAAGAGAGATAATGAGAGATAAGCAGAGATAAGTCTAGATAATGGGAGTTATGGTGAGATAATGGGAGATAAGGAGAAATAATGGGAGATAAGTCGAGATAAGCCTAGATAATGGGAAATAAGATGAGATAATGGGAGATAAGGAGAAATAATGGGAGATAAGGAGAAATAATGGGAGATGAGCAGAGATAAGCCTAGATAATGGAAATTATGTAGAGATAATGGGAAATAAGGAGAAATATTGGGAGATAAGGAGAAATAATGGGAGATACTTTATTACATTGGGTAACATAAGAAATAAGCAGTGACGATACTAGTGAATCAAGTCCACGCGAGCGGAGCCGCGGGCCCGGTTAGTTATAAATATATAATATAAGACTGTTTTTAGTCAATTTCATCTGGTTTAATAATGAATTTTTGATCACGCGTTTCGCTGTCGATGCAGCTTCATCGGATCTACATTTAACACTGTTTCTTTGGCTGCTTTGCTGGTGTTATGTGTTTTGAGATTTAGGTACTTAGGAATCACTTGGTTCTGGAGGCACTGATTGAAAAATCAAATGTTTTACGTAGTTATTGCACATTTTAGAAGTAACTTGAAGTTATTTAAAGGTTATATCACCTTGATTAAAATTTCGAATGGTTGTAGCTTCTACTTGATTGAAATTCATAAATATATAACAAATTTATAATAAAAGACTGTTTTTAGTCAATTTCCACTGGTTCATTTATAAAGTTTTGATGACGCGTTTCGTTGTCGATGAAGTTTCATCGGACATTTATATATATATAATAAATAATGAAAGAAAGCAAAAGTTGCCGTATCTAACAAAATTCCTAAATACGAAATTAATTGGGGCACTCGGCAAATGGCACAACAGATGTTCACACAATGTTCATTTAGCCAATATTTCGGTCCTAGGTTGGGACCTTTATCAGGGCACAAACTGAAAAAGAGAACGAAACACCAATTGAGGTAGTTTGGGCATAGAAAAAGAGTATTAGTTATTTTCTTTTAATAAAATGTTGTAGAAAAATATATAATAATAGAATGAAAAACCATTCACATGAAGAGTGTGATATTAATTTAACAAGAATGGCCATAAACACCAATGACATAAATGCGACTGACAATTAAGTAAAACTTTCACTACACACTAACGTATTAATTAAGTAAAATGGCATTTGCGAAAAGGATGCCGTCAAATTAATTCATTTATAATTAGCCACCTGTGACCGGCAAGTTGTATGACATATTTGACACAAAGCTGACAGAAAACAGCCGTCTGACAGAAGCAAGGGATCATTCAACCTACAGGGCCAAAGACCATTAAAACAACCAGGACAGAACCGGTTTAGTAAAAAATATAAATATGTATTATCAAATTGAAAAAAATTGGTAAGGTGGAAATGTACAAATAGAACACGCTTAAATCCGGTATGGAGATTCGGATGGTATAATAAACTGTAATTTTGAATAGAGGAAAATAAATTGGGCAAGGACCATAGGATGGATAAAACATTGCACACCAACCTAGGACCGAAATATTGGCTAAATGAACATTCTGTGGACATCTTTGTGCCCTTTGCCGAGTTCCCCAATTAATTTCATATTTAAGTATATATATATATATATATATATATATATATATATATATATATATATATATATATATATAATAAATTTTCTCTAGCGAGGGAAGTAAAAAGATGAAGTAATGAAAAATAATATAATTTTTAGAACCTTAAAGAGGTTGGCCACAGAATATCCTTTAAAAACTACCAGGTCTTCGACCGAACAGATACTTATAACGAGCGTCTATATAGAGGACATAAAGAAATTTAGAAATATCCGATATGCTTCAATATAGAAAGTTAGAAGTCAAATAGTTTATTGGTGTTAACATTTAAAAAGTATTCACGCAGGTTAGTAGCTGCTATTATATAAAACGTCTCATAGTTAAATACTTAAAAGATGAATAATATATAAAATCTGCAAACTACAACCTAAACCTTATAATTGGAATTAAAATCACTATTTTACAATAAACGGGCATAGACAACATATTAAAATTAATAGTTTAAAAACTCTCTATAATTATAAAACTCCAGACAAGAAAAAATATTTTTAATCTTATTATTATTATTATTATTAACATGTCTTATGATGTTATAGGGTTATTTCTTGAAAAAGTGAATTCAGGGACAGCTTGGGCCATTTCTACATCTTTCCAGTCGTTGGCAACCAGGAACTAAGTTATTCTGATTTCAAGTGCTATCGTCATGAGTATCTACTTGTGATTTGTGCAATGTCAGGTTGTTCTATACGTATTTATAAGATTTTCTAATATAAGAGAGGTTAATATGTAGGCTCCCTTTGTTGCCAAGAAAAATTCCCAATGCTACATTAAAATGGTTCCGAGCAATAAATGGATAGATTATGTGGTTATTGCACAGGCAGAAATAGACATTCTTCAGAACTGTAGGTGGAATACAATTAGCCAAGCCTCGTAGCAGAAAAACATTTGATACCTGCTTACTACAGCAAACATCGGTATGAACGTTCCTGTATAGCTTTGTGACGAGGTGAACTCTCAAGAATTTGACACTTAGAGCTACTTTCATCCCTAGTACATTACAGGTTGAGAAGTTCATGAGATACGTTTCTGAAAGTAATCAGAAAGAGCAGATCTTTTGTAAACCATCTCGGTAAATGATAGTATGTCGTGGGAATTTCCCATGATCTGCACCACGACGAGAAATTGTGTTTGCAGTAGAAAGAGTATGACAAGCCTTTAAATTTACTAGTGGTAGACTGTTATTGCATATCAAGAATAGCAAAAGTCTCAGGACTTTGAGGATATCCAATAATAATATTCGTTTCCGCATCCTCGCAACTAGTAGTACTTGGCGGCGATTTGAAAAGGTAGTTCTAAATCAGAGCAAGATATTTTTTTTGATGATTTCAAGCGATACTCAGTCGAAGCCTATATTTAAGTTACAGGAACTTCCAGAGAGATACGCTTGACTCATAAACAAGAAATCCAGAATATCTAAAAATGGATTTAGTTTTTTTCCGAAAATGACAGATTTCTATCTATAAAAAATATTATTCCATACAAAAAAATTAGAAATGTATGAAGGGACCAGAGACATTAGTTTAAAGTTAGATGAGTCATTAGGACCACCTTCTTTAACTATTTAATACTCTCAAACGTCTAGAAAAATATTCCCATCAATGAAGGGATTTATAAGTGTTGTCAACGGACATGTTATTAAGTTTTTAATATATTTTATTAGATTTACTGTACATCTAAATTTGTCTTTACTCATTATTTGTCTTGGCAAAGGGAAGTAATGCATTTACACCATTTGAGATTTTTGCTTTTCATCCCGTCTAAGGATACCTAGATTACGAAAAACACAGTTTTTCCTTTTCGTCGATATATCTGTCTGTCGGTATGTTGGTATGGATAAATCTCTAAAAAAATGAAATGTCAGTCTCAAATCTTATACACAAGGGTGAAAGTGATCGGGGGTAATTAAATATTTTATAATTGAGAATTTTTCCAGGCTTGTGTTTGTTCATAATTATTTATGGTAAAACATATAAAAGGCTAAAGGTGTGTGGAAGGGCATTCATCACGTTTTTTATATTTTCAATAATGTTCAGTGTTCTTGCATATTGTGTCATTCTTGTTTATTTTCAAAAAGGGAAGAGAAAAAGAGAAAGGGGTTGTCAAATATTGTATCTTTTCGAGAGTATCATCACAGAAATTAAAGCTATCGCTACAGAAAGACAAGCTGGTCTAACAAGACGTCGCACATAAGGGTATTGTAGCGTTTTTAGATATTTTAAATCCGGTTTATTTCTAAATATAGCAGTGAAAACTTTTTGGAGTGCATATTTTTAAGAAAAATATATTTTAATATATAAGAAGACAGTACACTGAGAAAAAAAAAACATATTGACAAAAATTATAAAAATAATTTTTCACGATGAAGAATCCCTTCGTCCGAACCCGAGCTCCATTCCTCGGCTTTCAAGCGATTTATGAAGTTGAAGTCGACACCGGTAATTTCAGCGCCCACGTCTGAATTGGCAAAAAATCGCCTACTTGTATTGCCATCATTGGTGTACCAAATCCAGCTTTTGGCACATCTATGATTAAGCCCGTTTGCTCTCTGAATTTTGCCTGTAGTACTGCCCTTTTTTGCTTGACAATTTCTTTGTCCGATTTTAGCTGCTACTTTTGCACAAGAAGGTTTTATGACAAATGCGGAATACTTTCGAGTAATCGGATCCTAGCGCAGACAGGCCAAACTGACATACATCTGTGTCGACGTTATTTTTTGCATTGAGGTCAATAAACCGCTTTGAACTAGCACCACAAATGTAGCATCTCCTTGTTAAAGTAGCAGCATTGCACATTTTTGCATCGACCATAATTTGTCATTATATGTTTTATAGAAAAAAGATGTCTCCTTGAACGAATTCACTGTTTACCAAAGCATTTATTGAATTTTCTATGCAAGTAAATTCAGAATTTGTAATATCTCCTGTTTCTGGAACAAATCTAATCCTCATTGGCCGACAGTATCGTGGCAAAGAGGGAGTTGGATTCTGCCAAATAACTTTCCTGTTTGTCCTACAAATTAATTGTAGTAGGAAAAAGCAACTTTGAAAAACATTGCTGTCAATTGCATCTTCTTCTTCCAATTTTTGCTTAAATTGTGCTTGTTGCTATCCGTTACATTCTCATTTCGAAATGAGTGTCAGTGATTGACGCTCTTCTAGATTTAATTCTTTTAGTACACCCTCCAAATATGTGGCCAAACGTTTAGGAGTATGATCCAATAAATGTATTAATTTCAACACATGTTTCAGTTAGCCGATAAGCCTCTTTCGCCGGATAACAAATTCTTCTTGCTTGCTGTATGTAACACAGTGTAACTCAGATTATACTTCTTGTTAATATTTCTTATTATTTCATACTGCTTCCTTGAAAGTTCAGCTTGTGCAAACATTGAGAGGTTGGATTTAGTTGCGACTGTTTTTCATGCTGCTTTGACACTTTTTATGCTTTCTGATATGCTTGGGATGTCTAGGAAAAGTTGGTTGTGTCTCTTAGTATAACTTTTAACTAAAACTTCTGCTTTTTTATGCGCTTCTGTCCATTTTTTCTTGAATTGTGACTTCAAATAGAAGAACTTATTCATCACTTCCTTTCTTTGCTCGTCACAATATTCATCTTGCGATAAAATGTAACTCTCAAGATATATCAATTTTTCTTTAATATTTGGCACGTTCTGTTCCTACATTTTGTCAAAAAGTAGTCTACGCTTTACTATTCGAGCACCTGAAGTACCCTCGAATCCTAGAACAAAATAAACACTGTTTAAATTTAAAAAATAAATAAATAAATAGAAAATACCAAGTGATTTTCACTATCTGATTTAAAGACCATGAAAACCTCGATTTCACGGGAAATCACGGCTAGTATTGATATATCCTTTAAAACTAATAAAATCACTGAGACACATCCTGTATAACAAATCCCTTTTTAAATACCGAAAAACGGGTTTTCGTACAACAATTTCGAGTAACATTTTCTATCTTCAAAATTTACAAATTGTTTAATAAAAAATACATAAAAATGATCAACATGTATGCTCTCTTAGCTATAATATTCAAATCCAACACAATTTTCTTCAAGGAAAATCAGTGTTTTAAATAACTGCTTTGTAACGAATGCCGAGAAGAGAAACGAACACTCAGAGTGACGAGCAAATTCCGACTGATACTACGGCGCGTGCGCTGTCAAATGGGTAACGGGAGGGGTCGCCTATTATTCTATGCCTGTTCAACATTGTTAGATAGCAAATTTTTTCTACCTGGGATAAGTTTTAGGAAATCGATTTATGGTCGTCTAAAACACTGAAATAACCATTTGTGCACCGCGGTATGAAGCAGGCTGACTAACACCAGATCGTTAAAATGTGCGTTGTCGCGTTTCTCAGCCGCGCAAGTACAAATTGTTTCATATGTCACAATAATAAGGAAAAATAACGCAGCATTTCTAAAAAATTCAACGAGGGGCATCTTAACACTCCTACAGTAGCCAGCCGGCTTCGTTTTTGTAGCGATACAAATTTTCGAGTTGTTAAAAATGTAATAATCTTTTTTTTATGTTCCATGGTGTTGGTGGATATCAAATAGCCAGCTTCTCACTTTATTATAATTTAATATATATATTTTTATTAAATATTTATATATATATATATATATATATATATATATATATATATATATATATATATGTATACATATATATAAGAGTATATATATATATAATATATATATATATATATATATATATATATATATATATATATATATATATATATATATATATATATATATATATATATATATATATATATATATATATATATATATATATATATATATATATATATATATATATATATATATATATATATATATATATATATATATATATATATATATATATATATATATATATATATATATATACATATATATATATATATATATATATATATATATACATACATATATATATATATATATATATATATATATATATATATATATATATATATATATATATATATATATATATATATACATATACATATACATATAGATATATATATAGATATATATATGTACATATATATATATATATATATATATATATATATATATATATATATATATATATATATATATACATATATAGATATATATATGTACATATATATATATATATATATATATATATATATATATATATATATATATATAGGACAAATCACAAACATCCAGCCGACACACGGAATCGAACCGTTAACCTTCTGATTCACAGCAGGCTCCTTAACCCACTGAGCTAGATAGGTTGGCTTCATAAAATAATCAAACTCTAAAACAAATAAGGAGTTAAAAGGGTAAAGGAGATGGTGAGAGCAGTATTATACGTTCTTTTTTAAATGTAGAGTCTGAACATTTTATTATTTTTAATTATTGTCAATTCCAGGAGAAAGTGAAACGGTCAGGAAGAGTTAAATATTCTACAGTTTCAATAATATTATGAGAATTTTTCCTGATTATTTACTAAAATATTAGGCAACAATTTAGCATAATCACTTATAATAAAAGATTCACCGGGCTAAAGGAGAGGGATGTTTGCGTATATATTGTAATATATGTCCATTATCAGATTGTTGGAATCGAGAAATCTGTAAATAATATTGTAAATATCTGTAGTCTCTGAACACTTCATGTACTTCGTAGATAATTAAAAAAGCAGAAAATATTGCTCAAATAAAAACAAGTGTCACTTCATATTTATAACATTATTGTCTTACTAATGTATTCTTAATTAAAGCTGCTTATGCTTAAGAAACTCGCATAATTCGTGATTGAGATAGAAAAAAGGATCGAGTTGAGACGATATTATAATATTTGATATGTTTCTAATACTGTTAATGATTACCAGTCTTTAATTAGTTAGAAACATATCGATATTTTTGTTTAAAAGCTAGTTTTCTACATGAAGAATATTTAATAAGTAATGTACTGCAGCGAAAATAAAATAAAAAGTAATCAAGTAATTGTTGCGGTCAGCAGTTAATAAGCTAACATAAATTTAACAAAACCAAACCTTCCCTACGTCGCAATCTATAAGGTACAGTGAGTATTGACATATTTCAAAAAATCAATATGTGTAGGATTATTGATTATAGAACTTCTAAAGCTTTTTTTGAAGAGTTAAGCGAAAATATTAAATACATAAATTATAGAGTTGTTAGAGAACTTCCTAATAGAGTTAAAACATAAACGCATATGAAACAAACTTTCTAGTGTTTAAATGGAGAATCTTGTATACTGGTCTTCATATTTCTGTAACTTTTAATACCAGAAACGTCAATATATATTACTATGGTATTATTGGGCACAACAAAGAGAAAAAAGTGCTTTTTTCCAACTTTGCTGAAGTTAGGTACTCCCCTTTGACAAAATAATAGTTTCTTATTTAAAAAGAAAACATCGTATTTAATATTTTTTAGTTTTATTGAATGCCTAATTTTAGAAACTGTACTATTCTAACAAAATGAAGTAAAAATTTATTATATTCCCAGAGATGACTATGTCGAGTTTTTCTAGTGTTCTTTCCTGTTTTTTCTTATGAATAAGTGTAATAAAGTGCCCCCACAAACAACAATTTTTGAACACACCACTTAGCAGTAAGTACTTTAATGTTACATATAAAATAGGGTTGTTCTTTACTTTTAATCTCAAAAATACTGATAATCTACAGTAATTGTAGCCCTGATGAAGAAAATGAAATATTTTCGAAAGCTTGGCGTAGCCAAAAAGGTGTCGAAAACTTTTTAGTTCATTTCCAAAGACCGCTTACCCCAAGAACGAAATACTGCTGTTTAACTAATCGATCAAGGTTTCCTCTATATATATATATATATATATATATATATATATATATATATATATATATATATATATATATATATATATATATATATATATATATATATATATATATTATATATATAAATATATATATATATATATATATATATATATATATATATATATATATATATATATGGGACGTTTCGCGTCAACGGGGGCACCCTAATACCCAAAAATAGAATTAACGAAAAAAAATTCAAGGTTGTCAATTTCTTCATTGAAACGTAAGCTTTCAAATGCGACTTGGACTTTTTGAAAAAAAACAAGATGGCGGCTCAGTATGGCTAGAACTACTAACTAAACTTCAAAACTGAGACAAAATGCAGTATTGATGTAAAAATTAGAGTAACCATAATTTTATGTAATACCAGTATGGCGGATCTAATATGACGCCTAAAACCGAAAATTACTCCGGTCAGAAAAAGTGCTATCTCACTGCAAAATCTCTATAATTGCTAATTTTTTGTCTAATTTTCGGTTTTAGGCGCCATGTTGGTACTACATAAAATTATGTTGGTTACTGTAACTATTATATATATATAGGGTGGCGCATAAGTAACGCTATGATTTATTTAATGAATAACTTTCTCCTTTCTGATTTTATTTAACGTTGGCGTTTAGAATTTAGAATATAGTTTGGAAATATGTTCACATTATGTTTTGAAGATAATATCTTTCAAATGTTTGCTTCGACCTGACATGCTCTTTCCAGAGCATTTCCCATAACTTTTCTTAGAATTTCAGGTCCCAGCGCCCTCACTCCTTCTCGGATATTCGCCTTAAGCTGTTAGATGGTTCTTGGCTTATTGGCATATACCTTACTCTTTAGGTAACCCCAAAGAAAAAAATCGGGAGCCGTTAAATCGGGCGAACGCGGTGGCCAGTTAAAATCAGAAAAACGCGATATTATTCGATCGGCAAAAATTTCGCGCAGGAGAGCCATAGTTGGACGAGCTATGTGAGCTGTGACTTCATCTTGTTGGAATCACAATTCTGGATTGTTCTCTACCTCGAGCCTTAAAAAATTTTCAATCATTGCCCGGTATTGAATGCCATTCACATTAACCGCAACTTGTTCGTCGTTTTCGAAAAAATATGGTCCAATGATCTTTTCTGAAGTTATTCCACACCATACTGTGCATTTTAGTGGGTGCATTTGATGTTCAACAATTATTCTTGGATTTTGGGTGCCCCATATGCAATTTTGTTTATTCACGTGACCATTGAGGTGGAAATGGGCCTCATCGCTCATTATGAGTTTGTGAATAAACTCGTTGTTTTCTAGGCACAATTCTTGCAAACGGCGACTATATTGAATGCGTCTTTGTGCATCATTTGGTTTTAACTCATGAACCAATTGAATCTTATATAGGAAAAGGTGTAAATTATGTAAAATTCTTTGCAAAGACCGCCTAGATATCACCAACTGCTGAGAACGTCCCCTGGTGGAAGTTTCGGGGTTTTCCTCAATACTTGCTTGCACCCAAGCAATGTTCACATCATTTCGAACTTCACGAGGTCTTCCAGCACGCGGAAGATCACAGACAGCCCCTTGTTGCCGAAAACGCTGAACCAATCGGTAAGTTGTTGGAGCTAGGTGCATTTCGAACATGAAAGAAATTTCGATATGATCTTTGTGTCTGAATAATCGAATGCTGACTTCCATAATAAAATTGAACAACTTTGGTTCTTTGTTCTGTGCTGAGTCTTTCCATCATCAATTTCCCAAGATTTTCAAAGTTAATTCTGAAAAAAAAATAAGAAAAAGACGTTAACAAAAAATGTATTCACTTATTAAATCATAATGTTACTTATGCGCCACCCTATATATATATATATATATATATATATATATATATATATATATATATATATATATATATATATATATGTATATATATATATATATATATATATATATATATATATATATATATATATATATATACGTATATATTTATATATAAGTAACAGGAGTGCGTACTTGGTAGAATTCGTTGTATCTTACCATTATGTTCTGTAAGTTCCTGGATATGGACTAGAAAATTCTGTTCCTTTGTTTGTCGATGCTATCCTGACTGATGAGCCGTGATACAGTGAAACGCATCTCGAGATGGATTGACAAATAAGAGAGCAGTGGCTAGACTGCTGAAATATGGATTTTGTCAGTTTTCAGTAGTTTTACATTAAATCACATATGCCTGTGGGTTCCCTCGAAAACCTGCGTTTAAGTACTGACTTTGTCAACCACTCTGTCAGCTTATGGCTGCTGTATTAGTTATGCATACTTGGAAAATTTGTTATATCTTACCATTATACAGTAACAGATATATCTATGTCCGTCAGAATAAGCTAATTGGATCACGTACCAATAATTTTAGAGTACCACAGACTTAGATTTTGAGTCCATTTTCTGATCTAATTTGTCTATTGTTGATTAACACTAAAATAGATTCTTCAAAGCAGTTCAATATGCAGACTATTTCTGTATTTACATGGATAAGAAAAATCATCCAAAAGCATTCGACCAGATTAGCTTTGCTTTCTCCAAAGTACTTATATGGGTAACTGTCTGTAAAAAAAACTTTATAGTATTTTTTCACAAGGCATAATATTTCCAGCGCAACCAGTATATTATTAGAAAATTATTTAATTAATACCAAGCTAGGCTTGACCTTAGACAAAAAATTAAGATAGCACAAACATATTTATTATAGTGATAAGATACAATGAATTGTACGAAATATGCATACCTAATACTCTATCGGAGGCTGACACAGCAGCCACAAGCCGTCCAACGATGAACTGCTGAAATATAGGCCTCGTCTGTTTTCAGTTGTCTTACATTTAAACATATATGCTGGAGGGTGATTCCTCGAGAACCGCGCTGCCTGCGCTCAGTGTTGGCTGAGTTGCCAACCACTCTTTCGGCTTGTGGCTGCTGTGTCAGCCTCCGATAGTGTATTAGACATGAGTATTTCGTACGATTCATTGTATCTTAACACTACGTTCCGTAAGTACCCGGATAAGTACTAGAAATTCTGTTCTCTTGTTTGTCGACTCTAGCCCGACTGATGAGCTGTGATACGGCGAAACGCGTCTCAGGATAAATTTACAAACTGGAAAACAGAGCGTTGGACAGCCGAAATATGGGCCTCGTCCGTTTTCAGTTAGTTATCTTACGTTTAATCGTATACTGATTATATCATATCTAGATGTAAAAAAGAGCTAAATTTTTTAAGGTCTGTAACAAACACATTATGGGAATGTTATGTTAAACAGCACTTATATTTTTTAAATTGTATGTTAGGTCTATTTTGGACTATGAATGGACACTATATGGTACAATATGCAACGCACTACCTAAAAAAGTCGATTGCATACAATATTAAGGAAGACGAATCTGTGTTGACCGAGGCCCTAGGACCAACTCTAGATTTTAGAAGGGAATTTTTATCCTGAAAATTTGTATACAAACGTAAAGCACTTTTGTCTGAAATACTCAACAGGAAAGATCTCACTAATAACTGTAGGTTTCATAAAAACTCTCGAACTTTATATTTAATATTTAGAAAATAGAACGAAAAAATTAGAGATATGTTCCCAAGAAGTTAATTTCTACAGGTTAGCTCAAAATATAAAGCAGACAACTTCAACATGTAGTGTCCATTATAGCACAAATTCCTCCGTAATTAAAGCTAATTTAGCTAATTAACACATACATATACATAGATGCATCCCAAATGGAGCACGGTTGTGGGGGAGCTTCCTATATCTCTTTTATTAAAATATACTCAAAATTCAAACTGAATCATGCCTTCTCTATTTTCAGCTGTAAAGCCATTACGATTCTATAAGCACTTGGTTTTTGCACAAAACTAGACCATAATAAGATATTGACATTAACGGATTCACTCTCAGTACTCAGAGCCTTAAAAATTTCATGACGTGGAACCACATAAAATTGCACATCCTATATGACATTAAACAGGGATTAAGGAAACTTACTGGGACCAAAAAAGATGGGGTATGTGGGCGAAAAAGGCGGGTGTTGACCGCAAATTCTTCCTGGTTCATATACCCATATATCTCTCTCAATCCTTTCACCCCAATAGGCGTATCGGTGACGTTATGCAGCTGCTGCTTCAACAATCATTCCCCAGGTTTCTCGATACTGCGCCAACTGACTTGGCTTATGCATACCAATACCAAGGAGAGATCTTACTTGGTCGGACCATCATGTTGGAAACCATCCCCTTGATCTTCTATCTTCCCCCTTACTACAAGATTTTCCATGGCACCCACTGTCCTCATAATGTGACCAAAATATTTCAGTTACTATCTATTAATTCTATTTGAAAGTCGGTCATTTATACTAAGCTCTTTAAGATTAGATACATTGTAATAACGTAAAATTTACAATGATGATGAAAATAAACAATGAAAAAATTGCCTAATTCTCAGGTTATTCGACTCCAAGAATACCGAAAAAGACATATGCAGCACTGCACCCCTTTAACCTCGTGCCCTCCTTTAACCCCTTTTATGCTTTACATATGCAAAATAGTGCACAAAGTTTGTTTATTATCTCAACGAAAAAAAAAAAGGAAACTACGATAATGTTATTAAAAACAAGATAGAATTTATCGACACCTTCCCCTTTTCCTATAGCGATTTTGCTCAAAAACTATTGGTTCATTCCTTTTTTAGGTATTATCTGTGTACCAAATTTAAAATTGACAACAAATCAACAGAGCGACGGAAAAGAGGAATCTTGGAAGGTGATTTTGTCATTCATACTCTCCTTTAACGAGGAAATAGTGTTAAAAATTTCGGTCAAGTGTGCTAAATATGATCAATTATTTTTTTATGATTCAGCGCTTCATATCAAAAGATAAAACATATTACTAAAAATCTATCCAACATGTTTTTCTTTCTGCTTCAAAACTGGTTTGTACTACGATTTTAGATTTTTTTCTGTATTTCCAGGAAACAAAATGGAATATTGAATTCTAAGATATTTTCCCAAAATATTTTCAAATACTTTGAGCTTCGAAATTTTTTTAAGTTAACAGTATAGTAAGTTCTTTCCAAAATTTGAGTGCTGCAAAAATTTTTAACTACTCTCTTAAGAGTACATCATGGTGATTTAGAAAATAAAAATTATTAAAATCTTAAATTAGTACTACAGGTTCAAAGTTTTATTTTCACGTTAAATGTTCTGCAAGCAGAAAGGGCTTTCGTGTTACCCAATTTGTAATAATTGCAGTTACGAAGATCAGCGGGGTAACGATAACAAATCGATTTTCGAAAATTTTTGTTTACTTGTTCATACACAGTATGGAAAGAAAATACCTTATTATGAACTACAATTATGATTTCTTGATATGCAAAATATTTATTTGCTGTTGATGTAATAGATGCCACTGTATAAGTCCTCATGAAGCAAGCTCTTTCTTAATATGCTATGTAACTTTGTTGATAATCATCTGTAAACAACAATAAAGCGATGTTAAAAGCAGCCGATTGAAAAAAAAATATATATTTTAAAAATGGCGTAAATGAAAATATCTGAAATGTATTGTTGTTTGACAGAATAAGATCTGAATACTACTGTAGAAAAATTAGTTTAAAAATACAGTTTCAAGCGGAACGCGTTTAAAGTAAGGACGCGTCATCAAAATGCGGTGTAATTTCCTTATTTTTATGCATTTTTACGGAATATTTTAGGGCAGTCTTCTTCAACATATGTATCCTAAAGTTATGCCAAAATGGTGTTTTTGTAAACTCTCACTCTTTTGATCCCCTTAAAAGAATAAAATGCTTCACTTGACATATTATCATTAAGACACGGTCACCATCTAATGCCCCTTAACAATGTGCAGCTAGTACTAACGAAGCTCTCAAACATATAGTGTTGTCATATTCTTAAAATCTAAAAGTTTTCTTGATTGTGTATGGTTTTGATATATTAGTTAAATAATTTCAAAGTTTGTACTTTATTAATTTCTATATTATATTAATTAATAAAATGGCAGCATTACTTAGATTTGCCCAGTATTACTATAAAATAGTAGGCTAAACAGATATTTTTTAGAATTAAGGGTTGGTAATTTCTGCGTATGAGATTTAGCCCAATGTTTCTAGTTCTAGCCATGAAAATGACACCATACAAAAATTGTTTAGCTTTCAAATTACTCTCTCTGTTTTAAGTACGTAGACATAATTGTGTTCAAGCTCACTGCGTCATGAAAGAATGCCTCAGGTGTGTCAATGACGAAAGAAATGACTGGATTTAACAGTTTTAATTCAGGACGACTGAGATTAGAAATATCTATTAAGAACTGATGAAACCATTAGACTTCTGCTGCTATCAGATCGATTAGTGAAGATCCCAGTTCTTGCAAAAGAAGCTAAGATATCCAGAACTACCGTGTTCAAAATTGGGCACAAGGATTTAGAGCTTTAGAAAATGATGAAAGTTATTTTCCATGAATTAAGACTTGAGTGTTTTATTGGGCTCCTCCCAAAAATCAAAAGTCGATGTAATGAGTTCATAAGGACTCTTCGTCTAACCACCAATCGTCTTCTGGAAAGTTATTGGCTACTGTTTTTGGGACCGAAAAAATTTTTCTTATGACCTAAACTAACCTATGGATTTTTATAGATATGTGGATCAATAGTATTGTTTATTCTTCTATCAGTAAAATCTAGAAAATATTCGATTCAACATTTTCATATATCATGTGATTCGTTGATTATTGTTTTGATAGCACTTTCTGTCGTGGGGTCTCGACCTAAGTGTTTAGAAGATTGTTCATTTAGCAGGTTTGTAATATGGGTGCTCCAATCCTTCATGTGCATCACAAGTATTACGTTATCTTTCCCTGGTGATAGAGTTATGGTATCTCTATTTTTATTAATATTCTCCAAGGTTTGTTGCTAATTAGTCGTTTAGTTGGCTTAGAGCAATATAGAGTTTTTGATACTTATTGCCCTTCTTTTCAGCTGTTTCTTTATTTAATTGATCAATTAATTAGACTCTGTATTTTACTTCTTTTGTCGGAACTGTTTTTGGTGCGATAACGTAGTTGAGACCTTACTCGGAACGCTCTGCCTTCAGCCGAAAATTGATGCATTGATAGATTGTTTACCGTTCGGTAACTGCTCGCTGTTAAAGTGTACATATGTTCTGTTGACTTTTGTTACAAGCTTTAAAATTTGTTCTACAGATTTCAACTGCTTATGCGGTTCCGGGGAAGTGCATACATTTTGTTGCTTAAGTAGAGCTGTAGATTATAAAGCTTATGTTCTGCTGTGAAGTATTTCGCAAGTCGTAAGAAGCAGCTTACATTGTTCAGTATAGTGACTGTCAGTCGTGACTTTATGTGATACGACAGTTTTATAAAGGTTCGAAGAAGGCTGATATTGTGGCATGCTTTTACGTCCTACAAAAGTTTGCAATTATTTTATTTCAGTTTTCCGTAGATATATATATATATATATATATATATATATATATATATATATATATATATATATATATATATAAATATAAATATATAGATATATATGTTTTGGATATGGAAAAATCGAATCGGAATCAGTAAATAGTCCTGTAGTAAAACAAAGAAATTTCAAAACATTGGTGTGGTAAGATACAATGAATTGTATTAAGTACGCACACCCAATACAATTCGTTGTATCTTGCCATTACGTTTCGTAAGTACCTAGATAAGGACTAGTAAATTCTGTTCTCTTTTTTGTCGATTCTAGCCTGACTGATGAGCCGTGATACGGCGAAACGCGTCTTGGGATGGGTTGACAAATAAGAGAACCGTGGTTAGGCTGCTGAAATATGGGCTTAGCCTGTTTTTAGTAGTTTTTCATTAAACTTCAAACATAGTTGATTATGTTTAATATAAATGGAAGAACGTCAAGTGTATCAACTAACTTTGGACCTAACTCTTACCACAAATACATGTATAGGGAAGTGCTGAAAGGTCGGTATGGGTTAGTAGTGAATATTTGGGTCTTAACCTTTTGATGTTTATTACTACTAGGATGCAATTCGTGACAACTACGCGGTCGTGCTTGTTATTACAATATAACAATAAAGAAAAAAATATTCTAGTGAACTAAAAAATCTTCGAAAAAATTCGATATCATGAACATTTTGAATCTTTATCATTTATTTCCATCAATCTTATAAAAAAAAAAACAGGTAGTAGCACAATTTTAAGCGAATTATCACTTTCATTTTGCGATGCAAATTAAAATGCATGCAAAATAAACATGCATTAAAATTATTAAATATCCAAAATGAGTAGATATAAAAAAACAAACCTCTGAAAATTTCGAACACTTCCAAATTCTAAATTTTTAATTTAGTTTTTTTTCTAATTTTAAATAAGAAAATTTATTTTACACCACCCTATTCATAATTACTCATTCTTTAACTATATTCTTTAACCTATATCGTTCTTTTGTTGACATGGAACATATTGATGTATTTGTTAGTGGACATTTATCGCTATTAAGGTTAAACGAATATCAATACAATAATGCTAAATTAGTAAATGGTATTAAAGCGTTTTGACGTGATCTGTTATTTTTTGCCTTGATTATTCAATTTTTTTAGAGTGAGAATGCATCACACTTAGATTCCTTCGTTGACGAACTAAGACAAAAACATCAAAAATATAGCGCCACTTCACCGTGAGTAACAATGATCTAAAGTAGAACGAAAAAAGACTATTTCGTTTACACGGATCATCTACTGATTTGTACATTTTATAACGTAAATATTACATACCTACTATTACCAAAAATTACACAAAAAATAATCAAGTATTTTCAATTTATGCGGCCAGAGGTGTCAAACTCAATTTTGCAGGAGGCCATATATTAAATTTAGAATGTGTAGGCGGGCCAGCTTCAAATAAAAAAAATGTACTGAATTATTATAACATTTTATTTATTTAATTATATAGTATACAATACTCTAAAAAATATGATTCTTCTTTCTGTGACACATTGATTGCGATCGTTGATTGATACGTCCCGGGGGCCGGATGCGGCCCGCGGGCCGTATCTTTGACATCCCTGTATGCAGTTTTGTTCATCTTTAAATAATAATCTATAAATATCTGTTAAGTTAATTTATTTTTTTTAATTGTTCTTGTTAAAATTAACTCAATCTTAAAGGCACATTTCCGTGTCTCAACATAAGCCTTCCAAATGACATTCTATCGACCTGTGTTCTGCGCTTTTCTTATTCAATTAAATCCTGCAGTCTTTAGATCGTGTGCCCAACGTGTTGGTGGATGTCCTCACTTTCTTTTGCCAAGGTAAAATACTACATCGTGCTATATGTCCAGCGTAATTACATAAGGCTGGACATGACGTATTTGTGTTTATGACAACCTAATTTTTTTTTGAGTTTTGGTACATGTATTTATTGTAGATTTCAACATGATTTGTTCGTATAATTACTTGAATATTCGGACTTGTTTATTTATTTTAGAGTGTCAAGCACATCATTTTAGAGTTCATTTTTAACCAATCTTTACCGATATTGTTTTTACTAAATTTCGTATTTTCTCAATTTCGACTAAACAATTGTTGATTCCAAAAGGTCGAGTGATAACGCGTAAATATTAAATTCAATACGTTGCTAAAATGATTATAGTGATATTCTTTTTTTTTTTGGAGAAAGGTAAATGTGGCGTTTATTTTTTACAGTTTTTCTTTCTGTTACATTACGCCACGGGATTTCTACCAGTCAAAAAATGGTTTCAACAGCGTCCCTTATTCCCCTGATTCGTCTGATCCTAATGTTGCCTCTTCTATCGTTCAGAGATATGCTAATCATCTGTCACTCCATTTTTTTTATTGTCTATTTGATCCAGGTCCATGCTTGGCAGCCATAAATTAATACTGGATGGGTATACTGGTCGTATAGTCTTGATCTAAGTTTTAATATTTTTGTTTTTTAGTGTGTGCGCGAGTCTCCTGAATGTCGACCAGGTCAGCCTTATCCTTCTATATATTTCCGCAATCTGGTTGTATTGGCTTATTTGTATCTTCTAGCATAAATATACGTATTTTTTTATATTTTTACTGTAATAGTGGTCAATTATTGTGTGCCGATCGTCCTTACACATGACTTTCGTTTCATCCAAATTTATTTTAAGTCTTATTTCTCCTTCCTTCTTATTTAATTCTCTTAGCATTTTTTGTAGATCTTTTGTAGTTTCCGCTAGAATCACAGCAATTCTTAAGGTATATAGTCTATTAGCGTTTATCAGAATACTTTCACCTTTCCATTCTAGATGTTTAAATACCTTCTCTAGTATTTTATTAAAAAGTTTTAGAAAAAGTATATCCCTGTCTGCGTTCTCATTATCATACATTTAAATTTCGTTTGTCTTTTGGTGTAACTTGATTATCAATGTTGCCTTTGCATATATTTTTATATACTTTATTATCTGTATATATGAATGATCAATACTTGCCTTCCTCAGGCTGTTTATAATTATCATTTGTTCGGGGGAGTCAAAGGCTTTGTAGAAGTGTACAAAAGCCGTACTTGTTCAAGTTACACTCGATCTCTCTTTCTATTCGGATTTCCAAAAGATGGGCACACCTTCTTCCTAACGGTAGCTCTTTTTAAAAGTTGGTAATGATCTGATTTAGTCGTAACTCTACTAGTTGTTACCTTAGAGAAAAGTTTGTAAATTTGCGAGAGTAAACTAATGTGTCCAGGTCGATTATTCAGACACAAAGATCATATCGAAATTTCTTTCATGTTCGAAATGCACCAAGCGCTCCAACAATTTACCGATTGGTTCAGTGTTTTCAGCAACGAGGGGCTGTCTGTGATCTTCCGCGTGCTGGAAGGCCTCGTGCAGTTCGAAATGATGTGAACATTGCTCGGGTGCAAGCAAGTATTGAGGAAAACCCCGAAACTTCCACCAGGCGACGTTCTCAGCAGTTGGTGATGTCTAGGCGGTCTTTGCAAAGAATTTTACATAATTTACACCTTTTCCCATATAAGATTCAATTGGTTCATGAGTTAAAACCAAATGATGCAGAAAGACGCATTCAATATAATCGCCGTTTGCAAGAATTGTGCCTAGAAAACAACGAGTTTATTCACAAACTAATAATGAGCGATGGAGCCCATTTCCGCCTCAATGGTCACATGAATAATAAACAAAATTGCAGAGTATGGGGCACCCAAAATCCAAGAATAATTGTTGAACATCAAATGCACCCACTTAAATGCACAGTATGTGTGTGGAATAACTTCAGAAAAGATCATTGGACCATATTTTTTCGAAAACGACGAACAAGTTGCGGTTAATGTGAATGGCATTCAATACCGGGCAATGATTGAAAATTTTTTACAGCCCGAGGTAGAGAACAATCCAGAATTGTGGTTCCAACAAGATGGAGCCACAGCTCACACAGCTCGTCCAACTATGGCTCTCCTGCGCGAAATTTTTGCCGATCGAATAATATCGCGTTTTTCTGATTTTAACTGGCCACCGCGTTCACCCGATTTAACGGCTCCCGATTTTTTTCTTTGGGGTTAAAGAGTAAGGTATATGCCAATAAGCCAAGAACCACCCAACAGCTTAAGGCGAATATCCGAGAAGAAGTGAGGGCGCTGGGACCTGAAATTCTAAGAAAAGTTATGGGAAATGCTCTGGGAAAGAGCACGTCAGGTCGAAGCAAACAATGGGCACCATTTGAAAGATATTATCTTCAAAACATAATGTGAAACATATTTCCAAACTATATTCTAAATTTTAATAAACGCCAACGTTAAATAAACTCAGAAAGAAAAAAGTTATTCATTAAATAAATCATAGCGTTACTTATGCGCCACCCGATATATATATATATATATATATATATATATATATATATATATATATATATATACATATATATATATATATATATATATATATATATATATATATACATATATATATATATATATATATATATATATATATATATATATATATATATATATATATATATATACATATATATATATATATATATATATATATATATATATATATATATATATATATATATATATATATGTATATATATATATATATATATATATATATATATATATATATATATATATATATATATTTTTTTTATATATATATATATATATATATATATATATATATATATATATATATATATATTACAATAGAGGTTTTCACGGATGGTGTAATGTAAAACATTAAAAACTCCGGATTTCAATCCGTTCGTCTAACAATGAATTTGAACGACGTTTCGCCAAAATCTCAATTGGCATTTTCATGTACTCTTGCTGCTACTCGATTCTGTGCTCTTGCTGCTGCAGCCGCTCGAAGCTAACTGAGAAACCGAAGTGCGGTGCCGTTTTTTTATAGCTCAGGAGTGTTCATATAGGCATCGGTGTTTGTTGGCTGGGTGCCCGTATCAGTCATAATTACGGGTTCCAGCGTTATACAGACTGTTGCGTTCTCGATATTATGGTTATTCCTTTGTTTGGCTAGTAGGACGTTCCATGTAGCGGAATGCATCATCCCGCTTATTTAGCTGTCCATTTTTTTCTATTTCCAAGGCTTTTCTGACTATGTTTGTTTTATAATGTGGAATAGAGGCTATTTGTTTAGATAACTCAAAATTGATGTTGCTAAAAAAGAACTGAAGTTGTTTGTTTGTTTTTGATACTTATTTTATCTTCTTGGATCCGGGTGGAGATTCTTTTGTTTGTTTGTCCTATGTACAGCTTGTGGCAGTCTTCGCATGGGATGCTGTAAATTCTAAGGTGTTACAGTTTTTTCTTATCCTTGGGATTCCCCAGGAATCCCAAGGATGTTTTTTGGTCTCTATGTTGTGCTTATGTAGTGTTTTCTTAGGTCTATTCTAATCCTATCTGTAACTCCTTTCACATACGGTAATAGGACCCTACTTTGGTTGAGGTCCATCCTATTCTTCTGTTCTTATCTGGGAATGGCGCTGCCTTGCAAATGCTCTCTGTATGGACTGATTTATATATCCGTTTTGCTTAAAGGCCCTAGTGAATTGTGTAATTTCTTGCTCTTTCGTGTCTGGTTCGGTGAGTTGGTGTGATATCGATACGAGGGTGTTGGCTACCTACTGAATTTGAGACGGATAGTGATGTGAGCCAGTGTTTCCTCTCGCAAATATACAAACTTTTCTCTAAAATAACAACTTGTAGAGTTACGACTAAATCAAATCATTACCAACTTTTAAAACGAGCTACCTTTAGGAGGAACGTGGTGAAATCCGAATAGAAAGGAAGATCGAGTATAACTTGGATAAATCTGGCTTTTGTGCACTTTAAATAAAGCCTTTGACTCCCCCGAATAAAAGACAATTATAAATAGCCTGAGACAGGCAAGTACTGGCCACTCATATGTACAGATAACAAAGTATATAAAAATATTTGAAAAGGCAACATTGATTATTAAATTACACCAAAAGACAAACGAGATTTAAATTTATAGAGGAATCAGACAGGGATACAGTTTTGCTAAAACTTTTAATGAAATGCTGGAATGGAAAGGTAAAGGTATTCTGATAGACTATATAACTTTAGAATTGCTGTGATTCTAGCGGAAACTAAAGATGATACACTAACTACAACAAGTATTATGTTTAGTCGAGCTTTCGAAATTATATTTATTTCTTCTTCAGGACATCTGGAAAGACAAAATTTTCTTCTTTCTTTATACTGTTAAGTGAAAAATTTCTTTTTTGAGTACATTTATATGAAAAAAAAAGCATGAAAAGAAAGAAAAAAGAAAAATAATTGACTCATCAAAGTGGTTTTTATAACAAAAAACAAGCAGTCATTAGCACAAAGGGACATTCCCTAATATAAAAATCTCGCTAAATCAGTCCTGTACTCAATTAAATAATCAAAATTTTTATTTCTCTCTCCCTTACATTGACATTTTCAAATCGTTTGATTTTAAAATTGCTAAAAGGCAAATTAAAACTATTTCTAAACTGTACACCAAAACCAAGACTCCTCTCCTAAAAAATGAAAATTGGAACGTAATTTACAAAATACCTTGTTAAAATTGTAATAAGGTGTACATAGGTCAAACCTCCAGAAATTTTGAGGGTAGGATTACATCACACAAAAGTGACTGCAGACGTAATGTACAATCTTGTGGTTTGGCACAACATGTCATTAACAATGACTATCGAATGAGCTGAGATGAGACTGAGGTCTTGGATCGCTCTGATTCTTACTACCAATGAATTTTCTTAGGAATGGCCCATATTAACCGGGAACCTTACGCCATGAATAAAAAGAGTGACACCCAGGGACTTAGTTCCAGGGAACCAACGAAGTAAAGTTCTTACACATTTTGTCGGATTTACTAAGAATAATCGTGAAATTCGAAGACTCGCAAAAAAAAGATTGCCTTCACAAATGTGTTAACTAATTTTATACATAAACATCATAATCAGAATCCATTTCTTAACGAGACCTTTATAAAATGTAAACTTTCCTTAAAAGACCATTCAGAATTATACATTGTCCGTAGTGATAAAGGCAACGTTACAGTAGTAATGCGTAAGAATGATTACCTCCAAAAAAGTCAAGATATTTTGAATGATACTCAATATTATTTAAAACTCAATCAAAAGCCTACTTATGGTACACACTGCAGCTTAAAGCCAACAATATAGTTAAGAATTTAAAGAACAAGGGTTTTATTGATAAGGTCAAGGTCAAATGACCACCTACAATATCATATCTCCTAGGTTTTATACCTTACCAAAAATTCATAATCCATTTCTTAACGAGACCTTTATAAAATGTAAACTTTTCTTAAAAGACCATCCAGAATTATACATTGTCCGTAGTGATAAAGGCAACGTTACAGTAGTAATGCGTAAGAATGATTACCTCCAAAAAAGTCAAGATATTTTGAATGATACTCAATATTATTTAAAACTCAATCAAAAGCCTACTTATGGTACACACTGCAGCTTAAAGCCAACAATATAGTTAAGAATTTAAAGAACAAGGGTTTTATTGATAAGGTCGAGGTCAAATGACCACCTACAATATCATATCTCCTAGGTTTTATACCTTACCAAAAATTCATAAGCCCAGTCTCTCAATGAGACCCATTGTGTGGTCGATTAATGCCCCTAATGGTGCACTATCAGCGTTCATTACCAAAATTTATACTGAGGCATACAATGCTTACAATGATTTTAATGTAAAGGACTCTTCCTCATTTAGCACCTTTATTAATAATTTTCAACTACCGAATAATTATGTGATTGTAAGTTTTGATGTAGTCTCACTATTCACCAGTCTACCCCTACAAGTAATTTTAACCACAATAAATGACAAATGGGACACAATCTCCCAATACTGCAACTTAGATCTGGACTTATTCAAATCTATAGTACAGTTTATTTTAACTCCAATATATTAGTTTTGAATAACCAATACTATAAATAAATTTTTTTGAACCTTTATGGGATCTAAAATTTCACCTATTTTTGTCAATTTTGTTCTTGATGACTTGGTTAGTGATTGTCTAGAACTTATGCCTTTTAATATACCTTTTATTAAAGGGTATGTTGATGACCTCATTCTGGCAGTACCAAAAGGTAGAATTGATGTAACACTGGATATTTTTAACTCCTACAACCAGCATATTCCGTACGGATGACAACGTTCTAAGGACTAAATGGTACAGTAAATTATACTGCTCAAACAGATTTATAAGTTTTTCCTCATACCACCCCATGAGATCCAAAATAAAAGTCATCGGTATGAAAATTAGAGCAGTCAAATTAACCCACCCAGATTACAAAGATGAGTAACTCAGAAAACTTAAGGGCTTTCTACTTACTTCCTACCCAGTTCATTTAATTAATAAATTCCTTTTTAGTACATCTTATAACATCCCAGAAAATATAATAACATATCAGTCACAACCTCAAACACTTACTTCACAACTCTCAATAATCATAATAATAATAATAAACAATTTTATTCAAAGTATACAGTATATACTGAACAGGACAGAGTGCAGCTGAACAAAGATAAAAAAAAAAAAAAAAACTTAATTTAACTGAACCAAAATATATGTCCATCTGTCTTTACACTTGCCCCTAGACAGCAACACACTACCACATGCATAGCCAAATAATAATAATAATGCACAACCAAATTATATGATGCACAATCAAATAACAAACAAAAAAAGAAAAGAAACGTTATGTCAGTTACAGAAAGCCATGATTTAAAATTAGAAAACTTACATTTTTAGGAACAAGTAAATTCTTCAATTATTCTGCAATAACAAATGCTTTAGGTACTTTTTGAAACATTTGACTGATTTAGATTTCAGAATGTCCAGTAGGTTGTTATAAGTTTTAACTAAATTGTAAGTGAAACACCTTTCAAATATGCCTGTTTTATGAAGTGGGGGCGTAAGTAAGCTTCTGCTTCTTATATTTATATTATGAACGTCAGTCTTGAACGGAATTTTTTTAAAAAGATACGTAGGTGAGTATGGGCAGATAATTTTGTGATACACGGTACAACAATGCAAATATCGTCTTGACTTCATGTTAATCCATTTAGCTTCCTTCAGTTTATAAGTAACTGGATTTCGTTTCTTTATACCGTAGCTAAACCGTAAACAATATTTCTGAATTTTTTGAATTCTTTTTGTATCTTCTACAGTAAAACAGGAGCCGTAAACAACATCACAGTGGTTAAATATTGATAAAATGATAGAATCGCAAAGTATGAGTTTTAATTGAGTATTTAGTAAATGTCTTGAGTCATAAAGACACCTAAGTAGACATACTGCCCTCTTAATGCAAGCCGACACGTGTTTTTTAAATCTTAAAGTTGAATCCAAAATTAAGCCAAGATTTTTAGCCTCAGCTTTAACAGGTATCCTTTCATTAGAAATATTACCGTCAACTAGTAAAGTGATTCTCTTTACAACAATTGGTCTACCGAACAACATTGCGACACGTTTGTTGGGATTAAGTTTCAAATGATGTTCCTCCGAAACTCTCTCTATAACCTCCAAATCACCATTTATTAGTCGACAACCGTCAAGCACTGCATTCTCAGGAAAAGAGTTTTTGTTATAAAAAAACCACTTTGGAAAGTCTTTTCTTTCTTTTTTCTTTCTTTTTAAAAAAGAAATTTTTCACTTAACAGTATAAAGAAAGAAGAAAATTTTGTCTTTACAGATGTCCTGAAGAAGAAATAAATATAATTTCGAACGCTCGACTAACAAAAAAGGTTGTGTCACTACTCAAGGCCATAAATATTTTAAATAATACACGTAGGCTGAAAATTTTTGGTCTGATACATGGATGACGCCCTTTAAAAAAATGCATATGATTTTTAGGAAGTACCAACCTTCAAACGATACCTGTCAAAATTTCATGACATTTGGACAATTAGTTTACAAGTTACACTGGCTTTAGTGACACTAGTTTTGATATTTTCAAAACAACGGATAAAATCGAATTTCGTGTGTTGATTAAACACAGTTTTTTGATGGAAAAAATACCGTTCAAGCAAATGAAAGGCTTGATTAGTACTACGGGGACTCCACCCCTGGAAAATCACTTACTGGTATGCTGAATTTAAACACGGTCGTACGGACATAAATATTGCTGAACGCTTTGGATGCCCAAATGAGGATATTACACCGGAAAACATAAAAAAAATCCACAAAATTGTTTTGGATAACGGTTTTAAAGTGACATTGCATGAGATAGCTGACATCCTAAAAATATCAAAAGAACGTATTGGTCATATTTTATATATGAACATTTCGGCATGAGAAAGCTCTGTTCGAAATGGGTACCGCGTTTGCTCACAGTGGACCAAAAATAACGACGTGTTAATGATTCTAAACTCTGTTTGGACCTATTTAAGTGCAATAAAAAGGAATTTTATTGCACTTATGTGACAATGGATGAAACATGGACCCACCACTGCACACCGGAATCAAATCGGCAGTCAGCTGAGTGGACAGCAGCCGGTGAAAACGGCGCGAAGCGACCAAAGACACAAGAATCGGCTAGGAAGGTTTTGGGATGCGCCTGGAATAATTTTCAGTGACTATGCTGAGAAGGGAAAACCATCAATGGCGAATTTAATATGAAGTTATTGTTGTGTTCGAAGTCAGAAATCGTAAAAGAAACGACCCCAAATGAACAAGAAAAAAGTGATTTTTCATCAAGACAATGCACCGTGTCATAAGTCAATGGTTACAATGGTAAAATTCAATGAACTGAAGTTCGAATTGCTTCCTCATTTGCCGTATTCTCCAGATTTGGCCTCCAGCGACTATTATCTATTCGCAGACCTCAAAAAAGTGCTCGACTTAACTCCAATGGATTATCGCCGAAATTGAGGCAAACAAGGCAAAGACAAATCCTTCCATAAGAAACGTATAAAAATGTTAGAAAAGCTTTGGACTAATTGCATCGCTCTTGAAGGAGACTATGTTAATGACTAAAGTCGAATTTTGAAAAAGAAATGTGTTTTAAGTAGCTAGCCCAAAAACTTTTCAGCCTATATATATATATATATATATATACATATATATATATATATATATATGTGTATATATATATATATATATATATATATATATATATATATATATATATATATATATATATATATATATTTATATACATACATATATATGAAAGCTAAAGTTAGTTTCTACACCCATCTTAAACTTATTTCTTACAAAATATTTTGAGATTAGCATTGTTTCCTAAATTTTCTCGACCGCAAACGTTGCTCTGCCAGTATAAGTTGCAAGTACTGAGGAGTAGGAAAACAAAGGCATATCTTAGTCTGGTGACCTTTGAACTCCTCCCGTTTTCTTAAAGCAAGGGTCAAATTTACTGACCGTCTTCTTTTGATGAGCCACTTTTTTTCCTGCAGTATTTTTACAGTATTAGATTGGCTACTAAAGCTAAATACTATTCCTAATTATTCGTTTAACCATTACTTAATTTGACCTATATTTTATCAACATTTGTTGACAGAGGTCGTATATTAAAAAAGTAATTACAAGTAAATTGATACCACATTTTCTCATAGT
>CM032452.1:32596577-32599077 GCA_019049505.1 Pachyrhynchus sulphureomaculatus
AAGACCTTTGTAATAACCTTACTCACTGTTTTTAACTAAAATGAAAAGAATATAACTAGAATTAATTTTAAAAAAATAAATACAAATTAGACCGGCCTCAAAAGTAATAGAAGTACAAAATAATATCAACTAGTATAGAATACTTAACACCAAACGTGTTAAGTATTCGATTTTAAAAGCTAACTTTAAGGTTAAGAAATCACAACATATGTATTTTTCATAAGATTACACTTCCAAATAGACAAAAAGGACAAATAAGTTGGTCTGAGATTACAAGTGAATAAAAAATAACACAGGACGCCAAAAAAAAAATTTTGTTTATTTACTTTGACTACAATAGGTCTAGGTTATGTTTTTTGGGCCGCTGATCACGAATTCGAGGTCTATTTTGGTCCATCACATCTGGATTTTGCTAAAATAGCCATGGAATTGGTAAAATGCTCAAAATGAGATTTTCATCGTTTTAAGTATTCCGGAATGATCAAATTTTCCATACACCCGCCAATTTTTGGGTTCTGCAGGTATTACTTCATTGTACCCAATAGATTTACAGCGAACATATGTTCTGCAGCTGGCAAGTGCCAAAATGCCTTTATGAAGAGATTCTATATTGCTAATGCAACCAGGCTACCTGATGCTATTGACGATTCTGATCAAGATGAGAGAATGCAAAATATCATTTAAACAGCTGTCAAGTTTACTTTAACAGCTGTCAAAATTACACTCGCAGCTGCCGATTAGCTTGCGTGGATATCAGCACTGAAACAGAATTAATGAAAGAATAAGGCGTAGTGTCTTTCTCAAAGATCTAAACTATTAGAACATTCTCATGGCCTTGACAGTTCTGTTCAGCAGCGCTAATTAAGGTATATTTGAGAGCTGTCAAATAACTTTTTATGTGTTAGGACCGTTACCAGAGCCACCAAGATCATATAATATACAGAGATTTCAAGGGAATAGAGTAACCCTATCATCACGACAGTGTTGACTGCTATTTGGCAGCTGCCAAATTACACTTACAGCTGCCAGTTAGCTTGCGTGGCTATCAGGACTAGAACAGTGCCGATCAAGGCATAAGGCATAGTGTTCTTGTCAACGATTTAAAAAACTCTCACGGGTTTGCAAGTCTTATCCATTAGTTGACAGCTGTTGAAGTGCACTTGAGTGTTGGCAATTAACATATTATGTCAGGTTCCTTACTATAACCAATTTAACCATTATAGTAACACAATTTTTCAATGGCATAAAATATTGGCATTGTTTCGACATTCGACATTTGACGTCTGCCAAAGTAAACTTCACAGTTGTCAAAGGAAACCTGGCAAATGTTAAATGATACATTGCAATATCTCGTATTGATCAGTATCGTCAATAGCATCAGGTAGCATGGTTGCATTAGCAATACAGAATCTCTTCGTCAAGGCATTTTGGCACTTGATCGCTGCAGAACATATGGTCACTGTCAAAACCTATTTGGGACATTAAAATAATACCTGCAGACCCCAAAAGTGGCGGGTATATGGCGAATTTGATCATTCCGGAACCATGCCCTTTAAAACGATGAAAATCTCGTTTTGAGTTCATTTTTAGCAATTTTGTGGCTATTTTATGCAAAATCCAGAAATAATGGACTAAAACGGACCTCAAATTCGTGTTAAGCGACCCAAAAAACACTTAACGTAGACATATCGTAGTCAAAGTAAATTGACAAAAATTTTTTTTTTGTGGTCCTGTGTAATTAAGTGAGCGAAACTTGCACCAGCTTCAAAATTCCGTTGGTTTACGTATTATATTTTCTGTATTAAACAACAGCGAAGATTTATTTTATTAATTTTATTTCCGTTCATTTATAACATTATGAAAACCCGAAATACTAGAAATTTACGCATACTCTTCAGATAGTCACAAAGCAGTTCTTATAATGCTACCTGATTTTAACCAAGTATATACATATGATAATACTTAATATCACAGGTCGATAATTTATCGTAACATGACGAAAGAGAAAAAATAATTAAAAACTGCTAGTTGCCATCAAGAAAAGCAGGAATTTCAAATTTTTCTTAAAATAAGTAAGTTTATAAAGAAGAAAGGAAAATGTTCATATTTTTTCTTTAGTCCGTATTATTTCGCGCTTGCTAAAGGTATTAATAAGTTTCTTGATTTCCGGGCACCTAGGTTAAACATATATTAATATTCAATTCATCGTTTATCTGACAAAGCTGCATTAAATAATTCAACTTTTCGACAAGGCCTACACTAAATTGTTCTTTTCTCATAGAAGTCGATAATTCTAATGCATGTGAGTAAAGTCAGAGAGCGACATACATTTGGCGGGGGGGTTTCTGTTAAAACCATTTTCTCTTTTTGTATCTTCTACAAATTAACCGTAAGAAAATAAAATATGTTTCTTGTTTTTTATAACATGTAATATTGAAATAATTTAAAATTTTGCTACTGAACGAAAAGAAAACTCTTAATCTTGTGAAGGCACATTTCT
>CM032452.1:32604077-32709105 GCA_019049505.1 Pachyrhynchus sulphureomaculatus
TTAATCTTTAGGAGACTGATTTGAAAAAAACACGCTAATTATTTTCGGAATGAGAATATTTATTCAAAGTATCAACACAAATATTTCTTTACATACAAACTCCATCAGTTTCTATGCATCTTTCGTATTTTTTTTCAGGTAGACCCGTAAACATTAGATACATTTTGATAAGTCAACCCTTAAATCAGTCAAAACGTATTTTTGTATTACTTGCTTTCGAATAGTACACAAAAAAGTTTCAAAATTGTACCTTGAAAAAATAATTAATGTTTCACCATACAGACTTTGCAACCCCCGTTCACCCCCTTAGAAGATGAATTTTCCAAAATAATGAAACATGTCTTATTTTATTTCTTTTGAAGAGTATATTTACAAAGTGTCATCATTGTAATTTAGAAAAAAAGTGTTTCTTCATACAAACTTTACCCCCCTTTTCATCCCTTTAGGAATGGAATTTCAAAAAATCCCCCCTTAGTGCACACCTAGGGTACTCAAAGAATATTTCTTCCAAATTTCAAATCTCTAGGTTCACCGGTTGTCTGTCAGTCAGTCACGGTACTATTTTATAGGTATAGATAAGCAATATCGTTCATTACATATAAATGTAATAAAAAATTATAAAATTATAATGATTAATGAAATTATAATAACAAAAAAAATGTAATAAAAATAATTGCGATTGACCTCATAAAATCATAAACAAAAAATCTGAGTTTTATCTTTTGGTTTACTTTTAGCTTAGTGGATAAACTCATTTAAGTTATTCAAAATTAGTATTACTTCGTCAGTTCTTAAGTTCGGTATAAAATATCTCATGCTATTAAAAATAATAAATACACTTATAATGGTGAAAAAAATAGTTTATCATGCTCTCACATTTAGAAAATAGAAATAAAATTTGTCTATTGTGCTTTAAGAGAACAGAGGTAACTACTAAAATCTAAGGTGCATTACAAAAAAATTTAGATAAGTTATTAAAGTATGATATAAATTTTTATATAAATGACTATAAGCTGCCTATAGTTCTGTATTCCTTATGCAATAGCAATGTATATTTTGCTTTATCGAAACGAAATCCAACAAATAATTCAAACTATAAATTTACCCGATTTTTCAAGTTTCACGGTAGAAAATATAACTATGAAGATGTGAAAACATCTCAGTTTCACTTATGTGAGTTAGGAAGATATTCAAAATTCTATTTAGTAAATCGTTCCATATCAGTAGAATTACTAACATTAGGTAAGAAAAAAAAGAAATAAAAAGTAGTACTAAACGTTTTGTAAAATATAACTAAAAGATCAACTGCATTGAAAATAAAACTAGTATTAAACGTTTTGTAAAATGTTTTAATGAAGGGAAAAAAGGAATAACACACTTATGCACACCGTCAACTGCTGTAGAGAATCTTCCGGATCAAATTACAAAGTTGACTTTAAAACAAAAAGAGTAACTGGCATCTAGTTTAATACAAGATATAAAAAAATCGGAAACTAAATACACTAGTACTAGTAACAAACCCTTGGTATGAATGTCACTTACGTAAACAAAAAGAGAAAACTCAGACTTTTTGCTTATGATTTTGTGAGGGCAAGAATCGCGATTCTTTTTGTTACAATCTTTTTATTATTATAATTTTTTTATTATATTTATATGTGATAAGCAGTGTCGTTTTTTACATATAAAGAAGTGAATTCGCAGAATTTTTTCAAAATAACATCTACGTATAAATTCTATATGTATAAGTAAGTATCCCCGGTAGTGCAAGTTATCGGGAAAAATGCAGAGGTGGGGCACTTTAGGTGAGAAAAATATGTATAACATACACAAATATACAAGCTCGTCTAAACATTATTAAATTTCAGTTTTAATCATTTTAAGCTTTATTAAATACTTAAATAGTACTTTGCGTCCTCCAATACACTTGCCCGCACATATACAGACACACAAACACATGTGCCCAAACGCACACTATAATACACGACGCACGAACATAAGCACACCACACGCACTATTTTATTTTAATTAGTAAATCTCGATAAAAAAACTTCAATTTTTTTTTTTAATTTTTTATACTTTCACAAACCCTTTCCACCAATAATACTGCAATTGACGAGAACTTTAATTTCAAGTCAGTTCCAGATAGTAGTATAACAAGCAGGGTTCTGGAGCACCTCGATGCCATCTTTTTGGTCCATCATTTACCAAAGCCGAAGACTTGACCTTTATTTGCCCTTGAACTCCTGAAAATCTACAAGAAGTGCTGAAATTTCCTGAAACCTTTCCAAGAATTCTTCGACAATGACGTCACAGTCCAGTGGTTGTTGAACAGTCCCCTTTTGGCACTCGATGTCTTTCAAGAGGAATTCTGACGTCACAAGGTCATATATGTATATGTAAATAGGTAGTTAAAATTAAATAAGTTAAAAAAAGTGTTGTCTGTAGTAGGATTTGAACCTACATATGTTGTTTTGAATACTGCAAAACCAGGGACTTAACCCACTGAGCCACAGAGGATTCGTATGAGAGAGTGTAATAGTTGTGATGACATAAAAAAAGGTATCCGAAGAATAGCTGAAAAATCTGCAAGAAGTGCTGAAATTGTCTGAAAGTCGTACAAGAAGTGGTCGTCAATGACGTAATTGGTCCAGTGGATGTTGAATCAGTGCCTTTTTGGCAATATAAGTTGTCGAAAAGGTGTAAAACTAGGTGTAAATAGATGTGAATAGGTGTAAGTGTGTGTAACCCTCTTAAGAACGTGCAAGAAGTAGTCGACAATGACGTAATTTGTCCAGTGGCTGTTGAACAGTGCCTTTTTGGCAAGTTTAGATGTTGAAAATGTCGTTTATAGCGGCAGAATAGGTGTAAATAGGTGTAAAATAGGTGTAAATAGGTGTGAATAGATGGCTTAAGAGCCTGCAAGAAGTGGTCGTCAATGACGTAATAGGTACAGTAGATGTTGAAACAGTGCCTTTTTGGCAAGAGATTAGGGTTTAACGGTATGTTTATCGTGACGGTAAATGTTTTACCGTAACGTAATAGGTTGTTTGTCAACAGAGCCGATATTAGCAGGGTACCTTAACTTCATTAAAACTTCATTAAACTTCTGTTAGAGGAGAAGTTGTGTAAAAGTGGATCAATGGGTAATATATTAGTTGTAAATGTGTGCAAAAAGGTCTTATTTGAGTGTATTTAAGGTACTAAAATTGGTAAATGTTCCCCTATATTGTTGTTTGGCGTCTAAAAGTCGGTAAAAAGCTGGAAAATGTAAACAAGTGGAGCCGTAAGTCTGTAAAAATGTATGAGATAAGGCTAAATGTATACAAAATGTATGAATAATGTGTGATTCATGTTAGTTTTTGTATGTAAAATTGAGTAAACAAGTGGCTCGCTAGGTCAGAAAAGTAGATAAGAAAGATGAAAAATAGCTGATAAGAGTTGAGTGAATGTATGTGAGAATGTAAGAAATAGCAAAAACTTGTATTAATAGGAAAATTTCATGCAAATAATTGAAAGAGCAAGAAATTTACCGTAATTGTTTGTGTGTAACGTTAAATGTAAACGTAAAGGTTGTTTGTTCTCAAGTTACTATAGTGATATAATGTATATGAAATGAGCCTAAATTAATCTAAAACGAGTTTGGCCTCGTTGGATTGTAAATCTTAGTAAAATATATATGTAGAGAGATGAGCCTAGCCTAGCCTAGCCTAGTTTGGACTCGTTGTTATTTCTATATTATGAGAGGAGAATAAAACACAGTATGAGCATATAGAGAAATATATTAATAAATTCTAAAATAATACAAAATGTTACTACACATAAATTTATATTGTTTAAAATAATTCATTCAAGTCATCTGTTTCCTTGTCTTTCATTGGCTTCTCTAGCATTTCCTTGTTGTTCTTTACCGGTAATATACCTTGATGGAATGTGTTTTGCACCATCCATTAATTTGAAAACCTTTTTAGCATCACATGCCGAACATCGTTCATTATACAGATCTGTTTCTCCTTTACATTTAGGACATTTTATTCGTACAACAACTGGCATTTTTAATGATAGTTTTATCTCAGACACCTGTTATTGAACTAAGTTTAGTTAAATAAATCTCAATTTTATATAGAAAAATATATTCCTACTACTACTATTACTTATTACTGAACATTAGTTTTATCGATCCATCGATTATTATCAAAACCTAACCATTTTACAAATACTTTATTTCCTTGTCGTTTTATTACTTTTTCAACTAAATAAATATCTGGATATTTAACCTTTTGCAGTTGGAGTTCATAAAATCCACCTTTAATGTCTTGATTGTGTTCATCTTGAAGTAAATACGTAACAGGGTTTGTATATTGTACCTTTTTAATGGTAAATATTTCCGTAGACCAATTTGGTTTGTAATGTTTGTCAAAAGTTTTGATATGCGTACATGATCCCCTACTTTATATTTCGTTTGAAGTGTAGTCATCTTTATGTTATTATAAACCCGTGTCAAGTAGAAATTTTTCATGTTTTTAGTTACCTCACTAGGTTTTAGACCTATAGTTCTATGTTTTTTATTATTATAAATATGGATGATTTTCGGTAGTAATTTAATCCACTTATAGGATCCTTGAATACTAAATTCTTTCCACATCATACTCTTAAGGGTTCTGTTAACACGTTCCACAATTGATGCCTTCTTTTCACTGTAAACGACATAATGTAAAATATTATATTTTTTCAAAAGGTTTTGTACTTCCTTTCCCGTAAATTCTCCACCAGAATCTGTACACAAATTGATTGGAATCTGTTCTTTAAAAACATTTTCAAGAGCATGTGCTACTTCATTAGATGTTTTTGTCTTTAATGGATAGGCCCATACGTATTTGGAAAAAACAATTAATTACAACTAATATGTATTTAAATCCCTTATTTTCTTTTTCGAATTCTCGCATTTCTATCAAATCGGCTCGCATTAGATCTAAAAGTGATTTTAAAATGACTGTTCTACGTTTAAAATTTTTCCTTGCAGGCCTATGAATTTCTTCAACAATTTGTTTCTTTACTTTAATTGCATAGTTGGACATTATTCAATAATATTAGCTTCACGTAATTCTTCAATAATTGAGTTGATCCCGTTTGTGTGACTTGTATTGCCAGCTGTTTCAGAGGCAACTAATAATTTTAATCGTTCGACCAACTCATTTGAATCATCCCAGTATACATAATCGATTGGATTATTTGTAACTTTCATAAACATACCATGCCCTATTCTTTCAGAGTTGTCTGATTTTTCTTCTTCTTTCGAATCTATGTCTATTTTACTTAAATTTGGTTTAATAATTTTCTTAAATTTGCTATGTTGCATAGTTTTAATATCTCTTATTGCACTTGAATCAGATAGAATTTCAGCATAGTGTTTAGCATCATTTTTAGTATATTTTATTTCGTGGATTTCTATTAAAAAGTAGTCCATACAAACCACTGGTACCTTTAAATTTTTTTTTAGATCCAATTAAGAGATCGGGGCCATCGAAATTAATAGTTTGATTACCTATTGAAAACCGTTCAATGTCTTTATCAAATTTTACTCTAAATTTTCCCTCCGAATCACCTTTACCTTTCGGATTCTTAAGATACATTTTAATATATTTTTTGCAGGTAAAGGATGATATTGATCATAATAATCTGATTTCTCTTCTATGGTTTTATTTAATTGATCTTCGTAATCTTTTTGTCTTTTGGCTTCCTCATCGAAATGTTCCTTTTGAATATCTTTAACGAGAAGTTTTCTTAAACTGTATGGCTTAGATGTTGTGGTAAAATGTAATTTTCTTTTGAGAGGTGCTGCTGCTGACATAGGTGGTTTAATTGACATCATTCCTCTAGGTGTATCGGTGTAAGTTGAGGTTGTCGGGATGGGTTTCAGACGCTATCGAATCTTTATCAATATCTTTCAGATCATCATCATATTCATCTCCTTCATACTCACCATCATCATCATCATCATAATCAGATTCCTCAGATTTTATATTTAACTCAGGAGGTGCTTCAAAAGTTTTTTGTTGTTGCTGGTATTTCATATTTTTTTGGGTCCAATTTATTTTCAATACTTTGTAAATGTTTCATTATTGGTTGAAATAAAGTTTCAGGTGCAATTTGATCATGTTTTTAAAAAAGGTTTAATTTATTTTTGATATCTCTTCGTTTGTGTGTTAATTTTTGTTTAATATTCTTTTTACTTGAGCTTATTTTCTTCCTGTTAGTCATCTTGTCTGAGAGACGTTTAAGTGAATATTAATTTTATATAAACATTAATTTAAATATATATAACTATCCAAACCATAACGATATCTTCCTTCATCAATTTTGTTGTCCTTAAAAATTGATAAGAATCCAAATGTTTTATTCCAACAAAAAGAACAGATCTTTTTAAAACGTTCAAATGACATATCGGTACCAACATGATCAGAATAGACATGTCGTAAATTTAAATCATCCAGTTTGAATAAAATAAGTACATTGGCATTGTCTCGTATTAAATGTTTCGGGATTTTTGCATAGGTTTGACACAAAGAAAAACAGTCAATGTTGTTGTGACGACCCATACTAAAGTACTCTCGTATTACATCTTGTTTGTCACAGGCTACATCATCAAATATAAATACAGAATTACTTTTTGCCTCTGACGGTGTTATTATTTGTTCACTATTAGCGAATACGAAATATCCTATTCCCTTGACAGGTTTTAATAATTGTTCCAAATAAATATATTTAGGTTGATATAACGATTTCGAATACAGGTAAACATTCTCAAATTTTAAACCATTCGGATGTTCAAGAAGACTTAACATAGTTAAAGTTTTTCCACAATTACTAGGACCTGAAATAATACATCGCATCGTAGAGGGTAATAAGATACTATGTTTAACATTGTTCTTAAATTCTTGTAAACGTAATTTTCAATTTTTAGTCTAGCTTTTTGTTTGAACAATTCTCTTCATCTTACACAACATATTCAAAGTTAGAATAGAAATAAGTATAAAATAGGATGTTTGTTAAATTTATAGTTAGTATATAGTTTGCTTTCGAAAATGAAATACTATGCAAATGTAGAAAACAGTACGTTTCAAGGGAATGGACTTTTAAATACTGTTATAAATAAGCTTCCATTTGAAGTACATTTACCGGGTTATCAATTTTGTGGACCTGGTACAAAACTACAAGAACTTCTAGCTCGTGGTGATAAAGGCATTAATCCTCTCGATGAAGCTTGTAGAGAGCATGATATAGCCTATTCAAATCATACTGCCTTACCTGATCGTCATCAGGCTGATAAAATTTTACTTAAAAAATGCTTTAAATCGAATTAATGCACAGGATGCATCTTGGAAGGAAAAAATTGCAGCTATAGGTGTATCTGCTGCCATGGACAGTAAGCTTAAGTTAGGTATGGGTTATAGTAGAAAAGGAAGGGATAGTAAACAAGATAAAATAAATGAGAATGATAAAACTAATCAGTACATTATGAATGAAACGAAGAAGAACATTAAACAAACCACAGGTATTATTAATCAATGTGTAAAATCAATGCAAAATTATCTAACAAAAATGGAAACGTTGTTGGAAAAGATTAATAACTTAAAAACAAATGCTGAGAAGAAAATAAAAGCTCCTAAAAATAAATCAGCTACTACTACTACTAAAACGAAAACTATTAAGAAGAAGAATACTATTCAGAATAAGAAACCTCAAATAGATAGTAGTGACGATGAAGATGATTACGAAGATGAAAAAGAAAAACCAATTTATAATTATAACGAAAGAACAATTAAGGAAAAGCTGGCAGCAAATAAATTATCAAATACCACAGAAGTACCACGTAATAACAGAAAGAGGAAACTTGATAATAATAATAATATTCAAGAAGCAGATGTAAAATTGTTAGAAAAGAGATTTAAGCGAGATATTCAACAACAACGACGACAACAAAAACAACAAAAGCAGAGTCGAAAACGTAAATTAAATATTACAGAAGAACCACCTACTACTAGTACTCCTACATTTAACATGGATATGGATACTAGTACTAGTCAAAAACGAAAACGTGATAGTATTAGCAGTGAAGAAGAAATTGATGAGGATTATAGTAAAAAATTTAAATTATAAATTCAGTTATATAGTAAATTCTTATTAAATATAGTTTAGTTCATTAAAAACCTTTCAACCAAAGGGAACACAATTCTTATTATGGCAGTCAGTAATAGTCGTAATCGTCGGAAAAGAAAAGAGATTAAATCTAAGAAGAAACAAAATCGACAAAGGGGAGGAAAACGTAAAAAAAACAAATAGGAAGTAAAAATAAGAAAAGATTAAGTTTCCAATCTGTGGCAAAGAAAATAAAGAGGAATATTTTAAAAGTAAAGCCTACAAGTATAAACAGTGCGCTTAAATATTACAATTAAAACGGTGAAAAATGAAAAAGGAAAAATCACACCTCGGGTTATTAAAATTCCTAAAACTGGAGGAATTCTACCTTTAATACCTATATTTGCAGGTCTTAGTGCCTTGGGGGCTTTGAGTGGAGGAGCAGCAGGAATAGCAAAAGCCGTTAATGACGCTCGATCAGCTAAACAACAATTACATGAAAGTCAACGTCATAATAAAACAATGGAATCAATTGCTATGGGGAAAGGTCTCTATTTAAAACCCTATAAAACTGGAATGGGACTGTTTTTTTCATCATCGTCCTCCTCACAAAATACGAAATTACCAATAACATTACCCAATCAGGCTTTAACAAATCTCGAAATGGAAATGTATGCAAAAAAGTTGAAAATTCCCCATTTTCGAGGAGTCTTTATGAAGGATAGGTTACCGAGGAAAATCTATAAATATGAATCAGGAGTTATTAATTTGGATAACGATTCTGGTCCTGGTACACATTGGACTGCTTACAAAAAGTATGGATCAATCATTTATTATTTTGATAGTTTTGGAAATTTGTTACCAACAATCGAAACACAACTGTATTTTCAATCTAAGGAACCAAGTACTATATATTATAATCATAATTCTTATCAGTCTTATAATTCTATTATTTGTGGTCATTTATGTTCAAACTTTTTGTATAATCTTGTATGTTTAAAATAAAAGTAATTTACAAGTAGATGTTGTGTTAGTTATTTATATTATGTTGAGCAGATCAGAACTAGTATTCAACAAAAAATGTCCTACACATTTACATTGTCAGGAAATGAATCTGTATTGACAACAAATATTTATCCTACCATTGCATTAAACGAAAACGAAGAGTTCGTTTTCGGGTTGATTAATTTTGTCAGTTACAATTCAATACCAATGTTGACAAAACCAACAATACCTTTCACTATGGGAAAAACAACAATGAGATTGTTTTACCAGAAGGCTCGTTCGAACTTAGAGATATATACAAATATTTACTCGAACAAATAAGCCTACAGTCCAAGGAAGAAGTTAAACCAAAATTATTTCTTAGTGCACACTTGAATGCTCTCAAGTGTGAAATTAAATGTACAGTAAAAATTGATTTTACCCAAGAAAATTATATAGGAAAACTATTGGGATTTGGTAAAATTGTCCTAGAACCAGATACACGGTACATATCTGAAAATCCTGTAGATATTTTCAAGGTGAATTCCATCTGTATTGAATGTAATCTAGTAAACTATTCGTATAATAATGAAGCGCATGTGCATATAATTCACACGTTTTATCCTAATGTAGAACCTGGATATAAAATATTGGAGAACCCATCAAATGTGATATATTTACCAATCAATACACGTTATATAGATGAAATTCAGCTTAAAATCACCGATCAACATGGAAATTTAGTTAATTTTAGAAAAGAGTTGGTCACAGCACGTTTACACTTAAAAAGAGTTTAAATATGGTATTTATATATAACCATAATTCATTTGATATACCATTCTGGGACTATCATCATCATAATCAACAAACTGAATATAAAACCTGTAGGAAGAAGGATAAACATATCAGTTTACAAAGACCATTGAAAGAATTAACTCCTGAGAATAAAGCTGTTTTAGATTCTTTGGGATTTAAATTGAAAAATTAATAAACAACATTGCAAGCAAAATAAGACTATTTTGGTGTAGATTTAAGTTACAAATTAGTAAAAGTATAGAGAGAATTTTCCTAATAATTAGGTGTAAGTGTAAATACAAAAGTCAAAGAAGAAGAAAATGAGTTATAACATACTAAAAGTTGGAGAAAGTGTGTTACATGACGATGGAATTGTTAGTTATCAATATCATACTCATCAACCTTATTCATCGACAACTCTAAGTAACAACGATGAAATTAGAATACCCATTCAAACACAGGATCTTTATACGTTGCCCAGTCAAAATTTTTTGTATATTGAAGGAAAATTGCTGAAAAATGACAATACCTAGAGTGAAAATGTACATTTTATCAACAATGGTATACTATATCTATTTGAAGAAATTCCTTATGAACTAGGAGGAGTGGTAATTGATCGTGTTAGAAATCCTGGAATAACTACAACCTTAAAAGGACTCGTATCATTTACTCCAACCGATAGTAATAGATTACAAAATGCAGGATGGTGTGAAAAAGAGACTCCTGCCCTAGTAGATGGAAGTGGAAATTTCAGTGTTTGCATTCCACTAAAAATTATGATGAAAAAATTGTAATGAATCTACGTCAAGAATTGATATTAATCAGAAGCAGTACAGATTTAAATGGTATTCAACAATTTGGGGATAAAAAAAACCTATAAAGTGACTTTGAACAAGGTGCTTTGGAAGATGCCACACATTTCAGTAAGCGATCATCAAAACTTACGATTACTCAAACAATTTGAGAGCAACAAGGATTTAAATATGTCTTTTCGTAGTTGGGAATTGCATGAATATCCCCAGTTGAAACAAACTAAAAATCATACTTGGACTGTAAAATCTTCCAATCAATTGGAAAAAAACACGTTTTATTATCACTGGTTTTCAAGCAGCTATGAAAACTAAAATTGACAAAGATATGAGTACTTTTAATCACATTAATTTGACTAATTTAAAAGTCTACTTAAATTCCGAGGTGTTTCCCTACGACAATTTAAACTTAGATTTTGAATCTAACAAATATTCAATTCTCTATGAAATGTATGCACAATTTCAAAAATCCTACTATTATACATCTATCAACGATCCATGTGTCTATCCTCTAAGATTTAAATCACATACACCTCTAGTGGTAACGATCGATTAGTTAGATATAACCCTCTAACCAGTACTGTTAAGGTTTTTTAAGAGAAAATATTACATGTCTTATGTACTAAAAATTTATTTTATTATTAAGAAAATGTTTTATACATACACATATAATGTAAAATAAATAAATAAATATTAAAAGAAAAACTGTATTATTTCATTTTTGATCCATAACAATATTCTTCTTATTATTATAGTAATAGTCAAATCTGGATACATTTTAATCCCTATCTGAAACGTAAAATATTAATAAAATATGTATGAAAAATCCTATTTGATATTATTACCAATAGCAGTATCGAGTACATTTTCCTTATCAGAATCATCTTCACTCTCCGTATAAACTTCGGTTTATTTAGTCTTTTTCCTTCGAGGTGGAGATGAGGAGGTTTCTTCCTCTGGATAACCTAAAGCAGGAGAAGGAGTCTTCATTGTTATCGATTGAGGTGCATCAGACTCTTCTTCATCGAGAAGATTAAATTTATACATCTTTGCAACTTTCTCTAGTATCTTAAAATCATCTTCATTATCAATTTTAGTACGCATATAACGCACCGGTAAATTGCCCAGCTTTTGTCTCAACTTGCTACCCTTCGGGCAATAGGAAAGATAAACGTACACTTTATCCCCTCTGGTTTTAATGGATTTCACTCCATATCTACAAATAACATACACAATAAATAATAATCCTTATTGAAATCTGAGTTTTAGTAAAAAATAAAACAAAAATAGAAATTGAAAGCAATAAACTTACTGAAAAAGTTCCTTAACAATCACATTCAAATAACGAAGAGGAAAATTAATAGGATCCTCGGAGAAAAGAACAAGAGTACATGGAGTATTAGACATAATGTAAAATTATTCACTGTACTGTTGTAGTAATAATGATACCAAAAACAAATATCATTCGAGATTATATACTAGTTCAAACTGTTTCGTCAGAGATCTCTAGTCACGTTGCAGACAACAAAAATATATTATTGAAATAAAATATAAGATTGCATCATGAAACATTTCCAATCTATTTGTTATTAAAAATATGTTTTTCGATATTTATCTCGTATCATTATATTTTTATAGACTAATTGACTAGTTTGTTTTGTTTTTGCAATAACTCAAAACTAATTAAGTAAGACAAATCTATAAAGTATAAAATATAAATAGAATGATTTATTTAATATAGTCATCAGTTCAAACGTTTAACTTGAGCAAAAAATAGTATATCGGTTATTACATTTAATTAAGAAATATGTCTTCTGCCAATAACAATAGCAACAATAATAGCAACAACAGTAGCAACAACAGCAGTTCCAAAGTTTTGGATTCCTATTCCACGGAAATCGTACGGTCGACTGAATTGGTAAGTAGATTACTTAAAACAAAGGAAGAATATAAAAGACATATAAGTATCTTAAAGAAAAATATTGCTATTTTAACAAAGGGTTTAAAAAACAAAGTCTGTGTGGATAGTTTAAGTAAAGTGGAATCAAATTTATGCATTTTGAAAAAATTATTTAGAAAAATTTAAAATTCATCTAAAAACTAATAAATCTTTACCAAATAGGAAATTGATTTGGCAAAATGTCGATTCCGGTTTTCAGGGACGCATAAGAACCGGAGTTATAACAAATTTTAAGTATAAAGAACCTAAGGAATTTTTACAAAAAGCTTTTCGTGTATTTTCTCTGCGAATTAGAAAGGAACTCAAACAATTGACTACGCTTAAAGTAAATGTTAACTTTTGTGGTCTGTTTATAAAAACTCAAACTGCTGACACATCCATTAAACATTTTTCAACTAAAAACCAAATAATTGATCAGAATACCAACTTGACTGAGTGGTATAAGATGAATGTAGTTGATAAAATTTTAGGTAATTTAGAGGATTTTCAGGAAAAAGACAGCGGTTGGACTTTATGTGAAATATGGCACTTGAAAGTAAATTTAAACAAATATAATCCCATAGGTGGAGGGATTTCCACATATGTAACAGTACCTAAATTCATTCAAAAAACTAAAAGTGTTGTGAATATTAAAAAAATGATCCTTATTGCTTTCTATGGTATGTTGTATGTGCTTTATATCCAGCTGACAACGGTAAAACAGTTTCACGTACTTCATCTTATCCACATTTTAGTCGAGTATTAAAATATGAAGGAATTACATTTCCTATAGTATTAAAAGATATTCCTCGATTTGAAGCACTTAATAAATTGGCTATAAATATTTTCTGTGTAAAAAACCAGGAAATTTTCCCTTAATGTTGACTAATACAAATTTTTCAACTAAAATCAATTTACTTATTTTAACTCTTGATAATGAAGATTCTGATGATGATTCCTTTGAAATTGACTATTCCAACCCTAACAATAACTAAGTTGGGAATGTGGAACCTTTGGCACAATGATACTACTCAGTATATATCACCACTACACCAAACACTTTATTTTTGCACTCGACGCGCGTTTCGCTAACCATGTTAGCTTCATCAGGAGCGATGATTGACTAAAGCTAAACTACCGAATCTACCCTATTTATACTTAGCCTAACCCTTGAATTACTCAAGCGGAACTAATGACATAGGCAAGGCTATCAGTTCCGGTCAAGTAACCAGTAGAGGGGACTATAAGGAATAGGCCCTCTGTCTTTGTTTAAACTACTTTTACATTTTATGATTTCCATACTTTCGTATGCGTTCAACAATCTCCTATCAGATACATTTTTTATTAATCTTAAATTATCTAATGTTACAGTATGATCAGCTTCAAGAGCATGTTCGGCAATGCTAGACTTTTCTGTCCTGTTGTACTTTAAGTGTGCTAAATGTTCTTTAAATCGTGTTCTAATTGACCTTTTAGTTTGCCCAACATACTTTTTGTCACAATCATTACAACTAATTTCATAAATTCCACTTTTCTCACAATTAGGAATCTTATCTTTGGGATTTCCTAAGATATTCCTCAGATTGTCTGATGACTTATAGACTAAGGTGAGGCCTACCTTATTAAATACCTTATTGAGTCCCTTGCTATATTTCGGATTATATGGTATGGAGACATACTTGGTGTTATTTTCTTCGCGTGTAAAAAAGGTGGAATTCTGAATATTAAACCTAAACTTATGCCTATTTATTAGCTTATTTACTAAGTCATCGTCATAACCATTAACTCTAGTTATATTTCTAATACGATTCCTTTCTTTATTAAAGTTTACTCTATTCAGAGGGAAAGTGACCAAACGATGAACTAAAAAATGTAATGAGGCTAATTTATGTTGTTTGCAATGAAATGAATCATTAGGAATATATCTATCTGTTACTGTGTCCTTCCTATAGATATCAAATTCTAATCTGTTATTATTTTTAATAATTAAAATATCTAGAAAAGGCAATTGTCCTTTGTTCACAACTTCGTAAGTGAATTTAATGGAGTCATACCGGCTATTTAATTTGGAAACAAAATGATCAATATTTGCTTTCTTTGTATCAAAAATCGCGAAAATATCATCCACATACCTATACCATACCCTTGGGAAATATTCGAATCCTTGACTGGCTTCGATTTCAAACTTACTCATGAATAAATTGGCTATGAAAGGTGACAAGCAATTACCCATAGCTGTTCCTTCCTTCTGAACATAAAATTGATTGTTATATTGGAAATAATTTTGTTCCATACAGAGTTTAGATAATATCAAGTATTCACGAATAATTTCGTCTTCAAAGTCATTCATTCTAAGTAATTCTTCGAGATATTGTAAAGTTTGTGGAATTGGCACACTTGGGAACAAAGAACTAACATCAAAAGAAAGAGACTTCACCTTCATTGAGAACTAGATTTTTTGTTTTATTAATGAATTCTAACGAATTCTTCCCCCTGCGAAAGTATTTAATGGTAACTTCTCAAGTTCTTTTGATAACCATTTGGATATTAAATATGTGGGTGATCCGACCGATGAAACAACGGGTCGCATTGCTTTTCCAGGTTTGTGAATTTTGGATAAGCAATACAATTTTGGTATGGTCGGATTACTCACATTTAATTTAAATTTTAGCGAATCGGAGACAAGGTTCTTACATTTTTTTAAAGAATTTTTAACCTCTGATATCATTCTCGGTAATGGATTTCTTATTACTTTTTCATAAGGGCCAGATTCGATAAGATTATCTAGGCGTTCAAAGTAATCTTTCTTATCCAATATAACAACCTTATTTCCTTTACCCGCTTTTAAGTAGAAGACATCTTTCTTTTTCAATCCTTTAACTACTAACAATAAATTTCATTTTGTATATATTAAGAATTTAAGTCGTTTAGTAAGCAAACAAGTAGGAAATATTCAAAATAAAAAATGGTTTTGTGAGAGATGTTTTAATCACTTTATAAGCGAATCAAACCTGACTAAACATTTAACTGATTGTAAGATACTAAATAAATCTAAAATTACCTTACCCAAAGAAAACGAGAATATTTTAACTTTTAAGAATTTTTCAAACAAATTGATGGTTCCATTTGCGATTTATGCAGATTTAGAAAGTATTCTTATAAATTACATTGATGAACATACCACTAAGAAATACAAAAAATATCAGAAACATGAACCTTTTAGTATTGCTTACTATTTAAAATGTTCCTATGATGATTCTCTTTCAAAATTTCAAATGTACACCGGTGAAAATTGTCAGGTATGGTTTGTTAGAGAACTGGAAAAATTGCACAACAAGTACAATTCAAATCCTATTTCCTTAACGAAACAACAAAATGAGGAATTTTATCATGCAAAATCTGGTCACATTTGTTCAAGACCCTTTTTAACAGATTCGAATGATTATAAGGTAAGAGATCACTGTCATTTAACTGGTGACTTTAGAGGGGCAGCTCACAACTCTTGCAATGTAAATTTTAAAAATAAAATGGTAATACCTGTTCTTTTTCACAACCTTTCCGGTTACGATAGTCATTTTTTGATTAGAGTTCTTTGTACAGAAATGAAAGGATCAATAAGTTTACTTCCAATTAACAAGGAAAAATATATATCATTTACAAAATATATGGAAAATTCAAAGGTTCAATTCCGATTTTTAGATTCTTGTCGGTTTATGGCGAGAAGTCTAGATAAATTAGCATCCTATCTAGATGATGATCAGAAAACTATTACGAAAAGAGCTTATAAAGATGATACTCAATTTAAATTAGCTACGAGGAAAGGAGTCTTTCCTTATGAATATATTGACAGTTGGGGAAAAATTGCAAGAAAAGTCTTTACCACCTATAGATACATTTTTTAGTAAAATTACAAATTCGAATATAACCGTACAACAGTATGAACATGCTTGCAAAATATGGAATACTTTTAATATACAAAATCTTCAAGAATATGCTGAACTCTATTTGAAAACTGATGTCTTACGTCTGTCTGACGTTTTTGAAAATTTTCGAAAGCTCTGTTTAAATACTTATAAATTGGACAGCCTCCACTATTTACAGCTCCCGGTTTGGCCTTTGACAGTATGCTTCGAATAATCGACGTAAAATTAGAATTGTTAACTGACATCGATATGATTATGTTTATTGAAAAGGGTATTAGGGGAGGTATTTCACAATGTTCTAATAGATACAGTAAAGCAAATAATAAATACATGAATAACGAATATAATAGCAATGAACCTTCCACTTTTCTTATGTATTTTGATGTAAATAACCTCTATGGAGCAGCCATGAGTTTTTCATTGCCTACAGGAGATTTTAAATGGGTAGATGACTTCTATCAAGATGACAATATATTGAATATTCCTCGGGATAACGATTACGGATATATTTTTGAAGTAGACCTTCATTATCCTAAAGAACTATTTAATCTTCATAAAGATCTAGCACTTTGTCCTGAACATTTAGTACCACCAGTATCAGACTCTAATATTCCCAAACTACTAACAACTCTTTATAATAAGAAAAAATATGTTATTCACTATTTAGCTCTCCAACAAGCTATGCAATTGGGATTAAAAGTTACAAAATTTCATAGGTGTTTAAAGTTCAAACAATCTTCATGGTTAAAAAAAATATGTTGATGTAAATACTGAACTTCGTAAATTAAGTAAAAATGATTTTGACAAAAATTTCTTTAAATTAATGAATCTTGCTCCATACGGTAAAACGATTGAAAACGTTCGAAAATATAGAGATGTAAAATTGGCGAACAAATGGTCACGACGATATGGTGCAAATTATTATATTTCTCAACCCAATTTTCATAGTTGTGAGGTTTTTGGTAAAGAAATGGTTCTAATTGAAATGAAAAGATTAAATGTGAAATTCAATAAACCTATTTATCTTGGAATGTCAATTCTAGACATATCAAAAACTATTTTATATAATTTTCACTACAATTACATTAAACAAAAATTTGGTTCGAACTCAAAATTGTTATATACAGACACCGATAGTCTTATATACCAGTTCAACGTAGATGATATTTATACACATATTAAAGACGATATCCACATGTTTGATACTTCTGACTACCCTGAAAGTAATATTTGTAATATACCGCTTAAAAATAAGAAAATCTATGGTCTCATGAAGGATGAAAATAATGGAAAAATCATGACTGAGTTTATTGGATTACGATCTAAAATGTATACTTTTAAAGTGCTTAATAACAACAATAATAATGTTATTGAACAACACAACTCAAAGATTATCTCAAATGTTGGAATAGTCAAAAAAGCCAGAGGTATTCAATCTTCTGCTCTAAAATTAATTTCATTCGAAGATTATTATCATTGTTTATTTAACTACACCAAAATTGAAATAACACAAAATTATATACGTAACGAAAAACATAACGTTTATACAGTCGAACAACAGAAAACAGATTTAAGTCCCTATGATGACAAACGAATCGTTAATTATATTTACACAGACACTATACCCTGGGGTTATAATGATGATCCTTCGTATTCTTCCTTTTAAAAAAGTAATCTATTTTACTATTTATTCGGTTTAACCGTTTTTCCCTCTAAATGATGATACTCAACAAATGTAATAAAAATATTTCCAAGCAATATCAGTCCATAATATTAATATAATGCATATTTTCAGGCTCAGCATCATTCTCTTTATTTTGAAAGGGAACAACAATTTATTAACTTAATGCCAAATGCCTATAATCATCTTTATCGAAATGGTAGTCAATTTTGCAAACAATGTACAAAATTTTTCTGTTTTTGTTCAAATTCCTTGATTCTGCATGGTATTATGGTTCCTACTACTACTACTACTACTACTACCAAAATATCTATACAGGACTTGTACTGTTATGAGAAATTTCCTGATTCATAATTTTACTTATAGCAACTATTTGATGTCGAAATTCCAGCAAAGGAAAAATTGAAAATCTTTGAAAACGAACTTGATACTAATTTTATCGAAGAGGTTTTTCTGATGTATCAAAGCCAACCGATGTACGACTGAGAATGGATTGAAATGCAACATCGTTTCCATTTAGCAGAATTATTTCATTCTGTGACACATTTATATTGGAAAAGAGTGAAAAATGAACTCGACTACAAAGAATCAACATTTATTTATTATCACAAATATTTCAATAACTACTTAAACAAAAAGAGAAAAAGGACTGAACTGTGTTTTAGTTGTATACAAAAAATAAAGATAATCTTGTTTTAAAATTTTATTGTAAGAAATTGAGCCATACATACTTATTAATATTTTACGTTTCAGATATTCAAATGTATTGACTGTCAGATTGATACATATGATTATAAGGAATGTGCTGGTTGTGAAGGATTACTAAGTATAATATGTGATAAATGCATAAAGAAACCTATTCAACTGAATTCAAAATGTAAATACTGTGGATTAACACCATCATATTGTTACTTTTTCTGCTCTCCAATGAAACCTTGAAAACCAACAGAATAACATATGAATAGCTCAATTATTTTATATGAGTAAATATTGTAAAGTTATTATTCTTTTAATATAGTTATTGTATCTACTTTATTTTAGTAACATTTTGTATTATTTTAGAATTTATTAATATATTTCTCTATATGCTCATACTGTGTTTTATTCTCCTCTCATAATATAGAAATAACAACGAGTCCAAACTAGGCTAGGCTAGGCTAGGCTCATCTCTCTACATATATATTTTACTAAGATTTACAATCCAACGAGGCCAAACTCGTTTTAGATTAATTTAGGCTCATTTCATATACATTATATCACTATAGTAACTTGAGAACAAACAACCTTTACGTTTACATTTAACGTTACCTCAAACAAATATACGGTAAATTTCTTGCTCTTTCAATTATTTGCATGGAATTTTCCTATTAATACAAGTTTTTGCTATTTCTTACATTCTCACATACATTCACTCAACTCTTATCAGCTATTTTTCACTTTTCTTATCTACTTTTCTGACCTAGCGAGCCACTTGTTTACTCAATTTTACATACAAAAACTAACATGAATCACACATTATTCATACATTTTGTTTACATTTAGCCTTATCTCATACATTTTTACAGACTTACGGCTCCACTTGTTTACATTTTCCAGCTTTTTACCGACTTTTAGACGCCAAACAACAATATAGGGAAACATTTACCAATTTTAGTACCTAAAATACACTCAAATAAAACCTTTTTGAACACATTTACAACTAATATATGACCTATTGATCCACTTTTACACAACGAGCCTCGACACAACTTCTCCTCTAACAGAAGTTTAATGAAGTTTTAATGAAGTTAAGATACCCTGCTAATATCGGCTCTATTGACAAACAAACTATTACGTTACGGTAAAACATTTACCGTCACGATAAACATACCGTAAACCCTAATCTCTTGCCAAAAAGGCACAGTTTCAACATCTACTGGACCTATTACGTCATTGACGATCACTTCTTGCAGGCTCTTAAGCCATCTATTCACACCTATTTACACCTATTTTACACCTATTCTGCCGCTATAACGACATTTTCAACATCTAAACTTGCCAAAAAAGGGACTGTTCAACAGCTACTGGACAAATTACGTCATTGTCGACTACTTCTTGCACGTTCTTAAGAAGGTTACACACACTTACACCTATTCACATCTATTTACACCTAGTTTTACACCTTTTCGACAACTTATATTGCCAAAAAGGCACTGATTCAACATCCACTGGACAAATTACGCACGAATCCTCTGTGGCTCAGTGGGTTAAGTCCCTGGTTTTGCAGTATTCAAAACAACATATGTAGGTTCAAATCCTACTACAGACAACACTTTTTTTGACTTATTTAATTTTAACTACCTATTTACATATACATATATGACCTTGTGACGTCAGAATTCCTCTTAAAAGACATCGAGTTCCAAAAGGGCACTGTTCAACAACCACTGGACTGTGACGTCATTGTCGACGAATTCTTGGAAAAGTTTCAGGAAATTTCAGCATTTTCAGGAGTTCAAGGGCAAATAAAGGTCAAGTCTTCGGCTTTGGTAAATGATGGACCAAAAAGATGCCATCGAGGTGCTCCAGAACCCCGCTTGTTATACTACTCAAGATAGACGTGATTTTTGATTGATAGTTGTCCACAAATATACATTTTATCGATTTACAAAAAATAAATTTTAATATACCTTTTCTTTATAACTGTAAGAAAATCGCAAGGTTTGCAAGTTAATTTTAGCAGGCAAAATTATGCCTTTTTCTATCGAAAATATTTTTTCACGTTACTGTGATTTCTATATTTAAATTTTTCCATATTTTACTTTCCTTGATAAACGAAAGTACTGTATTCGTAAAGGGTAGTTGTTTACATATCAATATATATTCCACGTTTTTTTTTTCATTATACATAATTTTATCAAAATTAGTACTGGAGGGATTTAGATATGATTACAGAGTAACTGAGTTAAATCATAGAAAAAGTTTTAGAAAAACGAAAATTTGCTGAAAGTTGTCGCACCGTAGGTGTATATATATATATATATATATATATATATATATATATATATATATATATATATATATGTTAAAATAGAGGTTTTCACGGATGGTGGAATGTAATAGATTAAAATTCCGGGTTTCAATCCGCTTATCTAACAATGAATTTGCACGACGTTTCACCAAAATCTCATTTTGCATTTTCAAGTGCTATTTATTGCTGTTGCTGCTACTCGATACTATGATTTTGCTGCTTGAAGCTAACTCAATCGTTATAAATTTATCACAGACAACTTAGGATATTTTATATGAAGATCAATTGTACATTTCAGGTTTTTTATTTATTTATTTGTTCATTTCGTAAGGATGTACATTGCATACAATTGAGGTTAAATAAAATTATCAGAATGAATTATACAAAAATTTTAGTAACTAGCTAACCGTCCAGGATTCGCACGGAAGTTATAATGTTACTGTTATCTTTTGATTATAATTTAGTGTAGACAAAAACAACATGTGTCTCTTCCCCAGAAGCCAGAACAGTCGTCGTGAAAAATTCTATGCGTTATTGAAAACCGAAATAAAATCAATTCAGTATTTACTAGGGAAATCGACAAATAAGAAGACAGACAGACGGGGATTTTATTTTATACTATGAACTAACTTAATGTCATCCAAAAATGAAGGTAAATTACCCTCATAAAAAAATATTTTTAGCATTCCTCTCAATGTCTTTCTGGTCAGCCGACCCCCCATTTTCGTAATAAGGACTTTTTGGCTTATCCTTTTATATTAGAAGTTAACCTCTTCTAACCCCATATAATTCCTTTTTCAACATCTTTTAAACAAAAAAAAACACATAAGGACTTTTTAGTCCGACGATTGTACCCTCTTCTACCCTCATATAAGGCCTTTCTTAACTACCTTTTAACAAAAAACACCTTATATCAGGCTTCTTTCATCAATTCTATATCAAAAAGCAACCCCACTAACTTCATTAATGCCACATACAGAGTTGGCAACACTACTTTTACCCCCGCGCGTACACACGTACACCGGAGTGGGTCCAAAAATTGCTCAAAAAACAAATTATGTTTGGACATAATTTTGGTGGAGTTAAATTGTCTAGCAATATAGGGTTCCCTACTTTTAAAATTAGTTTCTGGGCGGCGCGTGTGCATAAACACCCTTGTAAAATCTAAACTAGTTATCCAAATGTTATAATTTAAAAACAGTTTTTACGAAGAATGCACAAGCAAAGAATTTATATTTTCCTACGTAAATCACTCTCTTTAGTTGAAGTATTTTAATATGTGTATTCGTAAACTATTTACTTCGATAATTTGCGTTAATCTTTGAAGATAAACATATGCTGTCGCAGACATTTCTATAGAACTTCTTGAGGCGAACAATATTGCTATACATCGTTTTCATGTACCCAACTTCATGCGACATTCATCATTATAGGTCGCTAATTTGGACAGAATATTCACAATCTATACAGTAGTTACTGAGAATATCGTGTACAGAATGACAGTCAGACGTGGCGGAGGGCTTGGTTTTATAATATGTGTTGATGATATAACACGTCACCAATAAGGTACCAGTTTAAGGTACATAAGTATAATAAACAAATACCTTTTTTTAATGCTGTTTATCCTTTAATGAATATTATTATCTGTGTTTTTTTTTGTAAAGGCTCATTGGCTATTGTTATTAAAATTTGGCTAATTTTTTAATTTAGTCTGCTGGGAAAATTTTTTAATATTATGTATATTTTTTCTAATTAGTAAAAATTTTAACACATGAGTTAAAATCTTTGTTGGGAGATTTTGATTTTTAAAAAAACAACTTTTGTTTTTTTAAAATTTTGTTCTTTTTGAAAAAACTTTATTTAGACACTGATCTGCCAACACTCTCGCTCTGCACTGGTTTATACCTATATTTATAAACTTTATTCCTTTGCATAACAATATCTTAGATAGAGGAAATATTAATAAATACTTTTTATGCAACTATGCACATTGCTAGAATGTAACTCATGTAATTCACTTAAATTTTATTTGCGTGATTGTATAAGAACTATTTATAAATAAATTACTGACCTGTTAAAAGAGTCGTTTAACTTCTTCGGCTTTCGTTTATTGTCAACAAAATATATATATATATATATATATATATATATATATATATATATATATATATATATATATAGTAGAACTCCGGTTATCCGAGGTAACGTGGGGGGGGGGCACCCTCCTCGCATAATCCGGATTTGTTTTTTATTCATTCAAAAAATAAACACTACTACTTTAAACCACGTTTTTAACCTATAAATAGGTACATACATTATAAAAACAGTGAAATAGGTATCTATGCGCTTCTGTTTCATATTGCATCTTCTTTTTCTCCCTGCAATGTTTCCCCATCTATTAAGAAGAAGCAAATCCGCTGGGATTGCCTCTGGTTGTTGTTCGATATACCTCAAAGCTTTTTCCAAAGAAGCAAAACCTTCTTGATGAGAGATCTTAATGAGAGACTGTTCATCCACCGCCGCTTCGTCATCGTCATCGTCATCTAATTTTTCTGTTTACTGAAAGGCATTCGTTATTTCTTCAAAACTCATTTCTTCTTCTGAATCATCTGCTGTAATCCATTCAACGACATCTTCTCTTGTCACATTTTCGCAACCTTTTAATTTTTGCATTAATTCAAATTAGCTTTTTTCTTTTTCTTCTATCTCGCTGTGAAAATTTGAACAGGACATTTCTCCATGGCTTCTCAATTTCAAAGCCAATTCATTTAATGGAGTATCATCTTCACTGTCATTATAGTCCTCAAAATCAATAACTTTTGACCAAGATTTTTGAATAGTGGTAGTACGCACAGAATCCCAAGCTTGACTTACTCAGTAAATAACATTTTTCAGTGTAACCTTTCTCATCCCATTGATAATATCCTCCTTTTCTGTGTTTTCTAACAGATGTTCAAGATATAAACGCCTATAATTGTTTTTAATGTTTTCGAGGATGCCTTGATCCATTGGCTGCATTATGCTGGTTATATTTGGAGGAAAAAATTTTACAATTTCGCCCACATAAAGTCCTTCTCCAGGGTGAGAGGGGGCATTATCCATTAACAAAATTGCTTTAATAGGAAGACGGTTTCTGTTCAAAAATTTAGTCACAGATGGCACGAACTCTCCTTCAAACCAGTTAGTAAATAAGCGCATCCATCCATGCGCCCTTCTGACTTTTGTAATAGACTGGTAGGGCTTTGAGTGAGATGTCTTTTAAAGCTCTTGGACATGCAGACTTACCAATCACCATTAGTGGGATTTTGTGCTTGCCAGATGCATTGGAACATACCATTATAGTTAATCTTTCCTTACTTCGTTTGTGCCCAGGAGCTGATTTTTCTATCGAGATGCCAATGTTTTTGATGGAAGCATTTTATAATTCAGACCAGTTTCGTCACAGTTGTAAATTGGATCATATGTGTATTCACAATCTTCGATTTGCTTTTTAAAGTTCTGCTTAAACTTCTCAATTGATGACACATCAGCAGAAAGTTTTTCACCACATACAGTCAGTTGTCGTATACCGTACCGTTTTTTTCCAGCGGTCAAGCCATCCAGAACTGGCGGTAAACTGATCTATCTCTGGGAATTGCCTACTAATCATTATTGATTTCTGTTGTAGAATTGGACCTGATAGAGGCACACCTTTTGATCTCTATTGGTTAAACCACATGAATAAAGCTTCGTTAACCTTTTCATAGTCGCCGGTTTTCATTGCTTTTCTTCCTGAGGACGAGGAGGCTTGATTTATACACCACTCTTCTATTTTTGTGCGGTTTCTTTTCCAATCTCCAACTGTTATCTCACCTACTCCATGATCTCGTGCAACAACTTTAATTGTCTCTGCTGCTTCAATTCTTCTGATGGCTTTTAATTTTTCTTCAATAGGAACGACGATTCTTTTACGCTTGTTTTGCTCCATTATAATACGAAAAACAAAAATTCAAACAAAGCAATTCGTATTAATTACACTTAACTACCAGAACTCCAACCAAATAAATTATGTAAGTATACTCGTACTTCTCCGTAGTAAACGCTATAATACACTACATTCACGCAAATTTACACGCTGAAAGAGTCCAAAAACATAAATAGGGGAACCACTCACACGGGCCAGGGGGATTCCTCGAAGGCCCCGACGGTTTTAAATGGAAATATGTACATACATATTTTAGAAAAGCTCGGTTAATACGCAGCATAGACGCGTGTACCTCGGATAATCAGGTTCTTAGATTGCGACTCGGTTAATCGGGGTTCTACTGTATATATATATATATATATATATATATATATATATATATATATATATATATATATATATATATATATATATATATATATATATAATATATATATATATATATATATATATATATATATATATAAATATATATTTATATATATATATATATATATATATATATATATATATATATATAAATATATATTTATATATATATATATATATATATATATATATATATATATATATATATATATTATATAATATATATATATATATATATATAAATATATATATTTATATATATATATATATATATATATATATATATATATATATATATATATATATATATATATATATATATATATATAAATATATATTTATATATGTATATATATATATATATATATATATATATATATATATATATATACTCAGTGAAATTCCCCTTCGCAGACACCCCTCTTAAACGGACACCTCCCTTGAACGGCCAGTTTCTCATGGTCCCGACCGACTCTCATATAATCGGCATTAAATTGACTCTCTCTTGGACGGACATTCTCTTGAATGGACGCGGACACAAAAAAAAATGTTCTCTTAACCGGACAAAAAACAATAAAAATAAAACGCCTTGTCTCATTTTTCTATGACGAGTATCGCTGTTGCGTTTCCCAAACCGGGAATTTACCGATATTAATTTTTCGGTACAAGCGGGGATTTAATATTAGTATGACGCCTATGCGAAAAAAAGACACAGTGGAAGACACATTCATAATAGGAATTGCTCCAAATAGAAAAATTTTCACGTTTAAACAAAAAATTAAGATTGTTGAAGTTCACAATAAGGAAAAGTTTAGTGTATGGGACTTATCCAAGCACTTTAATATCGGAAAACACAAGCTGCTAGTATAATTAAACATAAAGAAATCCTTCTAAACAACTGGATTTCGAACGGCAATTTGAATGAAAAATAAGCTTTTTGACTGGTGATGGTAGCAAAATTGTCTACTTGTGTTATAATTGGTTTATAACAGCTCGCCATAAGGGGACCCCTTTGACAGGTATGCACATGAATTATTTTTTTTAGACCAGGTTTTCTGGAATTACTGCGTTGATTTCCTTTTCATATCAATTCAAAGAATGGATAAAAGGGGTGAAAGTGTCAGTTGGCTTGTCGTGACAAAAATGCAAAAAACTTTTATTGTTTTTTTCAGGTTCGCTAATACGATGCAAAGTAAAGGAAATAGCCGAGTCTCAGGGATATTCTACATTTAGTGCTTCTTCTGGTTGGCTTAATAAATTTAGAATCCGTCACAAATAAGTTTTAAAGCGATTTCAGGAGGAGGAGCTTCGGTTATTGCTGAAGATGTTTCATCATTGTGGGAAAAATGCTCTTCTTTAATTAAGAGATGTTCACCGAGAGACATCTATAATGCCGATGAGACAGGCCTGTATTTTATGGCTCTACCCAACAAAAGACTAACATTAAAAAAAAATATGTTGGTGGTAAATATCCCAAAAAGAGGTTTGCAATAACGCATTGTGCAAATATGGCGGGAGAAAAAGAAAAACTCTTAGTCATTCGAAGGCAGCTAAACCCAGAGCATTTAAAAATATTAACATGAACAACCTGCCTGTAACTTGGAAATATAATAAGAAAGCTTGGATGACAGGAGAAATTATGATAGATTGGTTGAAAGATCTTAATTGGAAAATGACAAAAGAAAAAAAGAAAAATTTCGTTATTTTTAGACGAAGCAGGATCTCATCCAAAAGACGTCCGCTTAAAAAATATAAAAATCTTGTTTCTGCACCCTAACTGTACATCAGCTTGTCAACCACTTGATTTAAAATTTATTACCGAAGTCTAATAATAAAACACCTGAAAGTAAATATTGAAACTGCTGGTACAACTTTTGAGTTAATTAATAAAATTACGCCATTGGAAGCAGTTTACTTTGCAAAGAACCGTTTGGGAATAAGTAACCAAGAAAAAAGTCAAAAATTGCTTCCGTAAAGCGGGACTTAAGCATGAAAATATGCAAAGTGAAGACCATTAACTGAGGCTGTTACTTCTGATCCAGAAGATGACTTACCACTTAACGTACTTGCAGATATCCTCAAAAATAAGAATTTGTTGGAGTTAACTGATAATGCAAACCTTAATGATTTTTTGAACATAGATGAAAATTTGTTTGTTGAAAATCCAGATTCAGAACAAGAAATTGAAAATCCATTTGAAATACAAGGACTTTCCGACGATTATGATGTCGATGAGGTTCTATTACTAACAGATGCTATCCCAAATCATGGTGAAGTTATTACCCTAACCAAGCAGCTTAAAAGTTTTGCCGAAGATCGCGGAGATGCAGAATCTTTAGAGCTCCTTTCCAAATTGGAAATACGATTTGTGAATGCCATTTTGAATAAAAACAGGAGACTAACAACAATATATGAATTTTTACCTCATTAAAGTGACCTTTCATTTTGTATGTCCATATAACTCTACCTATTATAATTTATATGTATCTAAAGGTAAATCTTTGTTTTTTCCTTAAGTTTTTTGTTTATTTTAAAAATATGTACATACATAATTATAAGTTTTAAATGTAAATTATAGTTTTCATTAAAATTTTTTTAAGTGGACACCCCTCATGAGCGGACACTTTCGGTCAGTCCCGTTGGTATCACCCAAGGGACACTTCACCGTATATATATATATATATATATATATATATATATATATATATATATATATATATGTATATATATATATATATATATATATATATATATATATATATATATATATATATATATATATATATTTATATATATATATATATATATATATATATATATATATATATATATATATATATATATTTATATATATATATATATATATATAATATATATATATATATATATATATATATACGAGGCATGTTTTTTTAAGTAAGTACCGTTTTGGAATTAAAAAAAGACGTGCAAAGATATCGCTATAATTTTATTTTTACATGAAAGCCTGTACCTTAATCTACTTTTCTACATAATTTCCGTGAATATTGAGGCACTTGTCATAACGTGGCACCAGTTTTTGAATACCCTCCTCATAAAATTCTGCCGCCTGACTTGTTAACCACTGTATCACACATGTTTTGGATATTGAGGAAAGCAGTCGCACAATGATGAAATTGTAAAGCGTCTGTTTTCTCTCACCTTTTCGTCCACTTTCTGCACCAAATCTTCATTAACGACCGAAGGACGCCCCACTCCGTTCTTCATCATGCACATTTGTGCGGCCATCTTTAAATGCTCTCACCCATTTCCTTACCATTCCATCACTCATAATGTTTTGTCCGTAAACTTCACAGATCTCACGATGAATATCGATCGGTTTTACGCCTTTAGCACTAAGAAATCGTATAACAGCCCGTACTTCACAATCGGCGGGACTCACGATTGTCGGAGGCATCTTAAACACTCAGTAAACAACGTATACAATGAAGAATCAGACTGTAATGGCGTCAGTGCGTAGACAGGAGATGTAGGTTACCAGCGCGCATGCGCGGAACGCCGACCGTATCGCTGCGGCGGCGGAATCGCAAAACGGTACTTACTTAAAAAACATGCCTCGTATATATGTATAAATATATATATATATATATATATATATATATATATATATATATATATATATATATATATATATATACATATATATATATATATATATATATATATATATATATATATATAAAATATAAATATATATTTATATATATATATATATATATATATATAGAGTGAGTAGGGTAAAAATTAGGGTAGCCTTAGTGTGACAGAAGAGTGAGAAATAAAAGTTCTTGGAAGCTCAATGTGAATTGCTATATATTCTTAAGTCGAGCTTTCGCCCATGTATATGGGCTTCATCAGGAGTTCTACAAAAGTTACATAGGATCTGTTAGTTATTGTTCTTAATACTAAACATGTAAATGTACTTACGGAACTTACAATTATCTCTTCCAAAAGAATGAAGAGTTACACATAATGTTCCACATTTTTTTTATTTATGAAGAAAAGTTAAACTTAACACATATTTAAAATAGGAAAAACTATTATACAGATAAAAGGGTTACAATTCATTAAATTTTTAAAATTCAAAAACAAAAATATACTCGTCACAATTGTGATTATTTTTTTTGGAAATTCGCGCCAATTTTTCGTGGGCCTGACACTTAGTATCAGCAGTGATTTCAGAAGTACCAATCGTGCAGATCTAATTAGGGTTAGTTACTCCAAAAAATTAAGGATGGAAGTCAGTTGAGACTTTTCTATAGGCTTCATTGACCTTTATATCTTTGGTATGAGTTATAGTCAACAAATAAGTATAAATGGACCTTAGTCGTTCAACATATGTTTTGTGATTTGGACTAATTGTGCAGTTCTTTATGTAGCATATTTCTAGGAAATTCCTCCGGAGAGTGTTATTTTCAGTATCTATAATAAAGGTATCATTGTAAAACACTGTGGTCTTTATCATTAACGTGGACTCTGAGACTGGTTGCGTTAGGCTTAAGCCTACAATCATTTTTGTGGAGGGCAAGTTTTTGGATAATTTTTGTGATGTTTGACCTATGCATATTTAGTCACACTTACATTTTAAGCCATAGATTATATTGGATTTTTGAAGGTTATCAATTTTACCTCTAATGTTTGAGTAGAATTTTTCGAGTTTTTTTTCATTATAATTAAATATTCTATTATTCATACCCTTACACAAGGAGGAAATGGCCTGAGAGAGTCCTTCTATATATTGCAATTTCCCAAACTCCGCCTTTACGTTAGGATCTATACTAGGGACAGACCCTTTTTTACGTGTATTAGTGGTAAGAAATTTTTTTTTTAAGATTGGTTTTGGGTAGTTATTGCCAATTAGAATATTTTCTAACTGTTTTAAAATTTTCTCTTTCAGCATGAGGTGGCAGATTTTTTCAGTTTTATTTTTTAGAGCCAGTATAATGTTAAGCTTTTGCTTGACAGGATGATATGATTTATACGGTATATACCTACCCGAGGAAGATCTTTTTCTATACCAATCAAGTTTCACTATGTTCTTATTGGATCTCGTCACCAAAGTGTCAAGAAAAGGAGCTGCTCCATTTGTTTCTTGTTTTACTGTGAACTGAAGCATCTTATTAATGGAGTTAAAGATATGGAGTGTATTCTGCACCTCATTTTGAGGCAACGAGACCAATAAATCATCCACATATTGAAAAAGAATTGGAAAAGTAAAATTAACTTTTTTAGTGCTATACCATAGTATAATAGTTGGTTTATAACGATTTCCGCTAGAATTGGAAGCTGATTCATTTAGTTCTTAGAACCTTGTCATCCGAACGGATTACCAACATATCGAAGAAAGGAATGCCACCGTTTGATTCTTCTTCTTTGGTGAATGGAAAATGCTGGTTGTAGGAGATAAAAATATCCAGTGCTACATCAATTCTACTTTTGGTACTGCCAGGATGAAGTCATCAACATACCGTTTAATAAAAGGTATATGAAAGGGCATAAGTTCCAGACAATCACTAACCAAGTCATCAAGAACAAAATTGACAAGAATAGGTGAAATTTTATATCCCATAGGGGTTCCAAAAATTTGTTTGTAGTATTGATCATTAAAAACTAATATGTTGGAGTCGAAAACAAACTGTACTATAGATTTGAATAGGTCCAGATCCAAGTTGCAGTATTGGGAGATTGTGTCCTATTTGTCATTTATTGTGGTTAAAGTGAAGAGTTTAAAGAACAATGGTTTTATTAATGAGGTCGAGGCCAGTCAAATGACCACCTACAATACCATATCTCTCAGGTTTCATACCTTACCAAAAATTCATAAGCCCAGCCTCTCAATAAGACCCATTGTGTCTTCGACTAATGCCCCTAACCGTGCACTATCAGCGTTCATTACCAAAATTCTTACTGAGGCATACAATGCTCACAATGATTTTAATGTAAAGGACTCTTTCTCATTTAGCACTTTTATTAATAATTTTTAACTACCGAATAATTATGTGATTGTAAGTTATATATATATATATATATATATATATATATATATATATATATATATATATATATATATATATATATATAGATATACATACCGAGGGCCCCGGTTTTATGTTCGATTGGTCGAACGGTTCTGGCCAATAGAGGCTCGGCTTTGCCTGCGCGTTTTCGGTCCTGTGGTTCTTTGTAATGTTGGTGAAGTAACATATAGTCGAATTATTGTTTTTTTTAGTTTGACTTGGTATTGGGACAGAATATGTTTCCAAGGTAAACGTTGGCTATCATCCCGATTATTTAAGTTCTTGGACCTCTTTTCTATTTCTATGGCTTCGTTGATTACCCTAGTGAATAGGTTTTCACATTTTTATAGGGTTCTGGTTTTGTCAAAATCGATTTTGTGGCCGGTATTGTGTGCATGTTGTGCTAGAGAAGAGGTGATGGATTTTTGTTTTACGGCGTTTTTGTACTCGTCTCTTCTAGCGCTGGTTTTTGTGTTTGTTTGGCCTTTGTATGAAAGGTTGCAGTCCTGACACGGAATTTCATATACACCTCGGACTAAGGCTATAATGTATTTTGGTGTTGGTAAAATACCTTTAATTTTTTGATTTTTTGTGTAAATGGTCCCAATTTGGTCTTTACCTAGAAGTCTTCCTATTTTATCTGTAATGCCTTTTATATATGGGAGAAATGCTTTTGTAGTATACGTCTTTCTTTCCGGTTTGCGTTGTTTATTTAGGGCTCGTCGGATCGTGTTTTGATTGTATCCATTTGAAAGTAAAACGCTCTGAAGGAGCTTGGTTTCTTGTTGCCAATGTTCTTTGTCTGTTAGGGTTTGAGATCGGTGAGCTAAGGATTTGGCAACTGAGAAGAGTTGGGCTGGGTGGTGATGTGAGCTGGCATTTAAGTATCTGTTTGTATATACTGAGTGAGACAAAGAACCATCTAATTTTCTTTGAAGCAAGACATCTAGGAATGATAGTTGTTCTGCTACTTCTATTTCCATTGTAAATTTAATGTTTGGATGTATATTGTTAATGTGTTCCAAGAACTTGTTTAAGTTGTCTTGACCGTGTTGCCATACTACAAATGTGTCATCTACGTAACGTAACCATGTTTTCGGTTTATGTTGAAGCAGTTTCTAGAGCTAGTGTTTCAAAATGCTCCATGAATAGATTAGCTAGTGCTGGTGACAATGGAGAGCCTATCGGGTCACCCTCTATTTGTTTGTATCTGAATAGACGAAGTATGTATTAGCCAGGCAGTGTTTTGATAGACTGATGACGTATTCGGGCAGGTTGTATTTCGTCTCTATGATAGATGCTTCGGTAACTGGTACTTTCTCTAGCTGCATGTTTTTTATGATTTGAATAAAATGTTGGGAATTTTTCACGTAAGATGCGGCTTTTTCCACAAGAGGTTGCAGAGTCATGACTAGGTGTTTGGCTAAAGCTTGTGTCGGGGAACCAAACGGGCTTAAGGGGGCTCCTTGTTTGTGGACTTTCGGTAATCCATACATTTTTGGGCATCTTGATGTATTCTCTCTAGGGATAAGTTTCTTTTTTGTTTCTTCACTAAGAGAGGAGGCCTTGATTGCGGATCTAGTGGTTTTCTCTAGGTATGTTATCGGATCACTTGTTATAGCTTTATACGAAGGATCATTCAAAAGGTTGAGCATATTGGCCAGAACCGTTCAATCAATAGAGCCACGCCCCAGCACATAAAACCGGGGCTCTCGGAGCCCTCGACATTCAACGCCAAGACACCGTCCAGTGATCAAGGCTTTGAAAAAGATGGATGAGATTCCATCGAAACGTCAGCGAAACCATCAAATGGCTTTAAGCTAACACGGGATACCCGAAAAAGCACTACTACATACATATATTTATATATATATATATATATGTATATATATATATATATATATATATATATATGAGTAGTGTATCTACACGGCTCCCACATTAATGGCCAATCACAGCCCAGCATTCGGGCTGGCTTTGACGTCATAGAAATTTGGACCAATGAGAGCATTGTATGAAGTGGCAACATTGTGTGTGTTAGGTGTGGCAACACTGTGTGACCGTTGACAGATGTGAAGTTTGCGCGCGCGCGCGCGCATCTGTCAAGGGGGCTGTGCGATGTTGCCATGTGTAATGTTCCAGGGAGGGCTGCAGGAGTGGGTTCCAGGAGGCCGGCCGGGGGGCCCCCTTTTCAGTATCCTGCGCGTGGGGATTGCGTATGATATTGGTTGAATAACCTAAAATAGGAGGGCGTAGTCCTAGCTGTGGGAACTGGGTCCCCATTTGGGTGCATGGGGTGGGGGCTGAGGGAGCCCTATCGGTGTCCTACATGTAGGAATTGGTACCCATTTGGTTGTGTTTGTTGTTACATGCGCAGGTGTATGGGCTCAGGGGGCCCACGGAGCCACCAGTCACATGCACCAGCGTATATGACAAGAACAATATGGAGCCCTAGCTGTAGGAACTGGGGCCCCATTTGGGTGCATGGGAGAGGGGGCTCAGGGAGCCCTATCGGTGTCCTACATGTAGGAATTCGTACCCCATTTGGTTGTGTTTGTTGTTACATGCGCAGGTGTATGGGGCTCAGGGGGCCCACGGAGCCACCAGTCACATGCACCAGCGTATATGACAAGAACAATATGGAGCCCTACCTGTAGGACCTGGAGCCCCATTTTTGTGATTAGTTGGTTAAATTGCCATCATAATGGTGAACGTAAAATAAAAAATTTCAGTATATAGGTTAGATTTGCAGCATGTGTAAACCTAACCTATATACTGAAATATTAATTTTACGTCACGTTCAAATAATCTAAGTGAAGGAAAGTAAAAGACGCATACACAAATTTTCAAAAAATACATATAATTATTTTAAAAATAAAATAATGTTGTTACAAACTTATCTAAATTTATATTTCAAGTTTCTGCCGCTTCCTTGAAATTCTGAGGTGTCGTCTGACATATTTTCTTTTTATTTAAGTATTCTTCAATAGCAGTTTCATATTCAAGATAACTTAACTTGGATAATTCTTTTAATAAATCCAACACTGATATTAGAAATAAATCGTCTTTAGTTTCTAGATAACTGTCACAATCTTGCACCACTTTTCCAATTTTCTCTGTGAGTTCATGAAGCCATTCTGGGTAATTTTCGACTTTTTCTTTCTTAACACAGACTACATACATATATCCCATTGGGGCTGATATTACATCACAAACACAAAGATTACGTAGTTGTATTATTAGAGATTCCATGATGTTGACACACTAAGTAGCAATTTGGTACTAAAAACGTCAGAATTGTCATATTTTGGGTGTGATAGCTGTCATTTGCGCGCGCGGGGAATTTGAATGTAGCTCTCCCTGGCGCATTCGTCCATATTTATGCTTGATTGATTGATTAGTCGGTTAAATTATTGATATAATGATGAATGTAAAATAAAAAATTGTAAATAGGATATGGCTCGCAGTGCGCAAATCTAACCTGTCATATATAAATAAAACACACATGAATATTCAAAATGTTATATATTTATATTTATTATAGTCATTTAACATCTTTTCCTTATTGTATAAGAAACATTCCAATAAAATATAATTACTTACACTACTATGCGAGTTACATAAAAATTTAATCATGTCCACTAAAGCCATATTACGACTATCATGTTTATTGAAATTTTCTAATACCCTATAATAATATACACCAAAATTGAGGGTACTTAACATGGATATTCTGCAAGCAAGTAAATATTTGAATTGGATGAGTTCACATAGATCAATTTCATGCATAAATATTAACACTTCCTTCTTCGTTAGACAAACAGTTTTTTCACTGAGTACTGTGTGTATTGAAACTGAGATATCAGGCCAAATATTTCGAGGTGTGCATTCTCCATTTGAACTGTTGCAGAATTCATTTTCAAGGAGGTCCTCTAAAATGGCTAGCAATTCATGCCATTCGTTAGAGTTTAATGTAAGTTGTTGTTTGTTAGCGCTTAAACGTACAGCAGGAGTAAAGTCTCGAGCGACACTTATACCGCAATCTATTGAAAGATGGTATGTCTTAAATGATGTGTTTAATAAAAAGGTTTTTTTCCTCTTCAATGGCTAAATCATAACTTGATGATGAAGTGAGAGGATTATAAACTTCATTACTGCTGCTGGTGGTGTCGCTGCTATCACACATCTTATTCACACAAATTTCAAACTTGAACTGACTTGTTAGAATCATGTAGATATTCACCCTCCCACACTATTCCTCAGATAGTTATGCAGGTGCATTTTGGACAAAAGTCCATTATTTTCATTTTTAGTTCAAGGGTACGTGGTGTTCGACCTCTTATGTTTAGTTGCAGTGGTATTGGCGAAGCAGATTTCGTTACCCTCCAACATCCGCTACATAAATATGATCTCATGGGTGATGGTGGACTGCCCATTAAACTAGTGCTTAACTTAATATGCATTATCTTTGGCAATCCAACTGTTATGGCACTTGTCTAGACCGAGCCACTTTACGTAAACTTTATCACCCTTTCGACGTAAAACCTTTTCCACTAAATATATATCAGGTTGCGTTGTGCGTTGTAGTTCTTGTTCATAGAAAGTTCCACTTATAGGTCTTCCATTCATATCCTCCAAGAGATAGGTTGTGGGATTTGTAATCCTAACTTTGATAATTTTAAAAAATTCCGTGGTCCAATTAGGTGTATATCCTTTGGCAAAGATATGCTTAGCCTTACTGATGCGAACGACATCTCCTAATTTATATTTGCGTTCTACAGCGAGTTTAATAAAATTATATGCCGATTTTAGGAGTCGAATTTCATTCTCCTTGGTAACATTTACGGGTTTCATTTTAATAGTACGATGTTTCGTATTATTATAATCATCAACTATTTGTGGTAGTATATCAATCCACTTGTAAGTTCCGTGAGCTATAAAGTACTTGAACAGCCGTTCCTTAATTGTTCGAATAACCCGTTCAGCTATTGAAGCCTTCATTTCACTGAAGGTACTATAATGGTTTATGTTGTGCTTCTTCATTAAAGCCTTGAACTTTTCATTATGGAATTCTTACCCCCTATCTGAGGATAAATTCTTAGGATGCCTCCCTTCTTGTAATATGGAACTGAACGCATTAGTCGTTTCGGACGCATGTTTGGATTTTAGCGGTCTAGCCCAAACAAACTTTGAAAAACAGTCAATAACAACCAAAATGTATTTGAAATTTCTGTTTGATTTCGCGTACATGTCCATCTGCGCAAGATCCATTTGCCAGTACTCGTCTAATCCTTTAATGATGGTCCTACGTCGCCTAAAATTTCTTTTAATTGGCTTATGCAGTTCGTTTACAAGCTGAAGTTTTTCCTTTGATGTCTGTTTTTGTTATTTACGCATTATTTACGTTTTGTTCGTTGTCGTTGCAATATTTTGCGATGTTGCATACGCAGCAAGTGACTTGAATATGCGTGGGTCAGTTATTCTTGCCAGCTTTTCTATACGTGACATTAAATTCGTTATATGAAGTTCTATAGTGTCATTATGTACTTCTTTATATGCGTCAATATCCTTCCTTAGGTTTTCAGTTTTTTGATTAATGTTAGCAAGTTGCTCACCATTACTCTTAATTAGCTTGGTAATCTTATGATTTGTATAAGAAAACCGCTCATTGAGTTTTTGCTCTATCTTAGTAAGTTCGTCTTTAATATTTTGGACTTTGACGTTGAACTGTGAAATTTCAGTGTCTAGGTATTCCTTATTAACAACATCATGGTTTAAAGTAGGTGCCTTAACATTAGTAATTTTCTTATTTTCCATATCAACATCTCCAGCGATTGTATACTGCAATCCATTTACAGCTATAGAACTGCACTCTGAGCGTGTGGAATGCTTAGCTGAAGAGGTGCCAAATTTATTGAGCGTCATTATGAAACTGAAGAGATTATGGGTAAACACAGGTTAATATATAATACCAGTCTCCTTGAGTTCGCTGATTATGGACTCTATTTCGTTACTATGTGAAGTATTACCAGCTCGCTGGGATGCTATAAACAGTCTTAGCCTGTCAACCAACTCATTAATGTCATCCCAATAGACATATTCTATAGGATTGTCATTATAGTGCAACGCGGCTCCAGTATGTGTATGTGCCCTGAGTCTGTTCCTATCGATTGTTGGTTTAATTATTGATGTATACTTGGGATTTTTAGAACTTCTCAGTTTACCTGTTGAATTAAACCCAGTCTTATGCACATTCGTTAATTCTAGTATTTTCCCTGTAATGTTTTGAATCTTCTAACGTATAGTTGTGAGGATCCTTCATAAATAGCAATTCATATAGTCCTCTTGTCCCTTTAAAGGTTCTACCTTTAATGGTAAATTGGTCTTTTTGACGATCAAAGTCTAATTCGTCCTTACCAAGTAACCACTTATTTGTTAAATGATCGTGAGTTATACCATACGTCGTATCAAACTTATTCTTATCCACATCTCTTATATATCTATCGATGTAGGAGCGTGCCAATCTAGGATAGTCGTTCAAGTATTCCTCATAGACTGTAGGACTAACTTGTTCTGCGGCAGACGTTTCAGTTGTAAATATGGAATCATCATCGTCATTTGCGGTAGTAGTATCAAACTCACCGATTGATTCGGTCGGTAAAAAACGATACTTCGGAACGACTTCGCCCATTTGGTGGTGCAGCAGCTGCGTACTTTGGACTATCCTCTTTTTTCTTTAGAATAACTTCTTCCTTCTTCGTTGGCAACGTTGACAACGTTGGCAACGTTGTTTTCTTATCGTCAACATCGTCATTTTCATCGTCATTATCGTCATCAACGCCCTTTTTCGGCTTTTGTCTAGCAATGTGTTTTTTTAAAGGTTCGGTAATAGGTTTAAATATTCTGTTTAATTCTACATTTTCTTCGCTTCGATTCAGTTTGAGAGCGCGATATTTTTTCCGAATATTACGCGATAGTTCGTTGATTTTTTTAGTAATATGCGAATCTAATGAGGTCATCATGTCAAATGAATGGCATTATATTGTTATATACTTATATATTCATCAAATCCTTTACGATAGCGACCGTTTTTCACATCAAAATCCTTTACGATTACAAGGCACCCATAAGGTTCACGCCAGCATTCAGAGCATAGGTTTTTAAATTGATTGTATGGCATATCTGGAGAACAATGTTCTTCATAAGAATGTTTCAGATTTATTTCATCTTGTCTGAATAGCACTATGATGTTACAGTATAACATGAAACTTAAATTTCTCATCTACTGCTGCATTCTAGCTAACCTAGCCAAGTGTCAGAATATTGGTGATGATAATGATGATGATCACTTTTTCACGGAACCGAGTAGTACACGAAATGATCAGTTATTTGAGGATTATCATACGCTATTCAACTCGAGTTTGAATCTATATCTAGCATGTTCACAAAGGGCAGATTATTATTCAGATTTATATGAACAAGAGCATGATGTATCTGATATGTTTTATGGTCAAATTAGAGGAATGTGAAACGGTTTCAAGAAATTTAACAGATTATGTAAACTATACAAGATTAGCTATGGCGAAACGGGAAAATATCGAACTGGAATCGGACTTGTTGAATACACGGAAACATTTGGATGCTTAGAGAGAGACAACACGACACGGAGTGTTTGTGAGTGGGAGCGAGAGAGCAAACCGTGCGTCGACGGTGGCGTCCTCTCACCAATCGTCGCTGGCCACTTACAGAACTACGAAACCGTCAACCTCGCGCTCGCCAATTCCTAACTAGATGAATAGCGTGAGGATCTACCAGCCGAGGTGTCGCGCTCCTGGCATTGAGCTCGCATTTAGCAGCGCGAGGCTTTCCCCCAAAGCCAAAGAGGCATTTGCCGCGCATGGAAACGTGAGGGAAAAATCAAAGATGCCAATGCGCGACGTGTGTTTTCTCGTTCATTATTAATTGATTAATAAGGAGAGAATATTGGGGCATCGAGATATGTTTATTACAATGAACACTACATCGCGCATTGCAACATTCGTTAGGCAATTCATCGTTGACACGTCGTAAACACCATGCTAACTTGGACGCATTCACACGTATCAGGACCTTCTTTAACCCAGGTTGCGACCATACGCATGTTACGTAATGTCTTTCCCCCAATTTAATGAAAATCGAAATTTTGGTCTTTCCATAATATCTGATCTCAAAACTGAGAGTACCCATTTAAAGAGCAATTTAACTGCTCAGATTAATGAAATATACAGCATTGATAAAGAGCTTAATCAGTGTCGTGATAATCTTAAGATTCAGGAAGAGAAGAAGAATTCAAATTTTAATCTACTTGAATCATGTTTACAAAGGGAAGAAGTAATACGAGATCAAAAGAATAGATACGTGGTCCGTTTAACTACATGTCGAAAGAACAGGGAAAAGGTATTAAAGGCACCTAAAACACAATCGTAATTTTGAATATTTCAATTAATAAAAATTATATAGATATATATGTATTTTTATTTTTTAAACATGTTTAAACTAATAGACTATGTTATGATTCAAAATAAGCATTATCAGCAAATACATTTCCTGTACGTGAGGTCAACTATTTGCATACGATTACATTATGCATTCCCGCAAGACCACTACGTACAGTGTGTTTTATGGTTTATGTGACTTAAACATAACTATATTTATACACATTACACTTGAAGTGATATTATTTAATTACCAACTCTCGCACTGTATTTGTAAGGCTGCGTGAGCCGTGACGTTCTTTTGCGTGTGTGGTCTAGTGAAAATTCGAAAATGTAAGTAAAAGTTTTATTTAAAGTAAAGAGAGAAATGTCAATGTCTGATTATTTATTTTTGTTATTAATATATTTTAGATCGGATCTATCATTAATCATTTCTGCTTGCATAGTTTTTTATTTGAACGCTCGGACATCGGCTGCCCAGGCGAATATCCGCAGACAGCAGGAGGTCGTTCAACTTAACAAAGACCTGGAAGAAATTCTATCTTGGGGTGACAGTAACCAAGTGGAATTTAACGCTACAAAAACCCAAGCAGCAGTTTTTTTTAAAAAAAGTTAACGTTGCTGAACCCGACATAGTTATGTCGGGGCACTCCATTCCCCTAGCATCGTCGCTCAATTTGTTGGCGTTAGTTTGGGAGCAAATATGTCTTGGCATGAACATGTTGCAGGCATAGCAAGGAGAGCTTCTCAAAAGTTGGGAATATTATTTAGAACCAGAAAGCTTTACACTCCACAGCAACTGTTAATTCTTTACAAAGCCCAAATTCGACCAACTATGGAATACTGCTCCCACGTTTGGGGCTCCGCTCCCAAACATACACTGCATTTGTTGGATTCTGTTCAGAGAAGAGCGGTCCGTCTGATTGGGGGCCCGGAATTGACCGGCGGCCTTCATTCGCTGGAACATCGAAGAACGGTTGGCGACTTGAGTCTGTTCTACAAGTATTTTCATGGAAAGTATTCGAAGGATGTAGCCCGCTTAATTCCTCCCAAAGCGGTGCATGTTAGAAATACACGTCGCGCTCGTGCTTCGCATCCGTATGAGGTTCAGCTTGTTACTCCGCGTACAACGCTTTTCAAGCAATCTTTTATATGGAGAACGTCATCCCTTTGGAATAATTTGCCCAGCGCTGTGTTTCCCACCGAGTACAATTTACAGCGATTCAAGAACAACGTGAATCGCTTTTTCCGCACTCGTGCCGCTCCTGGAGCGCTTTAGGGACTTCCCTGCAGCACGTGTGCTAGACCCATAAAAAATTAAAAATAGAGAGAAAAAAATGACTTATTATATTTTTAGATGGATCTATCAATAATTGCAGAGCAGAAGCCGGTGGTGAGTCTAAAGGACCTTCCAATTAACCAAACCCATCCAATCCTCAGTGCGAAGGAGACCGACACCCGTTTTGGCAAGTCCATCTTGTTGGACTTGGGAGAAAAAGTTGTGTTTTTACCAAAACGAGTTACTGACATCATTAGACCAAACCTAGTCGAATTTGTTTGCGGTAAATACTCCGTAGTTTTCCTGGGTACAAAGGACGTTGGAAAACGGAATCCAATCACGCGGTTCAAGATTGAACTATCGCAGTAATATTAAGAGGTGAGTCTAACCCTATATTTTGTAAATTACTGTTATTATGGAAGCCATAACGAAAGCTAATATTCTCATTACTTCATTTCAAAATCTTAAAAAAGTATTATTTGATAATTTTTCGGATCGGGATGTTACCGTTTGGTGTAATCGGATACAAAGGAGGTTAATTTCTTGTCACAGAGCTATTCACCGTGAAAATATTTCTTTAGATTTGCGTCGCAGACTGCAAACTACAATTCAACATTTAAAATCGTTAAAAACATTAATTAAGCATACTTTGTGTACTAACAGAAATTCCGATATCAAAAATAGAGTAGTGTGGAATAATATTATATCTTGTTTCAAGGGTCGTGTTAAGTCCGGAGTTATCGTTAATTTAGTTCACAAAGATATAAATTTATTTTTAAACGATGCATTTATTTTATTTCGAAAGAAAATAAAAGCTATTTTGAGGATTTTTTCAACTATAAAAAGTTAATACGACTTTTTGTGGGGAGTTTATTAAAAAAGGTACCGAATCTGATATTATTGATTTAAAATATTTTAATACAAGGAATGCCATTATCGATTTGGGGGCGGATTTAGAGCAATGGTTCTTTGAGCATGTTTATGATAAAGTTCTTAATAAATTGTCTGAATTTCAAGAATGTCAGAGCGGTTTCGCTTTACAGCAAATAATTTATCTTGAAATTAATATTAATAAATTTGAAATGGGGAACGGATCATCTTACATTAAACTACCTAACGAAATAGAACGGAAAAAGGCCTGTATCAATATTAAGAACAATGATCATGCCTGTTTCTTTTGGGCAATTGTTAGCGCATTATTCCCAGCTCACAATAATTATAACCCAACTTCTTCATATCCATATTACAGAACAGTACTAAACATTGAAAATTTACCATCACCTATGACATTAGACCAAATTCCTAAATTCGAAAAAAATAATAATATTTCGGTAAATGTTTATGCTTTAGAACTGATAGAAACTGAGAGATCTTCTTTTTTCAATGTGGTTCCGGCTCGGTTAACCAAAAATAAGTTACCTAGACATGTCAATTTGCTTTTGGTTCAAGATAAATATTTTCCAAAATTAAATGACTTTGACACACCTCAGGATATTGATAGCGAAGATATCAACATCAAATATCATTATTGCTGGATTAAACACTTATCGCGACTATTAAAATCACAACTTGGTAAACAAAAGAAAAAATTATTTTTTTGTGATCGTTGTCTAAATTATTTTTTTTCTGAAAACAAATTAACCGAGCACGAAGTTCTCTGTGCTAAGTTCAATGAATACAAAGTAACGTTTCCAAAGTATGAATTTATTGAATTTAAAAATTTTATTTATAAACAAAAATGCCCTTTTATCATATATGCTGACTTTGAATGTCAGTTAATTCCTTTAAATGAGTCATCAGGTAGAAATACTCAGAAGTACCAACGGCACGAAGCATTCAGTGCTGGTTTTTATTTGAAATGTACGTACGACGACTCCTTTTCCCATTTCAAAAGTTATCGCGGCACCAATTGTGTTGAATGGTTCGTTAATGAAATGACCCAGTTATCTAGTTCAATTTATAGGCGCTTAAAAAATATAACACATATGGTTATTGATTCTGCAGAAGATGCTACACATTGTCACATATGCGAGCTTCGATTTAAATCGAAGGATGTTATCGTACACGATCATGATCATTTTACAGGGTGCTTCAGGGGTTTCGCCCACCAGGCTTGCAATTTAAATTTCAAAAAACAATTTATGGTACCCGTTGTGTTCCATAACCTCTCAGGCTACGACAGTCATTTTTTGATTAAAGAGCTTGCTAAACGTGGTAATGTAACTGTTCTACCAGTCAACAAGGAAAGGTTCATTTCATTTACGTATCATCATGAAAACAGTATAAAATTCAGATTTATTGATTCGTTGCGATTTATGGGGGCGTCACTTGATACTCTAACTTCTACCCTAGCCAAAGATGATTTTAAGATTCTACGATTGGAATTTCCTGATTTATGTGATGAATCATTTAACTTATTAACTAGGAAGGGTGTGTTTCCGTATGACTATATTGATAATTTGGAGAAATTGAGTGAGGAGGTGCTCCCTTCCATTGATCAGTTTTTTTTAATAAATTAGATTGTACTAACATATCTGAGGAAAATTATAAGCATGCCCAAAAAGTATGGAATGCATTCAAAATTCAAAATTTAGGGCAATATTCGGATTTATATTTAAAAACCGATATTTTGGGTTTGGCTGATGTGTTCGAAACTTTTCGCGATAATTCTATTAAATCACATAAACTAGATCCTGCATGGTATCATTCAATACCTGGATACTCGTGGGACGCCATGCTCTTCTACTGTCGATGTAAGTTAGAGCTATTACGGGATATAGATCAAATAATGTTTATCGAACAGGGTATTCGCGGAGGACTTTCTGTATGCGTTAATCGATATGCTGAAGCCAATAATAAATACACCACAGATTATGATCCATCCAAGCAGTCAAATTATTTGCTTTATTTAGATGTAAATAATTTGTACGGAAAGGCGATGACGGAGCCGTTACCATATGGAGGTTTCGAATGGTGCGATGTTAACATTGATGTGATGTTAGTACCAGACGATTCCCCTGTAGGCTACATTCTGCAAGTTGATTTGACATATCCAGAGAGTTTGCATTATTTGCACAAAGATTTTCCGTTCTGTCCTGAACATCGTGTACCACCCGGATCAAAATTACCGAAATTATTAAGCACTCTTCACTCCAAACAAAATTATATTTTACATTACCGTAACCTAAAACAAGCTTTAGAATCGGGATTAAAGTTAATAAAAATTCATAAAGTCTTGAAATTTAAACAATCTCGGTGGCTTAAACCATATATTGAACTAAATAATCGATTAAGAACCCAGGCTACCACTACTTTCGGTAAAAATAACTTTAAATTGTACAATAACGCGATATTTGGAAAAAGTTGTGAAAATATTAGGAAGCACCGAACTGTCCGAATTGTCCGAAATTGGTCAGGTCGGTACGGTGCGAAAAATCTGATTGCAAGTCATCGTTTCCATAGTCGAACTATCCTGGATGAAAATATAATAACAATAGAATTACATAAATCTGAATTGATGTTTAACAAACCACTGTATATTGGTATCTTGGATATATCCAAACTAACTATGTTCAATTTCCATTATGGATTTATGATACCAAAAATGGATTTATCAAATTGTAAATTATTATATACTGATACAGATAGCTTTATTTATGATCTTAAATGTGACGATGTGTTTAAAGAAATCATTAAACCAAATTTGAATTTTTTCGATACTTCTGACTACCCTGTAGATAATGTTTATAATATGCCGAGAGTAAACAAAAAGGTATTAGGCCTACAGAAAGATGAAGTCAATGGTAGCATCATTACACATTTTCTCGGTTTAAGGTCCAAAATGTATACTTTTAAAATTCAGGGCGGATGAGTTTCTAAACGTGCTAAAGGTATTAAATATGATATAGTCAAAAATAAATTAACTTTCCAAGATTATTTGGATTGCTTGAAAGGTGGAATACAGTCTCGTGTCACTCAAAGGATCATACGCTCCTATTCACACAACATTTTCAGCATAGGGCAAACTAAGATAGCTTTGAGCCCCCACGATGATAAACGTCATCTATTACCAAATTCCTTTGACCCTCTACCATTTGGTCATTACAAAATTAAGTAAATAGGTTTTTTCTTTTGCAGATGCCATCCCCGGTGTCACCATCCAATAATGCGTACCCTCTAACGCAGATTTGTATTATTAGCATTTGTAATTTTGTTACGAATTTATCCAAATTAGTCGTTTCTTCACCTCCTCAGTTACCATGGGCTTTAATTTTGAAAATTTTACCTCTATATCCGACTACGAGATGGGCATATATTAATAGAATTACTAAGCATGATTATGAACAGACATGTAATACTTATCTAGGTTTCATGCATTTAAGTAAGACTTTTACTATGGCTTCCAGAAATGCAGTACTTACAACTACAGATTGGTTAGATCACTTCGATGTAATGACATATTGTATATGGGTTAATGTATATTTAGTTAAGGACTTTAATATTAGGATATGTAAGAAATGTTATAATAATTTTAAACAATGTACTAAGAACTTTAATATTATAAACAATCATTATCATGCTATATGCGATAAACTACAGTTACCTATACTTTATTATCACAACATGGAGTTTTGGTGTCAGAGTTGTTTTTCTGAAGTCTTATTTGAAGTATATGAACAGGATCACTGTCTTGAGAAAACTACATGCTAACCATCCATATGGAGTGAAGAGACGTTTTAAAGATCCCTACGAGAGCGACTCTGATGATGATTATCTACTTTAAGTTCATATGAAATTTTTACTCACTCTTTCATTTAAATAAGTTTGTAACAACATTATTTTATTTTTAAAATAAATATATGTATTTTTTGAAAATTTGTGTATGCGTCTTTTACTTTCCTTCACTTAGATTATTTGAACGTGAAGTAAAATTAATATTTCAGTATATAGGTTAGGTTTACACATGCTGCAAATCTAACCTATATACTGAAATTTTTTATTTTACGTTCACCATTATGATGGCAATTTAACCAACTAATCACAAAAATGGGGCTCCAGGTCCTACAGGTAGGGCTCCATATTGTTCTTGTCATATACGCTGGTGCATGTGACTGGTGGCTCCGTGGGCCCCCTGAGCCCCATACACCTGCGCATGTAACAACAAACACAACCAAATGGGGTACCAATTCCTACATGTAGGACACCGATAGGGCTCCCTGAGCCCCTCTCTCATGCACCCAAATGGGGTACCAGTTCCTACAGCTAGGGCTCCATGTTGTTCTTGCCATAAACGCTGGTGCATGTGACTGGTGGCTCCGTGGGCCCCCTGAGCCCCATACACCTGCGCATGTAACAACAAACACAACCAAATGGGGTACTAATTCCTACATGTAGGACACCGATAGGGCTCCCTGAGCCCCCACCCCATGCACCCAAATGGGGCCCCAGTTCCCACAGCTAGGACTACGCCCCCCTATTTTAGGTTATTCAACCAATATCATACGCAATCCCCACGCGCAGGATACTGAAAAGGGGGCCCCGAGGCCGGCCTCCTGGAACCCACTCCTGCAGCCCTCCCTGGAACATTACACATGGCAACATCGCACAGCCCCCTTGACAGATGCGCGCGCGCGCGCAAACTTCACATCTGTCAACGGTCACACAGTGTTGCCACACCTAACACACACACAATGTTGCCACTTCATACAACGCTCTCATTGGTCCAAATTTCTATGACGTCAGAGCCAGCCCAAATGCTGGGCTGTGATTGGCCATTAATGTGGGAGCCGTGTAGATACACTACTTATATGTATATATATATATATATATATATATATATATATATATATACATATATATATATATATATATATATATATATATATATATATATATATATTATATATATATAATGACATTCAACGCCAAGACATCGACCAGTGATCAACGCTTTGAAAAAAATGGATGAGATTCCATCGAAACGTCAGCGAAACCGTCCATCAAGGGACTTTAAGCTAACACGGGATACCCTAAAAACCACTACTATATTTCACACCTGTGAGAACATTCGTCAAAACATATATATATATATATATATATATATAATATATATATATATATATATATATATATATATATATATATATATAGTAGTAGTAATTTTTCGGGTGTCGTGTATTAGCTGAAGGACAGTTTCGCTGATGTTGGATTTTTAAAAAAGTCACTTATTAAAACCAATATACTTGACTTAGTTTTAAGAAGAGATAACAAACTGACTTACTACTTACATATTGACAAAGTTATATTCACAGATAAATATAAAGAAGAATTTCAACATATAAGTGGGTTCTAAATCTATAAGTTTTAAAAAAATACATCTGTTCTCGTGTTTTATGCGCGAGCAACACTCCTAAAAAAACTGTACCTTTTCATTAAATCTTTTTTATATACAACAATAATAATATCTACCACAGTTTATAAATCATTGTCTACAGACAGGTTTTCATCTTTATGAGAAAACCTAAATTATCTTAGACCAGAAATATCATGACAATTAAAATTAGGACATTTATTGCTTGCTGGCCATTTCTTAGAAAAAGTAAACAATCTAAAGTTGAAGTAGTTGTCTCGACAAATTTGTCACCTACTTCACTATTTGTTCGTTGGGAGTTACTCTGTTTGTGGAAGGAGGAGAAGGACGAAGGGCAGGAGGAAGAAGAGGTATTTCTACAAACTGCATACTAATATAAACTTTAACTTGTGGTGAAAACTTGTTTTCGTATACAGCGGTGAAGTTAATCATTGACGTACCTTTGGAAAAATAACTGTTGTGCAACAGTTGATGATATGAGGGAATCAATGGCGTGGCGCATTGATCTATTTGTTGATAAACAAGAATTTTTTATTTAAAGTTGTTTGTTAAGGTTCAGTTTAAGGATTCTATGAACATATCTCGATTAAGGTTGTATGCTTTTTTAAATTATTCCATGGTTCATTTCTTGTATTAGTTAAAAGCTCATTTGGTATATTTACACAAAGAAATACGATGTCTAGAGCTGTACTTCTTTGCTATTATAATATTACTAATCAATATTTTAAAATTAGGAAACGGGTTATGTAATAATCGTTTTTACATAATATTTTGGAGGGATAGTTAATTAAATATTTCGATAATTTATAAAAAGGAATGCATGACACTATTGGTCTTTATGCGATGAAAAGTTTACGTAGTTTGGGTAAATCGTACATTTTTGGTGCCATAAGATTATGTATCACTAGTTGTTTTACTTTAATTTGGGATATAAGATTTTTCGATAATTTTTTTAATTAGACTATTATTCTTCTTTTGATGTTCATTAGTTGGGTAGTACGGAGATTTGATATGTATGTTTATTAGAAAGCAAACTCTCTATTTTTATATTTTATTCGGTGTTCACGGAAACAGTTTTGTTTTGGTTTTTTGAAGTTTCTTAATATTTTTGGGTCGGTAATAACATTTACAATACTTGCGGAAACAAGCATGGTAAGTCAATCACCTAAGTCTAAAACTTATGGAATATCTTCAGATATTTATTTGTTAGAAATGTTGTCAGTCCATCAGGAAGTATCAATTTGATTGACAAGCCGATTGGTGTTTGTCACTGGTTAGGCCAGTTTTTTTTGGTTTTTTACCTTAATATTACTAAAGAATTTGTCACACTTGATATTTTCTTCATGAATGAATTTGTTAAAAATACTGAAGGGTAATATCTGCTTTATTTCGTTTGTTATTAATTTTATTTCAGAGTTTAATTTATTTATAATGTAGATGGATTTAGCTATAGTTGAGTTCAAAATTATATAGATTTAGTTTATCTATAATATGATTAAATTTATTTTTGACGTACGTACTTGTAATTCTTATATGAAAGAATTTTGGTTACTATCACCTAAAGCCAGAATTTCTTAGAGGATTGTATTCTTGCCGTCTGCGAATATGTTCAAGAACCCAATATAAATGAAGAAGCCGGTGTGTGTCATCAGCAAAGCTGTAGGTTGGGTTTTTTACTTTTCTAAAACATCATTGGTATATAGAAAAAAGAGAGTAAGAGAAAACATGGAATCTTAGTTGATAGCGAAAGTGTTGAAAAAAAAATCCATCAACTGCCATATATAAAGAATACTATAAGGAAGCTCAAGAGTTATAAACAAGATCTGTAGGACATAACATAATAACGCAGCTTACTTAACAGTAACTCATATCGAGTATCTTCAATATATCAAGTGTAACAGCCCGAAATTCTCCATAATGTTCAATTGTATTGTTCCAATTATGTGTATTATCGGTTAAAAGATGTTAATTTTTGCTTACGAGAACCATAGTAGTGATCGTTTACATTATTGAAACTTTCCAAATATTTTAAAAGTTATTGATTTATAGTCTTTTCCATAACCTGCGTAATATCGTAGTGAAAGTAATGCGAAAGGTCGGTAGAGTTTTCAGATGGTCTTATTGCTTTTTTAGGTATGGCTACATTCCAGCACATTTCTAGCAAGGAAAAACTTTTCCTTTTTTCATAGGACTTGACGAAAAGTCTCCCAAAAATTAGTGTTCGTTCGGTAGCACATTTTTTAGTATGGTGACAGATAATATATGAACGTAAAAAGCTTTGTTGGTGCCTAGCTTCAATAAGATAGGTTTTATACGCTCTCTATAAAAAATATCAGGCTTTACTGACTACACAATAAGAAGAATGCGAGGGGTTCAGCTAATAAGCTGGCTTTCACAACAGGTGCTAGAATATTATCTAACCGTGTTAGTGATGATATAGTAGATTTAGTGAAATTTTGACTAATGGCCTTAGCAACTAACCAAGGAGATCTTAAACTATTAAGACATGCTATTTTTTTAACAGCAACGTACTCGAAAATGACTTGCTTAATTGCTAATGTCTTTAGACCTTTATCAGTAATATTTACTGAGAAAATCGACTGAATATTGAACTTACAATCAAGTATTATCTTTTCTTTTAAAGACCCAGCAGACGTACTGCAGGGAAATCCTTAAAGCACTACAGGAGCGACACGTGTGCACAAAAAGCAATTCACGTTGGTCTTAAATTGCTATAAATTGTACCTGGTTGGAAACACAGTCCTGGGCAAATTATTTCAAAGGCATTAGGTTCTCCATATACTGCCCCAAAAAGGGTTGTACGAGAAGTAACGAGCTGAAACTCATATGGATGTGGAGTGTTAGCGAGACGTGCATTTCTAGCATGCACCGTTCTCGGAGGAATGAAGCAGGCTACATCCATCGAATACTTTGCCATGAAAATACTTGTAGAATAGCCTCAAGTAGCCAAACGCTCCTCTGTTCCAGTGAATCTAGGTTGCTGGTCAATTACGGGTCTCCAATCAGGCAAATAGCTCTCTTCCGAATAGAATCCAACAAATGCAGCCTATGCTTGGGTGCAGAGCCCTAATCATGGGAGCAGTATTCCATTGTTGGTCGAATTTTAGCTCTGTACAGAATTAGCAGTTGTTGTGGGGTGTAAAGTGTTCTAGTTCGAAATAATATTCTCAGCTTTTAAAAGCTATGCCTGGAACATATTCATGCCAAGATATATTTGCTCTCAAATTAATGCTCAGCACATCGATTAACGATGCTAAAGGAATAGAGCGCCCCAACATAACTATGTCGGGTTCAGCAACGTTAACTTTTTTATAAAAAAACTGCAGCCTGAATTCTTGTAGAGTTAATTTTTACTTGGTTACTGTCACCGCAAGCCAGAATTTCCTTCTTTGTTAAGTTGAACGACTTATTTGCATGAGTAGCCGATGTTCGAGCATTCAAAGTGAGCGAAAAGCTGTAGATTCGATTTCTGTATTTTTCCAGCAGAACTTTTCAGACATACCAGCAGAGCATCGCTTAGCCAACAACTTATCGTAAAAAACACGATCGAATGCCTTCGATATATCAAGAGCAGCCGTTCGAAATTCTCCAAAGTGTTCATTTGCATTGTTCCAAATATGTGTTAAGTTAGAAGATCTCTTGATAATCGATGTTTGCGAAAGCCATATTGATGGTCGCTAATAATATTGAATCCTTCAAGATATTTTGGAAGATGCTGTTTGATAGCTTTTTTCATGACTTTCGATATTATTAAAAGCAGTGTGACTGGTCGGTAATTCTTTGGTAAGACATTCTTGCCTTTTTTGAATATCGGCTGAACTGTGACGCATTTCCAGCAGAAAGGAAATATTCTTTTTCTGTAGGATAGGTTAAAAAGTCTACAGAAAACTGCTGTTAGTTCTGTCTCTCCCACAATTTTTGACTACTATTGCAGGTATTCCATCAGTGCCAGAAGCTTTTTTGGCGTGTAGCTTCATTAAAATACGTTTTTTGATCCCCTATCTGAAAACAATATCGTTCATCCTTGACTGTACTATGGGAATAGTAGGTGGTGTCTTTCCTTGTAAATTGACAGTCGAATGAGAAACAAAAAGTTCAAGCAACAAGTTCATTTTCTCAAGAGGTACTGTGGCAATAGAATTATCTGGACGTGCGACTGTTGATATAATTTACTTTACGAAATTTTGACTAACGGCCTTAGCGATTGACCAGAAGTACCTAGAATTGCAAGCAAGAAGTTTGTTTCTAATTCACTGATTTTGTGCCTTCTTGATTTCGACGATAATTTCTTTGCATCTGTTCGGTGCACGTACAAAGATGTTGCGATTTATTACGTTAGGATTTTCACGCCATTATCGGTAAGCAAGATGTTTAAAAGCAACAGCTTCTTTACAGTTCATATCGAATCAAGGTTTGCTGCTGAAAGAGCGATGTGCTCATACTAGCCTACTAGCCAAATAATATCGGAAATTTCCTTAGCGCAGTCTAACGTCTAACAAAGGGAGAGTTCAAAAATATTCCATCAGTTTTTCCCATTTTGCAGATTTGTAGTGCCAAACCTTGCACGGTTCAGGCGCCTCTCTGTCACTGATTGGTAGGATAATCGATGTCGAAAGCAGTTTATGTTCGGAAGAACCTAAGACGGGATATACGCCTTTGGATTGGTGGTTAAAAACAGATCAAGAAGACTTGACGAACTCTTCGTTACGATCAGGAATCCGTGTTGGTTTGTCAACAAGCTTAGTTAAGCCACAACTGACTGAGAATGATTCAGCTTCACGACCTTGTTCGTCGGTAGTTTTTGAATACTTAAACCATTTGACGTTGTGGACAGTATAGTCGCCCAGAATACCACTTTCGGTATTTGATTAGTTAATCTGCAAATAATCCATGGTGTCTGCAAGAGAAGCAAAAAAATGTTCTAAAGTTAGTATAACTTGGTGGTCGATAGAGGCAGCAGTTAAACTTTGTGGTTTGGTGAGTCGTTATTTTTAACCACATTACATCAAAGCTTCGGGGCTCCATAGCCTCCTCTCGTTGGCAAGGGAGGTCACAGAGAACGAATACATGAGGTTTATTTGATTGCAAACGTTGGTGCTCTGAATTTATAATCGAGTTTAAACCTTGTATGTTACCAAAATCTATTTTAAAGTTACGATCTCTGCATGTTGATGCCTCTGAATCAGCCCGTACCTGCAGATCCGAACGGAGGGCTATTTTCCTCCGGAATTTTTTATATTCAGGCTTTTCATCTTGCTATTTGGACCCACAGTTTAGGCACATCGGCACAGCCACGAAATGTTAAGCAACTTCAGGTAGCCCAAGCCGATGCAATGGTATGGCGGGCGACGCCTTTTTTTTTGTGGCTCTTGATTTATTGCTTATTGAGAGAAAATCCTTCGACACTGTCTACTTGAAATCTGGAATTTGCTACTTACTTTTATTGATTATGTTGTTACAACACTTCGAGTATCATTAATTTTTGTATCACTTTCTAATAGCGCTTTTTTGTATAATTATCAACTTTTATTAAACAATTAAAAACCAAGATTAGCGGTCCGCTTTTATATACATATATATATGTATATATATATATATATATATATATATATATATATATATATATATATATATATATATATATATATATATATATATACACGTTACGGTAAATGTGATTAATCCGGTAGTTATGTATGATTACCGGTGATTATTCATAATCACCACTAAACTTGGTAAATGTCATAAATTATTAAATATTTATCAAATTTACCGGTTATTTTATAAAATCCCCAACTCATAATGGGGAATGTAATAAAAGTCCATAACTTTACCAAAATTCGTTCAGTTTGCGCAGCTGCATGGCTTCTGTCATGACGTATGCCATTGCTAAGCAACGCAGGTTCTTAGACTGTTCGTTATTGGCGGACTTTTTCGCTACGCTCTCGTATTTTATAAAATATTGAATAATGACTGATATGCTTGAGCGTTTTAATACCAAGTTAGTTAATGTTATGAACGCTAAGAAAGCAAACAGCGGTTTTCTGACGAAAGAAAGATATGACGACTTATTAATAAAAGTTAATAATAGTAAAAACAAAAGTAGTGGGAAAAACCGGAAGATTATCAAAGACTAAAAAGATACGACGTAATAAAAGTAGACAATGAAATTTTTACCATAATTCATGAGGCACTTTTATCAATAGGCCATGATGGTAGAAACAGAATGTTAAAAGAACTTCAAAAAAAGTTCAAAAATATTACTACCGCAGCAGTGATGATTTACTTAAATTTGTGTGAAAGTTGTCAAAAGGAATCAAAGTTACCCAAGAAAGGACTTGTTGTTAGGCCAATGGTCTTTCAAGAGATGAACTCAGGATGCTAGGTAGACCTAACTGACATGCAGCCGCAACCAGATAATGATTTCAAATTTATATCTGTCTATCAAGACCACTTGACAAAGTTCGTGCAGTTTAGTGTTCAAATCGTGGAAGAAGCTTGTGCAATGTGGCCGGATTTGGAAATTGTGCACGGAAAACTTAGGCACAGCCAGACTCAAGGTTGCAACCAGAATGTTGAAAATATGCTAAGTTCATGGTTGGAAAGCAATAAAGCGAGTAAATGGTCCAAAGGATTACGCTTTGGATTTCATGAAGGCATCAAGTGTACTCCTTATGTAACAATGTTTGGGATGCCTGTAAAAGTAGGTTTGAAAACGTCTTCTTTCCCAAATGACTCTATCGAACATCTTAGAACCGAAGAAGAGCTTCAGGCTTTAATCGAGACAGTTAATAACGCTTCTGATAACACCAACAGCGAAATAGAAGATGATTCTAATGTAGAAAATAATGATCCATTGCTAAATGACTCTCCACCTGCAGTTAATTTTATGATTCAGAAACAGGCTGAAGATATTTTAATCAGGCAAGAACAAGTAAAGAAACATAGAATGAGTGCTAAAGAAAGTTTAAAACCACAGGCAAAAAGATGTTGAAAGTTTCAAATCTTAAATTTTCTTTGGTAATGTTGGTGACACAGTGAAACTACGAGTACCAGATATTGACAGAGCAAGAAGTGATCGACGAAATTTATTAGTGGTGATATTGGAAGTTCAAAACGGATAATTTTATCAAGAATTAGAAACAAAACAAGGAAAACTTTCACAGTAGTATACCAGAAATGAGTTCACAATTTGTGAAGAAAAATTTATTTCTATTGAAAATGTTCGATCTAGCAATATCACTTCGAGAATGTGTTAGAAAATCATCTCTTTCTGGAGGTCAGGGATATCAACGATGTGTTTGCAAGGGACAGTGCAAGTCTGATAAGTGCAGATGTAAAAAATCTGACAAACTTTGTAACTCTAGATGTCGTAACGTCCAATATGTATACATAAGTAAACTTACAAGTAAATGCTTTTTTTTTCTAGAATATGGATTTAGTTTGTCTTTGACATGAACTATATCCTGATAAAATGCTTAAAACATATAAAAAGTGTCAATCAAGATTTCCTTTATCTATGCGCACCATTCTGCATATCAGCATTTAAAGTTTATAAATATAAGTAACAAACAAAAGCAGAGTGAGTGTCTCTGAAGTATCAAGTGTCTTAAAAAGTTTTCCACAGAACCGCAAAAAATAAAAGTTTTTAGAATTCAATCAAAAGTTGTTTTTTAAAAACGTTATAGTCGCTCCCACGATTGCGGAAGAAAAGTTTTCGACAGAGTCAACAAAGCAATTTGTTGACTCTGTCAAATTTTCAAAAAATGCATCGCGCATAAAAAGAAAGTTTCGACGAAAATACAACTGTCGCAAAAGTGCGGAAGGACTATTTTCAACGGGTTCAAAGATTCTGGTTCGTTTCAACGATCAACGAGAACAGCGGAAAACGAAAAAAGACAGATCTCAGCCCTCCAGGCCAGAGTACGAAAAGTTCCTATTGATTAGTTTCAACGAGACAAGCATCGCTCAAAAAACACAAAATCAGGGCAACAAAAAGTTCTTATTGGCGCGGCTCAACGGGACAAGCATCGCTCAGAGAGTCATAATTGGTATCCAGGGAAGAACAAATTTCATCCTTTTGGAAGAGGTTCAATCACAGAAACAAAGAAACAAGAAGTTCACAGAAACAAGAAGATTTCAAAGAAACAAGAAGATTCCAAAGAAACAAAGAATTTCCAAATGAAACTGCAGATCCTTTATCTGTAAGTGAAAATTTTGACATTTTTTCAGCAATACACACAGTCGGAAAACAATTTTTTTTCCTCAAAGCAATTTTTCTCTTTTCAGCAATTTTGCTCACGCAGTGAGTTTCTTTTTTCAAAACAAGCTCACGCAGTGAGAAAGAAACAACAGACCAAGTTTTCTTTTCTTTTTAAGAAATACCACGCAGTGGGTAAATTTGCCAAAACTCACGCATTGAGAGTTTAAAAAAAAAGGAGCAGAAAATTTCGACTGAAAGCAAGAAATTTTTGAATATTTACGCAGTAAATTTCAAAAGATTCAAACAACTTAGTTGTAAGAAAAACATAATTTTAAGGCATTTTTAATTTTAAGAGATAACATTTATTTTACATATTTGATTTATACATATATATTTTATCCATATATATATTTATATATTTTATATTTTTAAAATCTTTCGCAAATTTTTGAAAATCCTATTTTATAAAGAATGGCAAATCCCAATTATAATTTGATTAGATACCAAGCAGACAATATTCCCTCATTTGATGGAAACACAAAATTAATAACAAGATTCATTAATTCGTGCGATAATTTCCTAACAAATCATATCAATCGCGAAGACCCTAATGCAGCTATAAATGTATGTTTATTCGATACAATTTTATCCAAACTAACGGGACGAGCAGCTGATCTAATAGCTTCACGCGTAGAACTTAATACATGGGACCTAGTGAAAAAGATCAATAGATTGTTTAGTACAGGACGTAATAGCATTCAAAATGGAAAAAAAACGAAACTATAAAACAATTCGGTATTAGACTACAAGACGCAAGAAGTCTACTTTTCGCAAAATGGAAAACATAGCGCGGAATATTAAAATCCTACGAATTCAAGAATATAGTAACCTAATTTTAAAGGCATATATAAATAATCTACCTTATAATATGCAATTAATAGTTCGACTGAAAAATCCAATATCCCTCGAACAAGCTATAAGCTTCGCACAAGAGGAAGAAAATTTCATACGGTATAAAAACCGTGGCAATTTAATAAATAAAATAAGCCATAATACTCCAACAAGTCAGAATCCACCGATAAATCACAATTCAAGACCCCAAAATGTTCAACATGTGAACAGGACGAACAATAACCCCTATAAATTCTTAGGATACGGTCAATTCAGATATAACCCTCAAAGGAATATCCAAAATCCGAATATAAACAGACCCCAAAATTTCCAAAATAACCAAAATCGAATAATAAGGCCGAATATACCCTTATATCCTCCGAGACAAAACAATTTCTCGCAGAGAAATAATAATAACAATTTTCAACCATCTTACCGTGGAACAAAACGACAAGCAACATCTTCCATAATCAGACAAAATCAACCCCAACCTATGGACATGTCATCCGGAAACGCAGTTTTACACAGAAATCAACCCCAGCGACAATTCCTTGCAGAAGAATTATATAACCAGATGATTCAAAATAACATGGAACCCACAAATTTTGACCAATATAATACAGAACCTGTAAATTTTGATCCTAACATTATGGAACCCAACGATTTTGATCCAAATACTTATAATGACGATTATTATAACAACGATTATAATGAAATGCAACGAATGCAATACGAGAACGAAGTTTTGAATGCCCCATCAGACCAAAATTTTCCTTTAATCCAGGAATTAGACGAGACAATTTGATAATAATGAATTCAAACTCGGATAATCAATTACCAATAATTTATCTACCCTAATTAAACGCATATTTTTTGATTGACACCGGCAGTGGTAAAAGTTTTATGAGACCTGAACTGGCATACGAAATATTTCCAGATTTTATCGAAGAAGAATTTTTCACAGTTAAAACAGCCCATGCAATATCAAGTCATAACGAGATAATGCACATTCCCATTTTTCCCTCTTTTAATTGCCAAGAGTACCATAAATTTTATTAGTTTGATTTTTCACAAAATTACGACGGACTTTTAGGTATTGATTTCTTAACTCATATAAACGCTCAAATAAATTTAAAAGAATCACGTTTAGAGTCAACTAATGCAAATCTACCCTTATATTACAACAGAGATCCAAAAAAAGAAAAAACCTTGCGAAATAATCATTCCACCAAGAACGCAACAAATTGTGAAAATCCCAGTAAACAAGAAAAAAACGGAACAGGAATTTTGAATTACCAAAAATTAGGAAAAGCGGAAATGCCCGAAGCAATTGTGAGAATAGAAAACCATCACGCAGTGACGACAATCATTAACTCTTGCGAAAATCCAGTAAAAATCACCATATTTGAACCATTTGAAATAGAAAAATTCGAAGAAACAGAATTAAATTTTATAAACGGAAAATACGAGGAAGATCAAAAAGTTGACATCTTAAGGAAACAAAACTTAGAAAATTTAAGATTAGACCATTGTAACCAAGAAGAATACAACACAATGAGAAAGTTATGTTACGATTATCGAGACATTTTTTACTGCAAAGGTACACCTTTGACCTTTACAAATAAAATAAAACACCAGATTAAATTGAAGGATGAAATACCCTTATTTACGAAGACATATAGATACCCTCATATTCATAAAGCTGAAGTAAAAAAAGCAAATTTCAGAAATGCTAAGAAACGGAATCATCCAGGAGTCAAATTCACCTTGGAGTAGCCCGATATGGATTGTACCCAAGAAAATGGACGCATCAGGAGAACAGAAATGGAGAATTGTAATAGATTACAGAAAACTGAACGATAAAACTATAGACCAGAAATTCCCTATTCCACAAAAAACGGACATCCTAGACAAACTTAGAAAAGCGCAGTACTTTAGTACGCTTGATTTAGCCAATGGATATCATCAGTAGAAATGGATCCTAATGATACACCTAAAACAGCCTTTTCAACTGATATGGGACATTACGAGTTTAAACGAATGCCCTTTGGACTCAACAATGCACCCGCAACGTTCCAAAAAATAATGAACAGTGTGTTAAGAGGACTACAAAATGAAATATGTTTTGTTTATCTAGACGACATAATTATCTTTTCAACATCTCTACAAGAGCATACTGACAGATTAAAAAAAGTGTTTGACAGACTAAGAGAAGCAAATTTGAAGGTACAACTAGATAAAAGCGAGTTTTTACATCGACAAATAGCATACTTAGGACATCAAGTCACGAATAAATGTATTAAACCAAATCCTGAAAAAATTGAAGCAGTAAGAAAGTTCCCAATCCCCAGGACTCAAAATGAAATAAAATCATTCTTAGGACTGGCAGGTTACTATCGAAAGTTCATTAAAGATTTTGCAAAAATATCTAAACCTTTAACAAAATGTTTAAAAAAGGGATCGAAAGTAAATCACTCCCCAGAATTCATTAAAGCGTTTGAACATTTAAAGAAATTATTAATAAATGCACCAATTTTAAAGTATCCAGATTTTGAAAAACCATTTATATTAACAACCGACGCATCAAATATAGCCCTAGGAGTAGTTCTATCTCAAGGCAACCCTCCAAACGATAACCCCATTGCTTATGCATCCAGAACATTAAACGACACAGAGCAAAAATACTCCACAATAGAGAAAGAATTGTTAAGCATAGTTTGGTCATGCAAATATTTTCGACCATACCTATATGGACAAAAATTTAAAATTTATACAGATCATAGACCTTTAGTATGGTTATTTAACCTAAAGGAACCAAATAGTAAATTGATGAGATGGAGACTTAAACTTGAAGAATACGACTACGAAATTATTTATAAAAAAGGCAAGCAGAACACTAATGCCGACGCTTTATCAAGAATTCAACTAAACGCAAATGAAAACGAATCTTTAATAAATTACACAGGAAACGCTTGATTTAGCCAATGGATAAAATTTCTGAATTTTTAAACGACAATTACGACCTGAATAAAATATCTGAAGAAGAAATACAAAAGGTAATTGCAGAACTCGAAAATCCACCAAAAGCAAAAATTTTAACTGGCACAAAACCAAAAGAGACGATTACAACCGACGTAAAACAAAAAATAACTGGCACACAAAGAAAAAAAAGGAAAAATAAACATAATTTCAGACATCCAAATCTTACCCCCCTACAAGGATCGAAACCCTATCGATACAATTCACACTACCAATAATGAAAACAATGAAAATGGTTTAACACTTTTAGATGACATCATCAATAATAAAAAGAACCAAATAATTGTAAAAAAATCTCCTTATGTAGAGTACAGTAAAATAGACCGAGAAATATTTGATGGAAACAAGATCATAAAGGCAATACTACCAATTTCCTTGGAAAAAATAATTAAATTTTTAAGAGAATATTTAAACGAAAAAACAACCTACATATTTTTTCAATCTAAAGAGATAAGACCTTTAATAAATAAAGCCATGATAGATAATTTTAGAAACTACAAACTAATAGAGTGTACGAAACTCATTAATAATGTGGAAGAGCAAGAAAGAAACTTACTCATTCAATATAAACACGAAGGAAAAAAACTAATCACAGAGGAATAGAAGAAACAGTCAAATTTTTAAAGAGCAATTATTATTGGAAGTCATTAAAAGCAGATGTTACAGAACACATTAACAAATGCGAGACATGCCAAAGAACGAAATATAACCGGAAGCCGATAAAACAAACCCTTAGTGATAACCGAGACACCGGGTAAACCTTTCAAGATCATTCATATCGATACTCTAAAAATCGGAAAAGATAAATTTTTAACTATTATGGACAAATTTTCAAAATTCGGACAAGCCTTACCTTACTTAGGAGACGCAATTTCATGCAGCGATCAATTAATTCGATTTTTCTCATTTATGGGTATACCTGAAAAGATAATTTCTGATAATGGAAAAGAATTCAAAAATGAAGTCGTGCAAAATCTACTGAAAACTCACGACATAGAAATACATTTTACTACCCATTACCATCATGAATCGAACTCACCTGTAGAACGTCTACATAGTACTTTAATAGAACATATAAGAATATTAAAAGAAAAAGACGCCCAGACAGACATAACTAACCTTATGCCTTATGCCGTAGTAGCATATATATACCATACATTCAGATACAGACTTTACACCCCAAGAACTAGTACTAGGGCATACAAACTCTAGAGACCCTACGAATTTAATACATTCGCACGTTTATACAGAGTATCTACAAAATCATAAAAATAACACACAGATATTGTTCGATAAAATAAAAGAAAAAACCCAACAAAAGAAAGAAAGAATAATTACTAAATATAATGACAAATTAACAGAAACGGAGCCCAAAATCGGAATGCAAATTTATAAAAAAGTAGATCAACGATCTAGTAAAATAAAAAAAAAAAATTCTAGGACCATTTACAATAACCAAAATTTTGGAAAGAAATAAAATAAAGATAGAGAACCCAAGAACTAAAGCAAAGGAAACCGTTCACGTTAACGAGACTAAAATGAAACCTATTGTTGCAGATGTTGGAACATCTGTACAACCCTCTACATCAGAGCTGATGACGTAAAAATACATGAATTGAATAACTATCCAGGTATTCTACCATTCAAAAAAGGAATAGCTAAAATAATAACAAATCACTGGACGTTCGTTTTTTTGCATCTGCTTTATTAATTAGCCAAATTTACTGTCCATTTTGCTTGTAAAGTATCCTGATGAAGAAAGAAAGATATTCCGAAAGCTAGACTATTAACTAGGAGTTTTATTTGGCCAAAAATTTTTTGACCGCTACCCTCACAATATTGTGAATTCCTTTTTCACGAGTCGGTCACGACTACTTCTCCTGCCTATATATATATATATATATATATATATATATATATATATATATATATATATATATATATATATACGTACATATATATATATATATATATATATATATATATATATATATATATATATATACATACATATATATATATATATATATATATATATATATATATATATATATATATATATATATATATATATATATATATATATATATATATATATATATATATATATATATATATATATATATATATATATATATATATATATATATATATATATATATATATATATATACATATATATATATATATATATATATATATATATATATATATATATATATGTATATATATATATATATATATATATATATATATATATATATATATAAACTGTAAGTTTCGCAAGGTTGCAACCAGATTATAAAGTATTTTCTAGGGCTTTTACAAAAACTAATACTCTTTTTACTTAGTGAAAGCTTTCGGATATATTCAATCCTTCTTCAGTCACTCTACAAAAGGAGACAGTGGTTGTTAAAAAAGGCTTAAAAAAAGAACACCATAATGGTGTTACATTTGGAATATTTTAACTGGTAACTGTTTTTCCTTTTTAAATGTTTTTATTGCTTACATATACACCGTGTGGTGAAAGAGAAAAAAAAGGTTTTTTTTTTGAAAAGGGAAGAATGTTGGAAGAGCATAGTTTATGTTTGTAACCTCACTTACAGTAAGTTTTATAATATTTTTTTCTTTTTTAACGACCACCGTCCCCTTTTGTAGAGTAACTGAAGAAAGATTGAATATATCCGAAAGCTTTTACTAAATAAAATGAGTATTATTTGACATAAACATATATATATATATATATATATATATATATATATATATATATATATATACATATATATACATATATACATATATATATATATATATATATATATATATATATATATTAGTAAAGTAAAAAAATATAAAATAGAAGTGGAAACAATGTCGTCACATGATCTTAAATTCCAGGGAAAAAATGAATGTTACAATACATACATACATACATACATACATATATACATATATATATATATATATATATATATATATATATATATATATATATATATATATATATACATATAGTATATATATATATATATATATATATATATATATATATATATATATATATATATATATATATATATATACATATAGTATATATATATATATATATATATATATATATATATATATATATATATATATATATATATATATATATATATATATATATATATATATATATATATATATATATATATATATATATATATATATATATATATATATATATATATATATATATATATATATATATATATATATATTATATATATATGTATATATATGTATATATATATAAATATATATATATATATATATATATATATATATATATATATATATATATATATATATATATATATATATATATATATATATATATATATATATATATATATATATATATATATATATATATATATATATATATATATATATATATATATATAAATATATATATATATATATATATATATATATATATATATATATATATATATATATATATATATATATATATATATATATATATATATATATATATATATATATATATATATATTTATATGTATAAATATATATATATATATATATATATATATATATATATATATATATATAACAATCCTAAGTTTAACTGTTGGGAAACGCCCTTGTAAGGAGAAGAGTTGAGCAATCAAAGATCTAAAGGCTCTAGTATCTGCTTTTTATTTTTATTATCGAGCTTTCGCTGCCTAATGGTAGCTTCTTCTGGATTCTAAAAATGCAAACCAGGTACAGAAAATAAACTAAAACGTTCGTTTTTTTAAAATGCGATTAAATGAATTGTACGACTGAATGTGAAATTACTTACAAAAATTTAGCAGTTAGTTCATCTCTGGTGAAGACAATGAAATTTGCATTTTTGTTGGCCAGGTAGTATGAATGATTACACAAAACATGATTAAAAGACACTTAGAGAGTTACACAATTATTGAAAATAAAAATTTGTCAATAAACATTAGTTAAAAACACTTTTTGAAGACAGAAACACAACTGTAAGAAACCATGATGTTGAAATGGTACTCCATTTTAAAATTTTTGACGTCGAGTTTAGTAACTATTTAGTGATATTTGAGTCCAAGCCGGATATTGTTGGTAGTCTATGTCGTCATCAGGTCGACAAAAAACCATAAAAAGCATTAAAGTTAGGGATGTGGTAAATTTTTAGGTAGATGCTAATTTTAGATAAATTATTTATTATTAATGATATCTATTTTTTTAGTTTTAATTTTATAAAAAAGGGGGACTTAAATTTGATGAATGTTACTCTTCGACGAGTTATTTATTACTAATTATATTAATTCTTTAATTTTATAATCAAGAGATTCATAGGCTAATTTAAAAATTTAAAAATTTGAAAGAGAAAATTAATACTGGACGTTATTTATTATTAGTCATATTTAATTTTTTATTATGTAATTTTAACAAGAAAACATAGAAAAGTAACTGGTAATAAATAGCAAAAATAACAGAAAGATATAAGGAACGTCAACTTTACTAGAAACTAATTTTTTTCATAAAGATCGTTCTTTTTTATTGGTTTGGTATAGTTTTGTGTTAGCAAATAAGTATACATGGAGCTCAATCCTTCTATGTCTTTTTTGTGATTGAGATTATTTTTACAGGTTTTTATGTAACACATTTCCAAGAAACTTCTTCTGAAATAATTAGTCTCAACATCCAGAATGAAGCTGTTGTTATATTGTACTCTGTGATCTGTATTATTTACGTGTAAGCTCAAGCTAGTTGCGTTAGGTTTGTGTTTACTATCACTTTTGTGTAACGCTAATCTCTTAGAGAGCTTTTTTGAAGTTTGTCCAACGTAGACCAAACCACATTGACAGGGAATGCCATAGATTATATTAGATCTTTGTAAAGTATCGGTTTTATCTTTTAAATTGGTATAAAAAAACAATTCATTCTTTTTATGTTGTAATTGGCAATTTTAATGTTTGTATTTTTAAAAAGAGAAGACAAGGACTGGGAAAGGCCTTCAATGTATTGTAACTTTCCTACTTTAATATCGACATTAGTGGTGACAGTTGGATTAATTGGAAGGAGGGGTTTTTGAAAATTCTTTTTAATTAGAGCTTTAGGATAGTAATTGTCCAACAAAATGTCTTCCAACAGTTTTACATTTTTTTTCTTTAAATGAGGGGTGGCAAATCTTATCTATTCTGTTCTTTAGTCCTCTGATGATGTTCAGTTTCTGTCTCATAGGGTGATAAGAATGGAAGGGGATATATCTACCAGAACTTGATTTTTTCCTATACTAGTCCAGTTTGACTGTATTATTTTCTGAGCGTACAACCCTAGTATCCAGAAACGGAACAGCACAGTCAATCTCCTCCTCAACAGTAAATACTAACTTATGATTGAAAGAATTGTAAATGTTAAGAGTGTTCTGTACACTTCCGGCAGGTAAAGCGACTAACAAGTCATCCACATATTGAAACAGAAGGGGAAATTCAAATTCAACCCTTGAAATAACAAAATAAAGAAGTTTATTCATAACAATTTCAGCCAGGATTGGTGAAATAGCACTTCCCATTGGGATGCCAATTTTTTGTCTGTAGAATGTACTATTGAAGGAGAAAAATGTATTTTCATATAAAAAAGTAATGATTAGTAGAAACTGTTCTTTAGGAATATTACATATTTCTTCTATTGATGTGAAATGTTCATTTAATATTGATATAATAAGGTCTAGAGAGATGTTAGTAAATAGTGAAACTACATCGAAAGAAGCAAGTACAAAACCCTCTGGCAAAATAAAGCCATTAACCTTCTCTGCAAATTCGAAGGTATTTTTAATTCTGAATTTATTAAAAGTTGAAAAAGCTGTTTCTAAAATAGAGGCTATATATTTGGCAAGTGGTTGTGTAGATGCTCCTACACAGGAAACTATTGGTATATCTGGTTTATGTATTTTTGGTAGACCATAATATTTGGGACAAATCCCATTATAAGTTGTCAATGTGCGAGCAGTTGCTTCATCTAAAAACTTACTATCTCTTAATGATTTAATTAATTTATTGCATTTAATTTCTATTTTTGATGTGGGATCGTGATGTATTATTTCATAAGTACTCTCATCTTGAAGTAGGGAGTGTGATTTCTCAAGATAGGAAGCTTTTGACATAGCAACAGTAACATTGCCTTTATCAGACCTAGTAATCAGTAAATCGGGATGGTTTTTTAAGAAAATTTTTGTTTCCTTCTCTAATTTATGAGTGATAGAAGTTTTGTCTTTATGTGATATTACATAGTTAGTAATTAGGTTTACAGCCCTTGCGCCAATGTAGTCTTGTTTTTGTGGGGGGACATAGTGAATTAATTCTTCTACCACAGACAGTAGACTAAACATGTTAATATCTTTGTTAGATATAGTAAGACTGAACTTGGGACTAAGGGCTAGAAACCCTTTTACATTAGGTGGTATTTCTACATCAGAAATATTTTTTATCCACTTGTCTTTTCCTATATTAAATTCATGAAATTTCTTTTTTAAAAATTCTATTTTTTTAATGTTGTTTTTTTTAATTTTATTGAATAAAAATTTATATTTATTATGTTGAATAAAAATGAAATCATCAAAAATATGAAATGGTAATTGAGTCCTAAGGTCCTGTAATAGCTCATCCAATGATCTCTCGAGTCTTTCTATGTACCGATTAGTGTCAGAAATACATAACTAATGGAATTTGGTTGTTACCGGTTGTGCTATGTTTTCCAGTCTGGTTATATTATTGTTTGATATAGTTTGTGGAATTCTCCAGAGTCTCTTCATGTTGTCTTCAAGGAAACGGGGTGTTACTTTTGAACGACGACATTCTAACAGAAATATTCGTCTGTTTCTTTGAGATGCCAATTTTCTATTGATATTATCATACAATTTCATACTTTTTAACACATTTGGCCCAAACGTCTCAGATATTCGTCTGTAGAAGGTTCCCATTATTTAAAAACTATAATAAGAAAGAGGAAGGACAGTAACAGGGCACTGGCAACAAACAATCCTAAGTTTAACTGCTGGGAAACGTCCTTGTAAGGAGAAGAGATGAGCAATCAAAGATCTAAAGGCTCTAGTATCTGCTTTTTATTTTTATTATCGAGCTTTCGCTGCCTAATGGTAGCTTCTTCTGGATTCTAAAAATGCAAACCAGGTACAGAAAATAAACTAAAACGTTCGTTTTTTTTTAAAATGTGATTAAATGAATTGTACGACTGAATGTGAAATTACTTACAAAAATTTAGCAGTTAGTTCATCTCTGGTGAAGACAATGAAATTTGCATTTTTGTTGGCCAGGTAGTATGAATGATTACACAAAACATGATTAAAAGACACTTAGAGAGTTACACAATTATTGAAAATAAAACTTTGTCAATAAACATTAGTTAAAAACACTTTTTGAAGACAGAAACACAACTGTAAGAAACCATGATGTTGAAATGGTACTCCATTTTAAAATTTTTGACGTCGAGTTTAGTAACTCTTTAGTGATATTTGAGTCCAAGCCGGATATTGTTGGTAGTCTATGTCGTCATCAGGTCGACAAAAAACCATAAAAAGCTTTAAAGTTAGGGATGTGGTAAATTTTTAGGTAGATGCTAATTTTAGATAAATTATTTATTATTAATGATATCTATTTTTTTTTAGTTTTAATTTTATAAAAAAGGGGGATTTAAATTTGATGAATAAATAACTCGTCGACGAGTGTCTTTTAATCATGTTTTGTGTAATCATTCATACTACCTGGCCAACAAAAATGCAAATTTCATTGTCTTCACAAGAGATGAACTAACTGCTAAATTTTTGTAAGTAATTTCACATTCAGTCGTACAATTCATTTAATCACATTTAAAAAAAAAACGAACGTTTTAGTTTATTTTCTGTACCTGGTTTGCATTTTTAGAATCCAGAAGAAGCTACCATTAGACAGCGAAAGCTCGATAATAACAATAAGAAGCAGATACTAGAGCCTTTACATCTTTGATTGCTCATCTCTTCTCCTTACAAGAGCGTTTCCCAGCAGTTAAACTTAGGATTGTTTGTTGCCAGTGCCCTGTTACTGTCCTTCCTCTTGCTTATTATAGTTTCTGAATAATGGGAACCTTCTACAGACGAATATCTGAGACGTTTGGGCCAAATGTGGTAAAAAGTATGAAATTGTATGATAATATCAATAGAAAATTGGCATCTCAAAGAAACAGACGAATATTTCTGTTAGAATGTCATCGTTCAAAAGTAACACCCCGTTTCCTTGAAGACAACATAAAGAGACTCTGGAAAATTCCACAAACTATATCAAACAATAATATAACCAGACTGGAAAACATAACACAACAGGTAACAACCAAATTCCATAAGTTATGTATTTCTGACACTAATCGGTACATAGAAAGACTCGAGAGATCATTGGATGAGCTATTACAGGACCTTAGGACCTTAGAATTACCATTTCATATTTTTGATGATTTCATTTTTATTCAACATAATAAATATAAATTTTTATTCAACATAATAAATATAAATTTTTATTCAATAAAATTAAAAAAAACAACATTAAAAAAATAGAATTTTTAAAAAAGAAATTTCATTAATTTAATATAGGAAAAGACAAGTGGATAAAAAATATTTCTGATGTAGAAATACTACCTAATGTAAAAGGGTTTCTAGCCCTTGGTCCCAAGTTCAGTCTCACTATATCTAACAAAGATATTAACATGTTTAGTCTACTGTCTGAGGTAGAAGAATTAATTCACTATGTCCCCCCACAAAAACAAGACTACATTGGTGCAAGGGCTGTAAACCTAATTACTAACTATGTAATATCACATAAAGACAAAACTTCTATCACTCATAAATTAGAGAAGGAAACAAAAATTTAATTAAAAAACCATCCCGATTTACTGATTACTAGGTCTGATAAAGGCAATGTTACTGTTGCTATGTCAAAAGCTTCCTATCTTGAGAAATCACACTCCCTACTTCAAGATGAGAGTACTTATGAAATAATACATCACGATCCCACATCAAAAATAGAAATTAAATGCAATAAATTAATTAAATCATTAAAAGATAGTAAGTTTTTAGATGAAGCAACTGCTCGCACATTGACAACTTATAATGGGATTTGTCCCAAATATTATGGTCTACCAAAAATACATAAACCAGATATACCTCTAAGACCAATAGTTTCCTGTGTAGGAGCATCTACACAACCACTTGCCAAATATATAGCCTCTATTTTAGAAACAGCTTTTTCAACTTTTAATAAATTCAGAATTAAAAATACCTTCGAATTTGCAGAGAAGGTTAATGGCTTTATTTTGCCAGAGGGTTTTGTACTTGCTTCTTTCGATGTAGTTTCACTATATACTAACATCTCTCTAGACCTGATTATATCAATATTAAATGAACATTTCACATCAATAGAAGAAATATGTAATATTCCTAAAGAACAGTTTCTACTAATCATTACTTTTTTATATGAAAATACATTTTTCTCCTTCAATAGTACATTCTTCAGACAAAAAATTGGCGTCCCAATGGGAAGTGCTATTTCACCAATCCTGGCCGAAATTGTTATGAATAAACTTCTTTATTTTGTTATTTCAAGGGTTGAATTTGAATTTCCCCTTCTGTTTCAATATGTTGATGACTTGTTAGTCGCTTTACCTGCCGGAAGTGTACAGAATACCCTTAACATTTACAATTCTTTCAACCATAAGTTAGAATTTACTGTTGAGGAGGAGACTGACTGTGCTGTTCCGTTTCTGGATACTAGGGTTGTACGCTCAGAAAATAATACAGTCAAACTGGACTGGTATAGGAAAAAAATCAAGTTCTGGTAGATTTCCCCTTCCATTCTTATCACCCTATGAGACAGAAACTAAACATCATCAGAGGACTAAAGAACAGAATAGATAAGATTTGCCACCCCTCATTTAAAGAAAAAAATGTAAAACTGTTGGAAGACATTTTGTTGGACAATTACTATCCTAAAGCTCTAATTAAAAAGAATTTTCAAAGACCCCTCCTTCCAATTAATCCAACTGTCACCACTAATGTCGATATTAAAGTAGGAAAGTTACAATACATTGAAGGCCTTTCCCAGTCCTTGTCTTCTCTTTTTAAAAATACAAACATTAAAATTGCCAATTACAACATAAAAAGAATGAATTGTTTTTATACCAATTTAAAAGATAAAACCGATACTTTACAATGATCTAATATAATCTATGGCATTCCCTGTCAATGTTGTTTGGTCTACGTTGGACAAACTTCACAAAAGCTCTCTAAGAGATTAGCGTTACACAAAAGTGATAGTAAACACAAACCTAACGCAACTAGCTTGAGCTTACACGTAAATAATACAGATCACAGAGTACAATATAACAACAGCTTCATTCTGGATGTTGAGACTAATTATTTCAGAAGAAGTTTCTTGGAAATGTGTTACATAAAAACCTGTAAAAATAATCTCAATCACAAAAAAGACATAGAAGGATTGAGCTCCATGTATACTTATTTGCTAACACAAAACTATACCAAACCAATAAAAAAGAACGATCTTTATGAAAAAATTAGTTTCTAGTAAAGTTGACGTTTCTTATCTCTTTCTGTCATTTTTGCTATTTATTACCAGTTACTTTTCTATGTTTTCTTGTTAAAATTATATAATAAAAAATTAAATATGACTAATAATAAATAACGTCCAGTATTAATTTTCTCTTTCAAATTTTTAAATTTTTAAATTAGCCTATGAATCTCTTGATTATAAAATTAAAGAATTAATATAATTAGTAATAAATAACTCGTCGAAGAGTAACATGCATCAAATTTAAGTCCCCCTTTTTTATAAAATTAAAACTAAAAAAATAGTTATCATTAATAATAAATAATTTATCTAAAATTAGCATCTAACTAAAAATTTACCACATCCCTAACTTTAATGCTTTTTATGGTTTTTTGTCGACCTGATGACGACATACACTACCAACAATATCCGGCTTGGACTCAAATATCACTAAATAGTTACTAAACTCGACGTCAAAAATTTTAAAATAGAGTACCATTTCAACATCATGGTTTCTTACAGTTGTGTTTCTGTCTTCAAAAAGTGTTTTTAACTAATGTTTATTGACAAAGTTTTATTTTCAATAATTGTGTAACTCTCTAAGTGTCTTTTAATCATGTTTTGTGTAATCATTCATACTACCTGGCCAACAAAAATACAAATTTCATTGTCTTCACCAGAGATGAACTAACTGCTAAATTTTTGTAAGTAATTTCACATTCAGTCGTACAATTCATTTAATCACATTTTAAAAAAACGAACGTTTTAGTTTATTTTCTGTACCTGGTTTGCATTTTTAGAATCCAGAAGAAGCTACCATTAGGCAGCGAAAGCTCGATAATAAAAATAAAAAGCAGATACTAGAGCCTTTAGATCTTTGATTGCTCATCTCTTCTCCTTACAAGGGCGTTTCCCAGCAGTTAAACTTAGGATTGTTTGTTGCCAGTGCCCTGTTACTGTCCTTCCTCTTTTCTTATATATATATATATATATATATATATATATATATATATATATATATATATATAAACATATATATATATATATATATATATATATATATATATACAAATATATATATATATATATATATATATATATATATATATATATATATATATATATATATATGTATATATATACATATATATATATATAAACATATATATATATATATATATATATATATATATATATATATATATGTATGTATTGTAACATTCATTTTTTCCTAGATTTTAAGAGTATGTTACGACACTGTTTCCACGGATAATTTATATTTTTTTACTTTACTTTACTTATTAACTTTTAAGCAGTGTACTTCGAAACAGTGTTTTGTATTTTTGAGCCGTTTATTTTACAGTGTGCATTGCGGGTTACCTACTGGACCTTTCATTTACATCAAATACGTCCGATTGGCTTAAGATTTGTATCTGGGAAGTAGCCATCTTGAAGACGTGACTTTAAGGAAGGGAGAAAAATATTTAAGCGTGCGGATGGCATTGTTCTAGGCTTTTTCCAGCCGAGAAGTAGTAAGGGCTTTTTTCCCATCATAGAGCCGCAGTGAGCTCTCCTTTTGATCACGTAGACAGAGAGGACCTTTCCTTCAGTAAACTTTTTTATCACGTTGTCGTATTTGTTTATTAGTGATGTAGTTGTGCAGAAATGGTTTTAGTTTTCAAGTTCAAGACCTTTTCCTTGAAATATCCTGCTGATTTCCAGACCTTTAGGGGTCAAGACATGTTTAGCAGCAGAAAGGGAACTGGGGTAGCCAAGGTGGAGACATATCTCACCAGGACAGGAAAAAAAAAAACTCATAGAAAAATCGTAAGTCATCAGTATATCAATCCTTAGACTAGACCTAGTTTCCTGCTGACAAGTGCGTTTACATCGTCTATTCAGCACGTGTAACTCGTGAAGTTATTTCCACGAACTTTTAACATCATGTTTAGCTGAGCCTTGAATTAGAATCCTGATTTAAAGACTCTATATAATTGTACCATCTACTAGATTAAGGGATTTTATTTAGTAGTAGTAAGTAGTATAGCAAACGCGCTTCTGTGACTGCGGATGGCCATTTTGTCAAGAATGGAGACCACTAGCCGAAGACTTTGACCTTGATTTGCCCTTCAATCTACAAGAAGTATCTGAAAAATCTGCAAGAAGTGCTGAAACTTCCTGAAAATCCAAGAAGTCGTCGACAATGACGTCACAAGTCCAGTGGTAATAATTGGGATGAAATAAAAAAGGTGTCTGAATAATATGTGAAAAGTCTGCAAGAAGTGCTGAAATTCGTACAAGAAGTAGTCGTCAATGAGGTAATATGTCCAGTGGCTGTTGAACAGTGCCTTTTTGTCAATATAGGTTGTCAAAAAGGGGTAAAACTCGAGGTAAATAGATGTGAATAGGTGTAAGTGTGTGTAACTTAAGACCGTGCAAGAAGTGGTCGTCAATGAGGAAATATGTCCAGTGGCTGTTGAACAGTGTCTTTGTGTCAAGTTTAGATGTTGAAAATGTCGTTATAGAGTCAGAATCGGTGTAAATAGGTGTAAACTAGGTGTAAATAGGTGTGAATAGATGTCTTAAGAGCTTGCAAGAAGTGTTCGTCAATGACGCAATTTGTCCAGTAGATGTTGAAACAGGGTATCTTAACTTTATTAAAACTTTAATAAACTTCTGTTAGAGGAGAAATTGTGTGGAGGCTCGTTGTGTAAAAGTGGATCAATAGGTAATATATAAGTTGTAATTGTGTGCAAAAAGGTCTTATTTGGTAGTATTTTCGAGGTAAAATTTGGTAAATGTTCCCCTATAATGTTGTATGGTGTCTAAAAGTCGGTAAAAAAGCTGTAAAATGTAAACAAGTGGAGCCGTAAGTCTGTAAAAAATGTGTGAGATTAGGCAAAATGTAAACAAAATGTATGAATAATGTGTGATTCATGGTACTTTTTGTAAGTAAAATTGAGTAAACAAGTGGCTCGTTAGGTCAGCAAAGTAGATAAGAAAGGTCAAAAATAGCTGATAAGAGATGAGTGAATGTATGTGAGAATGTAAGAAATAGCAAAAACTTGTATTAATAGGAAAATTCCATGCAAATAATTGAAAGAGCAAGAAATTTATTTGGTTGTGGGAAAGTTAAAATGTAAACGCAAAAGTTGTTGTTTGTCCTCAAGTTACTATAGTGATATGAAATGAGCCTAAATAAATCTAAAACGAGTTTGGCCTCGTTGTATTGTAAAGCTTAGTAAAATATATATGTAGAGAGATGAGCCTAGCCTAGCCTGGACTCGTTGATATTTCTATATATTATGAGAGGAGAATAAAACACTATGAGCATATAGAGAAATATATTAATAAATTCTAAAATACAAAATGTTACAAAATGTTACTAAAATAAAGTTGATACAAGAATTATATTAAAAGAACTTTACAATAATTACTCATATAAAATAATTGAGCTATTCATATGTTATTTTGTTGGTTTCCAAGGTTTAATTGGAGAGCGGAAAAAGTAACAGTATGATGTTGTTAATCCACAGTATTTACATTTTGAATTCTGTTGAATAGGTTTCTTTATACATTTATCACATATTATACTTAGTAATCCTTCACAACCAGCACATTCCTTATAATCATATGTATCAATCTGACAGTCAATACATTTGAATATCTGCAACGTAAAATATTAATAAGTAACATATGTATGACTCAATCTTACAATAAATTTTTGTAGTAGTTATTGAAATATTTGTGATAATAAATAAATGTTGATTCTTGGTAGTCGAGTTCATTTTTCACTCTTTTCCAATATAAATGTGTCACAGAATCAAATTTTTCAATCCATTCCCAGTAGTACATCGGTTGGCTTTGATACATCAGAAAAACCTCTTCGATGAAATTAGTATCAAGTTTGTTTTCAATGATTTTCAATATTTCCTTTGTTGGAATGTCGACATCAAAGAGTTGCTATAAGTAAAATTATGAATCAGGAATTTTCTCATAACAGTACAAATCCTGTATAGATAATACCATGAAGAGTCAAGGAATTTGAACAGAAACAGAAAAATTTTGCACATTGCTTGCAAAATTGACTACAATTTCGATAAAGATGATTATAGACATTTAGCATTAAGTTAATAAATTGTTGTTCCCTTTCAAAAGGAAGAGAATGATGTTGAGCCTGAAAATATGCATTATATTAATATTATAGCCTGATATTGCTATATTTTTATTACATTTGTTGAGTAGTAACATTTATATGGAAAAACGGTTAACCCGAATAAATAGTAAAATAGATTACTTTTTTAAAAGGAAGAATATGAAGGATCATCATTATAACCCCTTATAACCCCAAGTTAGTGTCTGTGTAAATATAATTAACGATTCGTTTGTCATCATAGGGACTTAAACCTGTTTTCTGTTGTTCGACTGTATAAACGTTATGTTTCTCGTTACGTATAGAATTTTGAGTTACTTCAATTTTGGTGTGGCTAAATGAACATTGATAATAATCTTCGAACGAAATTAATTTTAGAGCAGAAGATTGAACACCTTTGGCTTTTTTGACTATTCCAACATTTGAGATAATCTTTGAGTTGTGTTGTTCAATAACATTATTATTGTTGTTATTAAGCACTTTAAAAGTATACATTTTAGATCGTAATCCAATAAACTCAGTCATGATTTTTCCATTATTTTCATCCTTCATGAGACCATAGATTTTCTTATTTTTAAGCGGTATATTATAAATATTACTTTTAGGATAGTCAGAAGTATCAAACATGTGGTGTTGTCGGGATGGGTTTCAGACGCTATCGAATCTTTATCAGTATCTTCTAGATCATCATCATCATATTCATCTCCTTCATACTCATCATCATCATAATCAGATTTCTCAGATTTTATATTTAACTCAGGAGGTGCTTCAAGGGTTTTTGTTGTTGTTGGTATTTCATATTTTTTTGGATCCAATTTATTTTCAATACTTTGTAAATGTTTCGTTATTGGTTGAAATAAATTTTCATGTGCAATTTGATCATGTTTTAAAAGGTTTAATTTATTTTTGATATCTCTTCGTTTGTGTGTTAATTTTTGTTTAACATTCTTTTTACTTGAACTTATATTCTTCTTTCTGTTAGCCATCTTGTCTGAGAGACGTTTAAGTGAATATTAATTGTATATAAACATTAATTTAAATATATATATAACTATCCAAACCATAACGATATCTTCCTTCATCAATTTTGTTGTCCTTAAAAATTGATAAAAATCCAAATGCATTATTCCAACAAAAAGAACAGATCTTTTTAAAACGTTCAAATGACATATCGGTACCAACATGATCGGAATAGACATGTCGTAAATTTAAATCATCCTGTTTGAATAAAATAAGTACATTGGCATTGTCTCGTATTAAATGTTTCGGGATTTTTGCATAGGTTTGACACAAATAAAAACAGTCAATGTTGTTGTGACGACCCATACTAAAGTACTCTCGTATTACATCTTGTTTGTCACAGGCTACATCATCGAATATAAATACAGAATTACGTTTTGCCTCTGACGGTGTTATTATTTGTTCACTGTTATCGAAGGCGAAATATCCTATTCCCTTGACAGGTTTTAATAATTGTTCCAAATAATTATATTTAGTTTGATATAACGATTTAGAATACAGGTAAACATTCTCAAATTTTAAACCATTCGGATGTTCAAGAAAACTTAACATAGTTGAAGTTTTTCCACAATTACTAGGACCTGAAATAATACATCGCATCGTAGAAGGTAATAAGATACTATGTTTAACATTGTTCTTAAATTCTTGTAAATCGTGATTTTAAACTTTTAGTTTAGTTTTTTGTTGAACAATTCTCTTCATCTTACACAACACATTCAAAGTTAGAATAGAAATAAGTATAAAATAGGATGTTTGTTAAATTTATAGTTAGTATATAGTTTGCTTTCGAGAATGAAATACTATGCAAATGTAGAAAACAGTACGTTTCAAGGGAGTGGACTTTTAAATACTGTTATAAATAAACTTCCATTTGAAGTACATTTACCGGGTTATCAATTTTGTGGACCTGGTACAAAACTACAAGAACGTCTAGCTCGTGGTGATAAAGGTATTAATCCTCTCGATGAAGCTTGTAGAGAGCATAATATAGCCTATTCAAATCATACTGCCTTACCTGATCGTCATCAGGCTGATAAAATTTTACTTAAAAATGCTTTAAATCGAATTAATGCACAGGATGCATCTTGGAAGGAAAAAATTGCAGCTATAGGTGTATCTGCTGCCATGGACAGTAAGCTTAAGTTAGGTATGGGTTATAGTAGAAAAGAAAGGGATAGTAAACAGGATAAAATAAATGAGATTGATAAAACTAATCAGTACATTATGAACGAAACGAAGAAGAACATTAAACAAACCACAGATATTATTAATCAAAGTGTAAAATCAATGCAAAATTATCTAACAAAAATGGAAACGTTGTTGGAAAAGATCAATAACTTAAAAACAAATGCTGAGAAGAAAATAAAAGCTCCTAAAAATAAATCAGCTACTACTAAAACGAAAACTAAAACTATTAAGAATACTATTAAGAAGAAGAAAACTATTAAGAATAAGAAACCTCAAATAGATAGTAGTGACGATGAGGACGAATACGATGATGAAAAAAAAAACCAATTTATAATTATCACGAAAGAAAAATTAGGGAAAAGCTGGCAGCAAATAAATTATCAAATACCACAGAAGTACCACGTAGTAACAGAAAGAGGAAACTTGATAATAATAATAATATTCAGCAGATGTAAAATTGATAGAAAAGAGATTTAAGCGAGATATTCAACAGCAACGACGACAACAAAAACAACAAAAGCAGAGTCGAAAACGTAAATTAAATATTACAGAAGAACCACCTACTACTAGTACTCCTACATTTAACATGGATATGGATACTAGTACTAGTCAAAAACGAAAACGTGATAGTATTAGCAGTGAAGAAGAAATTGATGAGGATTATAGTAAAAAATTTAAATTATAAATCCAGTTATATAGGAAAGTCTTATTAAATATAGTTTAGTTCATTACAAACCTTTCAACCAAAGGGAACACTTATTATTATGGCAGTCAGTAATAGTCGTAATCGTAAGAAAATTAAATCTAAGAAGAAACAAAATCAACAAAGGGGAGGAAAAGATAAAAAACAAATAAGAATTAAAAATAAGAAAAGATTAAGTTTTCAATCTGTGGCAAAGAAAATAAAGAAGAATATTTTAAAAGTAAAACCTACAAGTATGAACAGAGCGCTTAATATTGCAATTAAAACAGTTAAAAATGAAAAAGGAAAAATCAACACACCTCGGGTTATTAAAATTCCTAAAACTGGAGGAATTCTACCTTTAATACCTATATTTGCAGGTCTTAGTGCCTTGGGGACTTTGAGTGGAGGAGCAGCAGGAATAGCAAAGGCCGTTAATGACGCTCGATCAGCTAAACAACAATTACATGAAAGTCAACGTCATAATAAAACAATGGAATCAATTGCTATTGGGAAAGGTCTCTATTTAAACCCTATAAAACTGGAATGGCACTATTTTTTCATCATCATCGTCCTCCTCACAAAATACGAAATTATCAATAACATTACCCAATGGGGCTTTAACGAATATCGAAATGGAAACGTATGCAAAAAAGTTGAAAATTCCCCATTTTCGAGGAGTCTTTATGAAGGATAGGTTACTGAGGAAAATTTATAAATATGAATCAGGAGTTATTAATTTGGATAACGATTCTGGTCCTGGTACACATTGGACTGCTTATAAAAAGTATGGATCAATCATTTATTATTTTGATAGTTTTGGAAATTTGTTACCACCAATCGAAACACAACTGTATTTTCAATCTAAGAAACCAAGTACTATATATTATAATCATGATTCTTATCAATCTTATAATACTATTATTTGTGGTCATTTATGTTTAAACTTTTTGTATAATCCTGTATGTTTAAAATAAAAACAGTTTACAAGTAGATATTGTGTTAGTTATTTATATTATTTTGAGCAGATTAGAACTAGTATTCAACAAAAAAAAAATGTCATACATATTTACATTGTCAGGAAATGAATCTATATGGACAACAAATATTTATCCACCTATTGTATTAAACGAAAACGAAGAGTTCGTTTTGGGGTTGATTAATTTTGTCAGTTACAATTCAATACCAAATGTTGACAAAACCAACAATACCTTTCACTATGGGAAAAACAACAATGAGATCGTTTTACCAGAAGGCTCGTACGAACTTAGAGATATATACAAATATTTACTGGAACAAATAAGCCTACAGTCCAAGGAAGAAGTTAAACCAAAATTATTTCTTAGTGCACACTTGAATGCTCTCAAGTGTGAAATTAAATGTACAGTAAAAATTGATTTTACCCAAGAAAATTCTATAGGAAAACTATTGGGATTTGGTAAAATTGTCCTAGAACCGGATACACAGTACATATCTGAAAATCCTGTAGGTATTTTCAAGGTGAATTCCATCTGTATCGAATGTAATCTAGTAAACAATTCGTATAATAATGAAGCGCATGTGCATATAATTCACATGTCTTATCCTAATGTAGAACCTGGCTATAAAATATTGGAGAACCCATCAAATGTCATATATTTACCAATCAATACACGTTATATAGATGAAATTCAGCTTAAAATCACCGATCAACATGGTAATTTAGCTAATTTTAGAAAAGAGTTGGTCACAGCACGTTTACACTTGAAAAGAGTTTAAATATGGTATTTATATACAACCATAATTCATTTGACATACCATTCTGGGACTATCATCAACATCAACAAACTGAATATAAAACCTGTAGGAAGAAGGATAAACGTTTCAGTTTACAAAGACCATTGAAAGAATTAACTCCTGAGAATAAAGCTGTTTTACATTCTTTGGGATTTAAATTGAAAAATTAATAAACAACATTGCAACCAAAATAAGACTATTTTGGTGTAGATTTAAGTTACAAATTAGTACAAGTATTGAGAGAATTTTCCTAATAATTAGGTGTAAGTGTAAATACAAAGTCAAAGAAGAAAATGAGTTATAACATACTAAAAGTTGGAGAAAGTGTGTTACATGACGATGCAATTGTTAGTTATCAATATCATACTCATCAACCTTATTCATTTACAACTCTAAGTAACAACGATGAAATTAGAATACCTATTCAAACACAGGATCTTTATACATTGCCCAGTCAAAGTTTTTTGTATATTGAAGGAAAATTGCTGAAAAAATGACAATAACTATAGTGAAAATGTACATTTTATCAATAATGGTATACTGTATCTATTTGAAGAAATTCGTTATGAACTAGGAGGAGTGGTAATTGATCGTGTTAGAAATCCTGGAATAACTACAACCTTAAAAGGTCTCGTATCATTTACTCCAACCGATAGTAATAGATTACAAAATGCAGGATGGTGTGAAAAAGAGACTCCTGCTCTAGTCGATGGAAGTGGAAATTTCAGTGCTTGCATTCCACTAAAAATTATGATGGGTTTTGCTGAAGATTTTCATAAAATTGTAATGAATCTACGTCAAGAATTGATATTAGTCAGAAGCAGTACAGATTTAAATGGTATTAAACAAATTGCAGATAAAAAAGGAAACCTATAAAGTGACTTTGAACAAGGTACTTTGGAAGATGCCACATATTTCAGTAAGCGATCATCAAAAGTTACGATTACTCAAACAATTTGAGAGCAACAAGGATTTAAATATGGCTTTTCGTAGTTGGGAATTGCATGAATATCCACAGTTGCAACAAACTAAAAATCATACTTGGACTGTAAAATCTTCCATTCAATTGGAAAAACCACGTTTTATCATCATTGGTTTTCAAACAGCTATGAAAACCAAACTTGACAAAGATATGAGTACTTTTAATCACATCAATTTGACTAATTTAAAAGTCTACTTAAATTCCGAGGTGTTTCCCTATGACAATTTAAACTTAGATTTTGACTCTAACAAATATTCAATTCTCTATGAAATGTATGCACAATTTCAAAAATCTTACTATTATACATCAATCAACGATCCATGTGTCTACCCTCTAAGATTTAAATCACATACACCTCTAGTGGTAATTGACTGTTCTCGACAAAGTGAAGATATATTGAAAGGAGGAGCTGTCGATATACGCATCGAATTTGAAACCAGTAAAAACGTATCCAAAGATACAGCTGCCTATTGTTTAATCCTACACGATCGATTAGTTAGATATAACCCTCTAACCAGTACTGTTAAGGTTTTTTAAGAGAATATATTACAAGTCAATAATACAACAAACTCTCTTATGTACTAAAATTTATTTTATTATTAAGAAAATGTTTTATACATACACATATAATGTAAATAAATAAATATTAAAAGAAAATTTGTATTATTTCCCATAACAATATTCTTCTTATTATATTAATAGTCAAATCTGGATACATTTTAATCCCTATCTGAAACGTAAAACATTATTAAAATATGTATGAAAAATCCTATTTAATATTACCGATAGCAGTATCGAGTACATTTTCCTTATCAGAATCCTCTTCACTATCCGTATAAACTTCTTCAACTGTTAATTTAGTCTTTTTCCTTCGAGGTGGAGATGAGGAGATTCCTTCCTCTAAAGCAGGAGAAGGAGTCTTCATTGTTATCGATTGAGGTGCATCAGACTCTTCCTCATCGAGAAGATTAAATTTATACATCTTTGCAACTTTCTCTAGTATCTTAAAATCTTCTTCATTATCAATTTTAGTACGCATATAACGCACCGGTAAATTGCGCAGCTTTTGTCTCAACTTGTTACCCTTCGGGCAATAGGAAAGATAAACGTACACTTTATCCCCTCTGGTTTTAATGGATTTCACTCCATATCTACAAATAACATACACAATAAATAATAATCCTTATTGAAATCTGAGTTTTAGTAAAAAATAAAACAAAAATAGAAATTGAAAGCAATAAACTTACTGAAAAAGTTCCTTAACAATCACATTCAAATAACGAAGAGGAAAACTAATAGGATCCTCGGAGAAAAGAACAAGAGTACATGGAGTATTAGACATAATGTAAAATTATTCACTGTACTGTTGTAGTAATAATGATACCAAAAACAAATATCATTCGAGATTATATACTAGTTCAAACTGTTTCGTCAGAGATCTCTAGTCACGTTGCAGACAACAAAAATATATTATTGAAATAAAATATAAGATTGCATCATGAAACATTTCCAATCTAATTGTTATTAAAAACATGTTTTTCGATATTTATCTCGTATCATTATATTTTTATAGACTAATTGTCTAGTTTGTTTTGTTTTTTGCAATAAATCAAAACTAATTAAGTAAGACAAATCTATAAAGTATAAAATATAAATAGAATGATTTATTTAATATAGTCATCACTTCAAACGTTTAACTTGAGCAAAAAATAGTATATCGGCTATTACATTTAATTAAGAAATATGTCTTCTGCCAATAACAATAGCAACAATAATAGCAAAAACAGTAGCAACAACAGCAGTTCCAAAGTTTTGGATTCCTATTCCACGGAAATCGTACGGTCAACCGAATTGGTAAGTAGATTATTTAAAACAAAGGAAGAATATAAAAGATATATAAGAATCTTAAAGAAAAATATTGCTATTTTAACAAAGGGTTTAAAAAACAATGTCTGTGTGAATAGTTTAAGTAAAGTGGAATCAAATTTATGCATTTTGAAAAATTATTTAGAAAAATTTAAAATTCATCTTAAAACTAATAAGTCTTTGACAAATAGGAAACTGCTTTGGCAAAATGTCGATTCCTGTTTTCAGGGACGCATAAAAACCGGAGTTATAACAAATTTTAAGTATAAAGAGCCTAAGGAATTTTTACAAAAAGCTTTTCGTGTATTTTCTCTGCGAATTAGAAAGGAACTCAAACAATTGACTACGCTTAAAGTAAATGTTAACTTTTGTGGTCTATTTATGAAAACTCAAACTGCTGACACATCCATTAAACATTTTTCGACTAAAAACCAAATAATTGATCAGAATACCAACTTGACTGAGTGGTATAAGATGAATGTAGTTGATAAAATTTTAGGTAATTTAGAGGATTTTCAGGAAAAAGACAGTGGTTGGGCTTTATGTGAAATATTGCACTTGAAAGTAAATTTAAACAAATATAATCCCATAGGTGGAGGGTTTTCCACATATGTAACAGTACCTAAATTCATTCAAAAAACTAAAAGTGTTGTGAATATTAAAAATAATGATCCTTATTGCTTTCTATGGTCTGTTGTATGTGCTTTAAATCCAGCACCCACTAATAAAAACCCTTATCGTACTTCATCTTATCCACATTTTAGTCAAGTATTAATATACGAAGGAATTACATTTCCTATAGTATTAAAAGATATTCCTCGATTTGAAGCACTTAATAAATTGGCTATAAATATTTTCTGTGTAAAAAAACAGGAAATTTTACCCTTAATGTTGACTAATACAAATTTTTCAACTAAAATCAATTTACTTATTTTAACTATTGATAATGAAGATTCTGATGATTATGATGATGATTCCTTAGAAATTGACTATTCCAACCCTAATAATAAATTCCATTTTGCATATGTTAAGAATTTAAGTCGTTTAGTAAACAAACAAGTCGGAAATATTCACCACAAAAAATGGTTTTGTGAGAGATGTTTTAATCACTTTATAAGCGAATCAAACCTGAATAAACATTTAACTGATTGTAAGATACTAAATAAATCAAAAATTACCTTACCCAAAGAAAACGAGAATATTTTAAATTTTAAGAATTTTTCAAACAAATCGAAGGTTCCATTTGCGATTTATGCAGATTTAGAAAGTATGCTTATAAATTACATTGATGAGCATACCACTAAGAAATCCAAAAAATATCAGAAACATGAACCTTTTAGTATTGTTTACTATTTAAAATGTTCCTATGATGATTCTCTTTCAAAATTTCAAATGTATACGGGTGAAAATTGTCAGGTATGGTTTGTTAGAGAACTGGAAAAAATTGCACAACAAGTACAGGCAATATATTCCAATCCTATTAAATTATCCTTAACAAAACAACAAAATGAGGAATTTTATCGTGCGAAAACTTGTCACATTTGTTCAAAACCCTTTTTAACAGATTCGAATGATTATAAGGTAAGAGATCACAGCTCACAACTCTTGCAATGTCAATTTTAAAAATAAAATGGTAATACCTGTTCTTTTTCACAACCTTTCCGGTTACGATAGTCATTTTTTGATTGGAGCCCTTTGTACAGAAATGAAAGGATCAATAAGTTTACTTCCAATCAACAAGGAAAAATATATATCATTTACAAAATATGTGGAAAATTCAAAGGTTCAATTCCGATTTTTAGATTCTTATCGGTTTATGGCGAGTAGTCTAGATGAATTAGCATCCTATCTAGATGATGATCAGAAAACTATTACGAAAAGAGCTTATAAAGATGATACTCAATTTAAATTAGCTACGAGGAAAGGAGTCTTTCCTTATGAATATATTGACAGTTGGGAAAAATTGCAAGAAAAGTCTTTACCACCTATAGATAAATTTTTTAGTAAAATTACAAATTCTAATATAACCGTACAACAGTATGAACATGCTTGCAAAGTATGGAATACTTTTAATATACAAAATCTTCAAGAATATGCTGAACTCTATTTGAAAACTGATGTCTTACTTCTGGCTGACGTTTTTGAAAATTTTTGAAAGCTCTGTTTAAATACTTATAAATTAGACAGCCTCCACTATTTTACAGCCCCCGGTTTGGCCTTTGGCAGTATGCTTCGAATAACCGACGTAAAATTAGAATTGTTAACTGACATTGATATGATTATGTTTATTGAAAAGGGGAGGTATTTCACAATGTTCTAATAGATACGGTAAAGCAAATAATAAATACATGAATAACGAATATAATAGCAATGAACCTTCCACATTTCTTATGTATTTTGATGTAAATAACCTCTATGGAGCAGCCATGAGTTTTCCATTGCCTACAGGAGATTTTAAATGGGTAGATGATTTCTATCAAGAAGACAATATATTGAATATTCCTCGGGATAACGATTACGGTTATATTTTTGAAGTAGACCTTCATTATCCTAAAGAACTATTTAATCTTCATAAAGATCTACCACTTTCTCCTGAACATTTAGTACCACCAGTATCAGACGCTAATATTCCCAAACTACCAACTACTCTTTATAATAAGAAAAAATATGTTATTCACTATTTAGCTCTCCAACAAGCTATGCAATTGGGATTAAAAGTTACAAAATTTCATAGGTGCTTAAAGTTCAAACAATCTTCATTGTTAAAAAAATATATTGATGTAAATACTGAGCTTCGTAAATCAAGTAAAAATGATTTTGACAAAAATTTCTATAAATTAATAAATCTTGCTCCATACGGTAAAACGATTGAAAACGTTCGAAAATATAGAGATGTAAAATTGGTGAACAAATGGTCAGGACGATATGGTGCAAATTATTATATTTCTCAGCCTAATTTTCATAGTTGTGAGGTTTTTGGCAAAGACCTCGTTCTAATTGAAATGAAAAGATTAAATGTGAAATTCAATAAACCTATTTATCTTTGAATGTCAATTCTAGACATATCAAAAACTATTTTATATAATTTTCACTACAATTACATTAAACAAAAATTTGGTTTAAACTCAAAATTGTTATATACAGACACCGATAGTCTTATATACCAGTTCAACGTAGATGATATTTATACACATATTTAAGATGAGGAAGCCAAAAAACAAAAAGATTACGAAGATCAATTAAATAAAACCATAGAAGAGAAATCCTTACCAGATTATTATGAACAATATCATCCTTTACCTGCAAAATATATTAAAATGTATCTTAAGAATCCGAAAGGTAAAGGTGATTCCAAGGGAAAATTTAGAGTAAAATTTGATAAGACATTGAACGGTTTTCAATAGGTAATCAAACTATTAATTTCAATGGACCCGATCTCTTATTTGGATCTAAAAAATTTAAAGGTACCAGTGGTTTATATGGACTGCTTTTTAATAGAAATCCACCAAATAAATATACTAAAAATGATGCTAAACACTATGCTGAAATTCTATCTGATTCAAGTGCAATAAGAGATATTAAAACTATGCAACCTAGTAAATTTAAGAAAATTATTAAACCAAATTTAAGTAAAATAGACATAGATTCGGAAGAAGAAGACGAATCAGACGATTCAGAAAGAGTAGGACATGGTATGTTTATGAAAGTTACAAATAATCCAATTGATTATGTATACTGGGATGATCCAAATGAGTTGGTCGAACGATTAAAATTATTAGTTGCCTCTGAAACAGCTGGCAATACAAGTCACACAAACGAGATCAACTCAATTATTGAAGAATTACGTGAAGCTAATATTATCGAATAATGTCCAACCATGCAACTAAAGTAAAGAAACAAATTGTTGAAGAAATTCATAGACCTGCAAGAAAAAAATTTTAAACGTAGAAGAGTTATTTTAAAATCACTTTTAGATCTAATGCAATCCCATTTGGTAGAAATGCGAGAATTCAAAAAAGAAAATAAGGGATTTAAATACATATTAGTTGTAATTAATTGTTTTTCCAAATACGTATGGGCCTATCCATTAAAGACAAAAACATCTATTGAAGTAGCACATGCTCTTGAAAATGTTTTTAAACAACAGATTCCAATCAATTTGTGTACAGATTCAGGTGGAGAATTTACGGGAAAGGAAGTACAAAACCTTTTGAAAAAATATAATATTTTACATTATGTCGTTTACAGTGAAAAGAAGGCATCAATTGTGGAACGTGTTAACAGAACCCTTAAGAGTATGATGTGGAAAGAATTTAGTATTCAAGGATCCTATAAGTGGGTTAAATTACTACCGAAAATCATCCATATTTATAATAATAAAAAACATAGAACTATAGGTCTAAAACCTAGTGAGGTAACTAAAAAACATGAAAAATTTCTACTTGACACGGTTTATAATAACATAAAGATGACTACACTTCAAACGAAATATAAAGTACGAGATCATGTACGCATATCAAAACTTAGAGGTGTTTTTGACAAACATTACACACCAAATTGGTCTACGGAAATATTTACCATTAAAAAGGTACAATATACAAACCCCGTTACGTATTTACTTCAAGATGAACACAATCAAGACATTAAAGGTGGATTTTATGTACTCCAACTGCAAAGAGTTAAATATCCAGATATTTTTTTAGTTGAAAAAGTAATAAAACGACAAGGAAATAAAATATTTGTAAAATGGTTAGGTTTTGATAATAAACACAATAGTTGGATCGATAAAGCTAATGTTCAGTAATAAGTAATAGTAGTAGTAGTAGTAGGAATATTCTTCTATATAAGATTGAGATTTATCTAACTAAACTTAGTTCAATAACAGGTGTCTGAGATAACCATTAAAAATGCCAGTTGTTGTAAGAATAAAATGTTCCAAATGTAAAGGAGAAAACAGACCTGTATAATGAGAGATGTTTGGCATGTGATTCTAAAAAGGTTTTCAAATTAATGGATGGTGCAAAACACATGCCATCAAGGTACATTACCAGTAAAGAACAACAAGGAATTGCGAGAGAAAACCAACGAAAGACAAGGAAACAGATGATTTGAATGAATTATTTTAAACAATATAAATTTATGTATAGTAACATTTTGTAACATTTTGTATTTTAGAATTTATTAATATATTTCTCTATATGCTCATAGTGTTTTATTCTCCTCTCATAATATATAGAAATAACAACGAGTCCAGGCTAGGCTAGGCTCATCTCTCTACATACATATTTTACTAAGCTTTACAATACAACGAGGCCAAACTCGTTTTAGATTTATTTAGGCGCATTTCATATCACTATAGTAACTTGAGGACAAACAACAACTTTTGCGTTTACATTTAACTTTCCCACAACCAAATAAATTTCTTGCTCTTTCAATTATTTGCATGGAATTTTCCTATTAATACAAGTTTTTGCTATTTCTTACATTCTCACATACATTCACTCATCTCTTATCAGCTATTTTTGACCTTTCTTATCTACTTTGCTGACCTAACGAGCCACTTGTTTACTCAATTTTACTTACAAAAAGTACCTGAATCACACATTATTCATACATTTTGTTTACATTTTGCCTTATCTCACACATTTTTACAGACTTAAGGCTCCACTTGTTTACATTTTACAGCTTTTTTTACCGACTTTTAGACGCCATACAACATTATAGGGGAACATTTACCAAATTTTACCTCGAAAATACTACCAAATAAGACCTTTTTGCACACAATTACAACTTATATATTACCTATTGATCCACTTTTACACAACGAGCCTCCACAAAACTTCTCCTCTAACAGAAGTTTATTAAAGTTTTAATGAAGTTAAGATACCCTGTTTCAACATCTACTGGACAATTGCGTCATTAACGAACACTTCTTGCAGGCTCTTAAGACATCTATTCACACCTATTTACACCTATTTTACACCTAGTTACACCGATTCTACCTCTATTACCACATTTTCAACATCTAAACTTGACAAAAAGGCACTGTTCAACAACCACTGGACTTGTGACGTCATTGACGACCACTTCTTGTACGGTCTTAAGTTACACACACTTACACCTATTCACATCTATTTACCTCGAGTTTTACTCCTTTTCGACAACCTATATTGACAAAAAGGCACTGTTCAACAGCCACTGGACATATTACCTCATTGACGACTACTTCTTGTACGAATTTCAGCACTTCTTGCAGACTTTTCACATATTATTCAGACACCTTTTTTATGTCATCCCAATTATTACATTCTCTCTTACGAATCCTATTTGGCTCAATAGGCTAAGTCCCTGGTTTTGCAGTATCCAATACAACATATAGAGGTTCAAATCCTACTACAGACAACACTTTTTTTAACTTATTTAATTTAAACACACCATTTACATACACATATATGACCACGTGACGTCAGAATTCCTCTTGCAGAAGACATCGAGTGCCAAAAGGGCACTGTTCAACAACCACTGAATTTTAACATTACTATATACATATATGACATTGTGAATTCAAATTTACTCTTCAAGGTCTTTCAGTGCCAAAAGGGCACTGATCAACAACCACTGGACTTGTGACGTCATTGTCGACGACTTCTTGGATTTTCAGGAAGTTTCAGCACTTCTTGCAGATTTTTCAGATACTTCTTGTAGATTGAAGGGCAAATCAAGGTCAAAGTCTTCGGCTAGTGGTCTCCATTCTTGACAAAATGGCCATCCGCAGTCACAGAAGCGCGTTTGCTATACTACTGTAGAAATTTTAAAGTGTAGCGAAGTTAGAACTTTTAATTTTGTCATTAATAAACCCTTTTCTTTATTTAAATCTAGCGTTTCACTGAATCACCCGTTTTATCTTTCAAGACACAACGGTTTGTACCATATTAATTTTTTTTTAACAACTACATAATCCTTCAATATTTTTTCATTTTTTTGAGCTGAAGTTAGATTCTTTTTATTTTAAAATGAATGGTGCCCAAAATCTGTACAACCAAAATTTTAAAGAACTATAGAGACTATTTTCAAAAGACGTACAGAAATTATCTCCTATCCATAATCTCTCCAAACAAACTGAGCTAGTTTATGTCTAATTTCTTTAGTTCTTTCAGTATTAATATCCACTCGATCCATTCTCAGAAATTAAGATATACGTAATAAATAATATATTTATTAAAAGCAAAGAAGTTAAGACGTTTCAAAATTGCGCCTCAATGTGCGGGCGTTATTAAAAAGTTATAGAATTGCGCCCAAATGGGAGGGCAATTTTTTTAAAACACTACAGTATATATGTTTTCTTAAAATTTTGATCTAGTAGCTGAGAGAGCTTAATAAACTAACGAAAGTTTAAACCAAATCGTTCTTATGTTATAAAAATTCATAATAATAGTAAGTAAAATTAAAAAGTGACATTTTAAACTTTATATCAAGAATATCAATAGTTCCATTCTTTGATTTTACTCCCAATATCTCACTATCTCATAATTATTACCAAGAAACTAAAGCTAATTACTAGATATATAACGCGGTTTTCCCACTAAAGTGTTATTGTAAAAATTAAACTAAGGCACAATACTGAAATAATTTCGAAGTTGTACAATAGTAGCAAAACAGAATACTCTGTGTTGGGAAGTCACGTTTTCAACATAAATTAATTCAGCTCACAATCCCACAGAAAGTATGCATTTTAGTACATTGAGTCTACTAACTGGAGATAAATACGTAACATTTTTCCTGTATATATATTCATAAAGACATGTATAATTTTTACCGAAGTAATCAACTGTGCTAATTAAAAATATGAAAATTGATTTATTAATGGATGACGGTGTAAATTTATATTAAAATATTTGGTGCAACAAAAACAGAAAACATACTAATTTATTTTGTATCAAACAGCTCATATTTACATATGACGCTAAATAGTATATAACAACATGTATCTATTTTTAGTTTTTATTTTCTACACATATAAAAGTGTAAAATTTTGTCATGAGTTCTGCTTATGGAACTAAGAGTTTTTAGATTTATTAACTTTTTATCAATTTGCATAAATATTATGAAAATGAATTTGTGTAAGTCAGAATGCGAGAAATAGAGACGTCGGGTATCCCGTGTTAGCTTAAAGTCCCTTGATGGATAATTTCGCTGACACAATTAACGAAAATGAAAAGGAACCAACAGACAATTCCGCTTACTTCTTGAAGATCTGACGAAGATCTATGATATTATAGCTCTATGTAGTGTGTTCACGCTTCTTCCAAGTAATCTCCTCCCACTGCAACACATGCCAACGTTTTCTTTCATTCCAGTTGCTTTCTGGCATTGTTTTCAAGGCGGCCAGCGGATTCTCTTTTATAGCTTCAATAGGTTCAAGAATTGGGTGTGGAACTTGCGAAAATACAGATAAGGCTTCTTAAAACGTCCTCAGGAATAAAACACACTAACTATAACGCCCCTTGCTGGGTCATAAATTGATCATTTAAACTAATGGGGCTCATTACACCAAACAAAGAAAATTAAGAAAAATTGGAGTTGTTAAATATTAACAGAAATAAATCTTTTGCACGGTCCTAACGATCTTAGGGTTATTTATTACGGCAGATTTAAAACATGAGCTCACTTAAACAGATTTGTTTATTTTTAATTTATGTCAGTGGCGTAACTATGCTACGGAAGTTTCGAGAACTAGTTAATACTTAATCCATTTTAAAAACGTCGATTGAAATTTTGGGAGTGTCTACAAGAACTTTAATACTTAAAAGCCAATTACTAAATATAAAAAGCTTGATTTTGTTGATATTATCCAAGGCTCCACTTGTCTACATCTAAACGTGATCCAAGATTAATAGTGGTTTCGAGGAAGGGTGACTTGGAAACGATTTGGTTGAACGTAAATGTTGCCAGCTTTCTAAAATTGAAAATATTCAATGGCTCACCGGCTTTCGTTATATTATTAGAAGTCTAATCTAAGAAAGTAAAATTATCATGCATAATTTTAGCTTATAAAGAAGAAAGTAAATAATATACAGCTAAATATTTTCTAAACTTCTACTTTAATAAGTTATATGTAACCACATATAACCTGCTATTAAAATTAGCAAATATAATATAAATGACAACACCGGTATGTGTCGGTTTTATAGTCGGTCAAGAAAGAACTTGCCGCCTATAACTTGTAATTGGTAAAAAATATTTTTTGTTGGCACCTCTACAAACCACGCTGTGTGGAAAGAGATTTATTTCTAATCTTATTTATGGTTGAACTGTATATTATCCTCCACTCCAAAGAAACGGTTAAACTAATACAAAAACGAAAATCCATGAAACAAGACACGGTGGCATGTGAAAATAAGTTAAAAACTTTGAATAACGATATAAGGAAATGTTTTAGAAGAGATGTAAGAAACTATAACAATGAGAAGATTGAAGAAACTCTTGAGAACGAGAAGTGTATAAGATTTTTACAAAGATCAATAAATGAAAGACAACTACAAGTAACAAAATTAGTAGATGAGAACAACCAAATAATAACTCAAACGAATGAAGTAAGAATGAATATAGAGAGATTCTACAAGGACCTTTATGAGAGTAAAGTAGAAACACCAGCAGACGACAGCGAGTCAATTCGAATACGAGCAATGAATGAAGAATCTGAAGATATTCCCAAGATCACAAAATACGAAATACAAGATTCTTTAAATAAAATGGCAAAAGGAAGAGTAGCAGGTAAAGACGGTATACTTGTCGAAATGTTCCAACAGGGCGCAGAGTCCATATTACGAATGCTACATATATTGTATAATAAGTGTCTCGACATGTGCGACGTACATCTAGACTGATATAATGCTGTGGTGGTCTTGCTCTTCAAAAAAAAGATAAGTCTAAATTAACCAACTATAGACCAATCAGCCTACTATCCGTAATGTTTAAGTGAAAATAATAACTGCGAGACTCACAAAGAAATTGGATGCTTAGCAACCTACAGAACAAGCCGGATTTAGAAAAGGCTTTAGTACACTGGATCACCTTTAAGTATTAAGAACCTTAATAGATATTCGTGTTAGTGAAAGATACATTAATTATTTCAGATAGAGATTGAAAATTAGATGTAACGTACATACCATCAATTTTAATAAAAAATACATATATATAGATATAGATATATATTATATATATATTTATATATATACACTGTTTTGTTTCTATATATATATATATATATATATATATATATATATATATATATATATATATATATATATATATATATATATATATATATATATATATATATTATATATATATATATATATATATCTATATATATATATATATATATATATATATATATATATATATATATATGTGTATAAATATTTATATATTTATATACATGTATATATATATATATATATATATATATATATATATATATATATATGTATATATATATATATATATATATATATATATATAAAAAAATAGTGTATATTTTTTAAATTAAAAATTATGGTGTGTATGTTACATCTAATTTTCAATCTCTATGTAAAAAAATAAGTAGTTAATGTATCTTCCAGAATGAAATTTATGTTTGTATTCACTAAGAATAAACATATATTATTGAATACTTCTTCTGAAGGATGTATGTAATTGACTTCAATAGTAAAATATATATGGGTAATGTACAAATCTATATATATATATATATATATATATATATATATATATATATATATATATATATATATGTATATATGTACATATATATATATATATATATATATATATATATATATATATATATATATATATATATATATATATATATATATATATATATATATATATATATATATATATATATATATATATATATATATATATAAATTTTTGATTTTAATCTTAAGGGTAGCTTCATTTAATTAATATATAAATATATACTTATATATAAAACAGAAGTTGGGCCTGAGAAGATATTTAATTTGACTCCACTTCACAGAGGGGGAGTTGAAAATATATGGGTATTTGAAAATCAGTTACGAGATGAATCCTGGATAAAACAGTTGAGTCGACAGCATTTTATTATATAGACAATAACATGAGGCTAAAGTAAACATTTTTCTTTTAAGCTGCAACTTGTGATAATATGCTAAATATTGAAGTAGTAGCTTTGATTTTTTTTTTGATGGCTACATATTTTTAATGGATTATAGCTGTAACTGAGTTAGCTTATAGAAATAGGAGGATGCTTTTTGAAAGTTATCTACCTAGCCATAAAAGAAATTTTTTAGTTGTTAAATTACTCTCTCAGTTTTAAACACTTTGACGTAATTTTGAACGTGTTCGTTTGGTTTTACAGTTCTTACATTTTTTTTCTTCCGAAATGTAAGTAATTAGAAGAATCGCCCAGTGAGACTTCTTACTAAAGAGGGAAATGGACTAAAAAAAATGAAGGAATACCGCAGGTATTAAATTTTTGTCTAAGCAGTTTCGATGCGGCTGAGACTCAATTTAAGACGACCTCACATCAGCAAGGCAGATTAAGACAACACACTGGGAAAACGATCAGACTTATTGAGAATTTGTTGATATCAAATCGACGAATAAAGTTCCTGATGCTGCAAAACAATTTCTGTACTATGGATCCCCAACCTACTTACACCAGAGTATAAACTAGTAAGGAAAGAAATACCTCAAGAGTATTTGGCCGCTGTATGGAATGACGAGAGTTATATTTGGACGTTTTCAGGAGGCACGAATTCATGCAATGAGTTTTTAACTCTCTATCTTCAAAGAAGGAGAAAAATCAGTAGCGACACTTTTTTGGGACTGTGAAGGAATATAACTTATTAAATATTAATTGGAGAAGTTTACAGAAGGACTCTCCAAAACTTGAAGCATGTTCAAAATTGTTATACTATAAGTGCAGGGTCCACAAGTCCAAGCCGTTATTGAAAATTGTAGATTCATGGAGTCACAGCATTCATCCTACAACTCGGATTTACAGGCTTGCGACTCTTTTTCACAAATCTAAAGGAAGTCCCTCAGGGACTGACACTTTTTCTCAGATAATGAGTTGAATGAACTTTTGGAGGAGCAAACAAAATAATATTTTTATTGATTGGAATGAAGTAACTCGAGTAACACTAGACGGAGTATATAAGTGTAAACATTATTTATATAGAAATTATATTTTTTAACTCTTTTACCTTTAGGGCTAGTTAGATAATTTAAAAACATCTAGATAATAAAAAGAAATTGAAAAATGAAGAGTCAAAAATCCATTTTAATAAGGTAGGCCTAGGATCTTTTAAATACTGCTGTCGTATTTGTAAAATTTATGTGATCTAACGTTTATTTCTACACCATTAACGGAAAGAAGTAATAATGCATATATCTACACAACTACTAAACTTTGTGTTATTTATTTTGCATATTCTTTATATCCCGAATATTTTTTCTTCTCTTCTCCTCATTACATGGGTTGTCATATATTGTCGAAGTTGCAGATTTAAATAATTGCTTTGTTATTTACTTAAGCCAGATAGGTAACTTCAAAAGCTACATTGAATTTTTCTCCATATTATCAACTGTAGCAATTGATGCTTCTCTCCCTGCCTATAGTGCCCCCAATTACTGTAATTTCTCGTTCTTTTTCTGTAATTATAATGTCTTTTTCTCTCTTTGATCGCTCCATGACATCTGCTGAACAGTCATTGCTTAAATGCTTCCACTATTTCAAATTCTTTAACGTTCATGCCTTCACATTATAGAACAACACTGATAGCACGTCATATCTCACTTACTTTATCTTCAAATCTAGGCTGATATCAGTACCGTATTTAATATTTCCTTCGTAAAATGTTTTTTTTTCGGAATAAATATTGCCTTTTTTAACCGACTTTAAGCCGGTTTACTATTTAAAAATGTATATAATAACCGGTTTACTATTTAAAATGTATATAATAACATTGTTTAAATGCCGTAATAATTCTACATAAACTTTAAAAGGTGTATATAATAACATTGTTTAAATGCCGTAATAATTTTCAACAAGTACATGCTAAACTGACTTCGATATTGTGAAGGTACATCTGTTAATATATATTTTTCATCAAATATCTACAAACTATTAGACCGATTGCTTTCAAAATTGTTGTGTTCGATCAAAATTTACTTTATATTAAAACTTTACTAAATCAGATCCTAAAAATAGCCTGTTTTTCTGTGCTGCAGCACTCCTTGTCAGAGATCTGCCCATTTTCAACAAGGCTCTCACACTTGCATTTTAAAAAATAAGACCTTTGTAACAACTTCACTCACTGTTTTTAACTAGAACGAAAGGAATATAACTAGACTCAGTATTAGTACAGAATCTTCAACACCAAATGTGTTAAGTATTCGATTTTATAAGCTAACTTTAAAACTAAGAAATCACCTCATATATATTTTTCATAAAATTAATATTATACTTGCAAATAGACAAAAAGTACAAATAAGTTAGTATGATTACAAATGGATAAAAAATAATTAAGTAAGCAAAACTTGCACCGGCTACAAAATTCCGTTTGTTTATCTGTTATATTTTATGTATTAAACAACAGCAAAGATTCATTTTCTTAATTTTAGTTTCGTTTATTTATAACATAATGAATACTCGAAATTTTAGAATTTACGTATACTCTTCAGATAGTCACAAAACAATTTTTATAATGACCTGATTTTAACCCAGTATGATATGATAATACTTAATATCGCAATTCGTTAATTTACCGTAACACGACCAACGAGAAAAATTAATTAAAAACTGTTAGTTACCATCAAGAAAAGCAGAATTTTCAAGTAACTCTTAAAATAAGTAAGTTTTTATAAAGATGAAGGAAAAATATTTATATTTTTTTCAGTCCGTATTATTTCGCGTTTGCTAAAGGTTTTATTAAGTTTTTTGATTTCCGGGAACCTAACTTAAAATTAGTATAATAATGAGTATAATATGATGCAATTTGTGTACTAAATACACACTTGCTGGTAATAGTATGAGATACACAATTTTATAAATATTCTAAATTATTATTATACGTTCACAAGAACACCTGCGATGTTACAGGACTAAATACCATTTGATACTTTTCAGTATGATTTCTTAAAATTTTTATCGCCTATCTGACAAAGCTGCATTAAGTAATTAAAATTTTCAACAAAGCCTACACTAAACTATTATTTAATAGGAGTCGATAATACAATTGAGTAAAGCCAGAGAGCGACTTACATTTGGCGATACTATAATGGTTCTAGTAACTTTCCTATTATAACCATTTTCTCGTTCGGTATCTTCTACAAATTAACCATAAGAAAATAAAATATATTTCTTGTTTTTTATAACATGTAATATTGAAGTAATTTAAAATTTGGCTACCGGACGAAAAAAAAAAAAATCTTGTGAAGCCACATTTCTATAGAAATTATTGTTTCTACTAAAAAATACACAACATATCTCTGACAAGTAAAATATATAAACCCTTCTATTACATGCATGGCTAATATTTAGATAGGTTTTTGTTTTCAAAATGTTACGTCATTATTATTATCATAGTTTAGAAAAATACTAAATAAGAATATGCAAGCACGTAATATTAGTTTCATTTAAAATATTGGGCCATTGGAAACACATTTTCTTCTAACTTTATTCCATTGATTTTACATGGCAATAAAATCCATTTTGGCAAAATTACGTCATACTATGTACCATATTCGTAGAAATTTTTAACCACAAGTTGTAAAAGAACAATACAATAAATTCCTTTTTACTGTTCCGTATGGAACACTTATAAGATGGCTTCGGTGTCTGTCTGTCCGTCTGTCTGTCCATCTGCCACACCCGATTTTCTCCGAAACTATTTGTCATAGAAAGTGGTAATTTGGTAATAATATAGGAATTGATGGCCTCATCAGAGCCATGTAGTTTTGAAAGTTAAATTTTTTACTTAAGGGGTTAGTTTTGGGGGGTGAAATCGGAAGTGAAAAAAAAAATTACTAGGTCATGATGTCAAATGAAAGCTTGTGAAAACACGAGTAATATATATATATATATATATATATATATATATATATATATCATCGAGAATGAGGCTAAGTTGAATTTTCAAAAATGAAAGCTTGTTTTAATCAAAACACGAGTAATATATATATAAATAATCTCTTTATTCGTTAGATATATATATATATATTGATATATATATAATCAGTGATTTCATAAATATATATATTGAAATATATATCATATATAAAGGTATATATATATATATATATATATATATATATATATATATATATATATATATATATATATATATATATATGTAATGTAATACTTGCACACACTTCTCTTCGTATTATTTTTAAAAAATCGCGAAAAAAATCGCTGTCCCCCCCTTATCTCGAAAAGGACTGATCAAAAAATTTTGAAAAAAATTCTGGAATATTCTCCAAGGAGTATAGATTGAACGAAAATTATCACGAGTACATTACCTTTAATATTTATCTGATATATAAAGAAACAAAACAAGGTCCATCAGTTTTCAGTAAAGATTGAAAACTCATTTGGGGTGTGTTTTGTGAAGTCACTGATTATTTTATACCCCCGCAACATTTTTTTTAATTTTAAAAGCAATCAACGTACGGTACACTAATTGCTAAAGTTCAATTTACACTTGACCGGTTTTTTTCTAATGAATTAAAGAGATTACTTTTAAACAGAATAGTGCAAAGTGCTACTATTTTTAATATTAAGTTTTATATAATTGTTTAAAATAGACGCCACATTACAAAATTATTTTAATGAAAATTCAATTTAGTCCTCGGCCCTTTTGGTACATTTGCTTTCCTTAAACAGGAATGTGGGAATCTTCGGCGCAATGACACTACTCAGCACATATCACCACTACACTAAATACTGTATTTTTGCACTCGACGTGCGTTTTGCTAACCATGTTAGCTTCATCAGGAGCGATGGTTGACTAAAGTTAAACAACAAATCTACCTTATTTATACTTAGCCTAACATCTGAATTACTCGAAGCGGAACTAATTGCATGGGCGGGGCCATCAGTTCTGGTCAAGTAACGAGTACAGAGGACTATAAGGAATAGATCGTATGCGTTCAACAATCTCCTATCAGATACATCTTTAATTAATCTTAGATTATCTAGTGTTACAGTATGATCAGCTTCAAAGGCATGTTCGGCAATGCTAGGCTTTTCTGTTCCACCGTATTTTAAATGTGTTATATATTCTTAAAATCCTGTTTTAATTGACATTCTAGTTTGCCCAACATGCCTTGTCTTTAGGATGACCTATATATGACTGAGATGTGAGGCCTACCTTATTAAATACGTTATTGAGTCCCTTGCTTTATTTCGGATTATATGGTAAGAAGACATACTTGGTTTTATTTGCTTCAGGTGTAAAAAAGGTGGAATTTTGAATATTTGACCTGAAATTATGTCTATTTATTAACTTGTTTATTATGTCAACGTCATAACCATTCACTCTAGTTATATTCCTAATACGAATCCTTTCATTATGGAAGTTTACTCCATTAAAAGGAAAAGTTGAGTTTCGGACGCAAAGTGTACACATCGCAATCGAACGCTCGGCAGTGGTTAACTTGTTCAACGAGCGTTATTACGGTAGTATTTCGACATATTGAATTATTTAATTGTTTTGGGTCGATTGCAAACGAGAGGGGCTAGAAATAAAGCAGAGTATTATATTAGAATTAAGGCAATAAGTTAAAAAAAAAAAGATTTTAAAAGTCTATGAGAATAATTCAGGGAAATTGTTTGAAGCTAAAGAAGCGTTGAGCGACGACCTTGATTGTTTTGTTTACTGTGTATAAGGTGATAAGAGATAAAAACAACAATTTTTTGTCTTTCTCCTCTTCTCTCGAGTTTGAGAATAGAATATACGAGAAGCATATGAAAAGTTTTGATAAGTTTCAAAGAAATAACAATAGATAGATAATACGATATTGAAAAAGGATGTAGAATATTTTGATGGAAAAAGAGAAAATAAGTATGGACACAAAGGTACACATTAGGGATGTGAAGTAAAAAGGGCAAATAAGACAATTAGAGAAAACATATATACATGTTTGGAAAGATAGTAACTTGAAAAAGCTAGACAGGAGATAAAAAGGAAGAATTTGTGATGGAAATAAAAGACAAACTGAGAAATTGGGATGTGATGAAAATGGGAGAGACTATTACATAAACAACGAGATTTAACAAAAACAAACTGAGAAATTGGTGAACGGGAATAAACAACGATTTAACAAAGAGTGAACGGGAATTTCAAAAGAAATCTTAATCGAGAGAAGAGAATATAAATGGGACACTGAGGAAGAAAATCTGAAGGAACAAATAAAGAACACTACGACCATCAAACCAAAAAACTGAGAAAAAGGAGAGACAGGTAGATCGACGACGACTCTGGCAAAGACAAAAGATACGGAAGAAAAGACTAATGAAAGGAATATAAATAAGAAGATAATCAAAGAAATGGATAGGAACAAAGAAATAGGAAATAATTACCGAGTTAGTAAATTGGGAACACGGAACTTTAGGGATATAAACGGAAAAGAGATTAGATCGAGAACATGGAATGTTAGGGGCATAAACGAAAAAGAGGATGAACCGACAGAAGAACTAGAAAAAATGCAAATGCACTATGTAGCAATCACAGAAACAAAAAGGAAAGGGAATGGATGCAAAAGATTACCTAATGGATGTACTGGTCAGGAGTAAAAGAGTAGGAAAATGCAGGGTCAGGAGTGGCAATGGTGGTCAAAGAAGAGAAGATGAAGAATGTAAAAGGGAAAGGTTTGTAAATGAGAGAATACTCTCGATAGCAATTAAGGAAGATGGATCGGACGAAGACTGCACTTTGATTGTGTCCTATGGACCAAACGACAACGCAAGAATTGAGGAAAAGGACAATTTTTTTAATTATTTACAGGAAGAAATAGACAATACAAACAAAAAGATAATAATAGTGGGAAATATGAACGGAAGGGTGGGAAAGGAGAACGAGGGAATAGAATGGTGCCTAGGAAAACAAGAGAGACAGTGAGAAACGATAACGGCGAATGAATAATACAATAAGTTTGGAAAACGAATCAAAGATCGGTAATATGTTACTCATTTCAAAAAAAAAAAAAATAAATTCAGAAAATAACTAGACAAGATCTCGAGAAATGAAAAATCGATTATAGACTACTTCTTAATACATAAAGAAGGTTGGGATAGAGTAAAGAATATTGAGGGAAAAAAAAGCCCGGAGATAGAAAGCGATCACTTTCTTTTAAAAATAGTAATAAAATTAGGAAAGGACAGTATAAAGGAAAATAAATGCAAAATAATAAATTCAAAAATTAAATGTTATAAATTAAGACATAGTGAAATAAGAGAAGAATACCAAAGAATATATGAAGAAAAAATGAAGACAAATAGGAAAGGAATGAGAGTGGAGGAAGGGTGGAAAGAATTTAAAGATATTATTTTAACGGCGGCAGAAAATACTTGTGGCTCATCAAAAATAGTAAACAGAAATATTGAAAAAGACAAACTGGTGGACGAATGGGGTTAAGGAAGAGATTAACGACAAAAAGAAGAAATGGAGAAAATATCTACAAACAAAAGATCCAACCGATTATGAGGAATATAGACAACAAAGAACGCGGGTTAAAAGAATAATACAGGAAGGAAAGAGAAAATCTTAGAAACAATTTGGAGAGCGAATGGAAACAACCTAAAAAGATAATCAGAAGCTATTTTTCGGTATGATTAAGAATATGAGAAGGAAAAAGGTAGAAATAATAGCAAATATAAAAGACAAAGAAGAAAATGTCATAAAAGAAGAAGAAAACGCAGTTTGGCTTTCGACCAGGTAGAGGGTGAATGATGATGCAATATTTATAGTAAGGCAATTATGTGAAAAAGCAATAGGAGAAGATAGGGAAATTCACTTGGGTTTTATAGACCTACAAAAGGCTTTCGACAAGATTAAAAGAGAAGACATATGAGAAACACTGAGGAAAAGAGAAATACCAGAAATAATAATAAAAGTCGTACAGAGTTTATACAAAGAATCAACAAATTATTTAAGAACAAGACAAATCTGATATATTTGAAACAACTATGGGCCTTGCAGAGATGCATCCTGAGCCCATGCTTTTCTCAATAGTTCTGGATGAAGCAATAAAAGAAGCAAAGTAGAAAGGAGTAAAACCATACCAGAGAGGCTATTGGAACATGAAAAAAGATAGAAATATCAAAACTACGCTATGCGGATGATATGGTTATTATAGCAAAAGACGAGGAAACGCTTAAAAGGGACATACGGATATATAAAGAAGCATTGGAAAAAATAAACCTGAAAACTAATAAAAAAAAGACAAAGACTATGATAATAGGAAAGCAAAATCTAAAACATAAAATAAAGATAGGAGAGGAAAAGGCTGGACCAAGTGGAGAAGTTTAAATATTTAGGATCAACAATAACGGAGGATGAAAGGATGGAAGAGGAGATTAAGGAGAGAATAATAACAGGAAAAAGATTATTTAATAGTATAAAAAAATACATTCCTAGGAAAGAAAGAGATACCAAAAAATATTAAAGCCAAGTATTCTAGAAGGTTGCAACACCAATACTTTTATATGGAGGAGAAACATGTACAATGACAGAGAGACAGAAAGGAAAGATAACGGCTACAGAAATGAGATTCATAAGGAAAATAGAGGACAAAACGAAGATGGACAGAGTTAGGAATATACAACTCAGAAAGAATTTGAACCTGAAACCAATGGTGGAGAAGATTAAGGAAGCACAACTAACATGGTATTTTCATGTCGAAAGGATGCCAAAAGAGGAATAGAGTGGGAACACGCAAGACGAGCGACACAGGACAAAAAGAGGTGGAAGGAAATATAGAAAAGACAAATCTAGAATAACTCAACTCCACACCACACCCCTAAAGGGGTAAAAGGCATTAAGGAAGTAAGTAAGTAAAAGGAAAAGTAACCAAATGATGAACTAAAAAATATAATGCGGCTAATTTATGTTGTTTGCAATGAAATGAATCATTATGGATTATATTTATCTATTACTGTGTCTTTTCTATAGATATCAAATTCTAACTTATTATTATTTTTAATAATTAAGATATCTAGAAATGGTATTTGTCCGTTGTTCTAAATTTCGTAAGTAAATTTAATATAATCATCTATATTTGCTTTTTTTGTATCACAAAAATCACGTTATCACATACCTATATCAAATCCTTGGAAATTACTTAAATTCTTGACCGGTGTCAGTTTTAAACTTATTCATGAATAAATTGATGAAAGGTGATAAGCAATTACTAATAGTTGTTCATTCTTTCTAAAGAAACTCACTGTTATATTGAAAATAATTCTGCTTCATACAAAGATAATGTTAAATATGCATGAATAATTCCTCAAAGTCATTCATCCAAAGTAATTCTTGGAGATATTGCAAAGTTTGTGGAATTGGAACATATGAAAACAAAGATAGATTGTTCAATGCATACGAAAGTATGGAAATTATAAAATGTAGAAGTAGTTTAAATAAAGACAGAGGGCCTATTCCTTACAGTCCCGTCTACGATTACTTGAGCAGAACTGATGGTCTCGCCCAGGTAATTAGTTCCACTTGAGTAATTCAGATGTTAGGCTAAGTATAAATAAGGCGGATTTGTGGTTCAGCTTTAGACTATCATTGCTCCTGATGAAGCCAATATGGTTAGCGAAACGCGCGTCAAGTGCAAAAATAAAGTATTTGGTGTAGTGGTAATATACGTATATGCTGAGTACTGGACTTATTAGTCCTTAATTTTGGATTGCATATTTTATTTAAGAGTTTTCAAGCCACTCTATATTGTCAATAGTGTTTCTTATATGTTGATCACGGAATAATGTATCTGCGTATTTTCTTTAAATTTCGTTTTAAAATTAACATTGATTAACACAACCAGAAAACTGTTCAGCAGATTACGTGGTTTTTTAATAAACACAGAATGTAAATATTTTACTGACAAAGTAAAAGTTTTTGTTCATCGCATTTACAGTTACAGGTAAAAATAAAGAAATATGTTCACTTACCACATAAATGAATAGCTTCAATATACAAGATACTGCTGATAAAATTTTTACCGTCATTAGACCAACTGAAATAAATATTAGAAAAATGCTAACTATCATTAGTAATAGTTGAATTTCGAAAATCTTTTTAAAGTAACATATTATTTTGTAAAGATATAATGAGAGCAATTCTATCTTCTTTATGTTTTCCATTATTTGCTCGTCACGGTCAAAATTTTTTAATGTAGCTGCAAGGTCTTTGACTTTTGGTATCGAGTTTTTATAGATAGTAACAAGAAAATCATTATGAAGCATTGAATAATGGTATAGTGGTTTAAAATGAAAGTGTTTATGCTAAAAAGTGCAATTTGATATAACCCGCTAACTTGCAGAAGGCACTCTCTATATATGAAGGTTATTAAGAAAATAAACAAATTAATAGACCAAAAATAACAATAAATATTTTTCAATAGGAATTCTTCAAATCTGGACTTTTCAGCAGATAAAATTTTATCAATTAATATAAATTTTCGAAAAATCTTGCACCAAATTTTTCTCTTACTCTAAGAGTTGATAATACTGATAATCGAATTGGCTTATAGCTGATGATAAGGAGAAAATTCTAAGAACAATGCCAAAGTTTAAAATTTGTCCTTCTATTTTGTACTCCCAGAGTTTTACAGTTCCTAGAACCAATGCTAAAATAACAAAACACATCACTTGTTTTTTATAACGTCGTTCCTGCACTAAAGTATTAGTCTGAAAATCAAAGGACGGCATAATACTGAAATAATTTGCAATATTTGCAACGGGAACGAAGAAAAATACTTTATGTAAGGCAACCATACTGTTTAATCCTTTTTGTGTTGCGTTCAATTTTTATTTTGTAACAATACATCGATTAATTATATTATTTAGGTCATACCTAGTTCAAAACATGTTATTCGTATAGACGCAAATAAAATACTTAGATAATTAGAATGGTATTGAATTCATTGGGGATATTAATATTAACTAAAAAGTATTTTGCTCTGTATATCATAATATAAACTGTTACATTAATGACTTTACTAAGTACCCAATTTATATCAAGTTTTTACAGTTCTGAAAATTATTCTTAATGACACCTTACTCTAAATTCTGACAGAGTATTATCACAAGTATTTATAGTTATTTCTTTATAACTATTGCTAACTTTATGATTACTTTCACTTTTTTTGCGCTTTTAAGTATGCAATTCTTAGTCATAGTGATAATTGTAATTATAATTAATTATAGGCATAGCCCTAATGCTCAGAGTTATAATCATAAGTGTAGCTTTCCTTACTTCGCATTATTATCCAATAGATGACTTATGCCACCTTTGTTTTTGTAGTTGCACGCGGTGTTTATTATTCTCCCATTTTCGTTTAACTTGTGCAGAATTATACCGCAAGTAGTTTTACATAGTACTTTAATATAATTTTTCTTATAACCGTAAGTAAATCATAAGGTTTGCGAGTTATTTTAGGAGGCAAAATTATGATTTTTTAACGAAAATATTTTAAAATGTTTAATTTCTAAATTTTAAATTTCTCCATAATTTACT